>OX442422.1:4507893-4735441 GCA_949361645.1 Spongilla lacustris
AACGGTCGTATTGGCGAGTTTTACCACAAGATCCGATTGTCCCGGGGTGGTCTTATTAGTGAGCCGCTACTGTAACTGCATCGATTCGGTTTGGTCGATGAATGCTAATTAGCTAGTGTGGACGCACCCTCAATCCGGATCGATCTGGATTGCGGTTGCTAGTGAAGAAATGCCTTTATCCTCGTATAGGCCGAACTGGGTTTGCCACATCTTAACGTTATCATTCTGTACAAGTGACAGTTGAGAATGAAATGTCTAATCCAGAGCCTTTCTGCGTTCAAGAAGTCACCGTCTTCATTCTGTGTTGAGAGTCAGCCTTGACCTTAAATTTCAGTACGGTAATAAACTTCTGAACATGAGCCGTTACCCCCAGAAGCCGTCTAAGAGTGCTGAAGTCCTCCGCCTGAATAACTGAATCAATCCGACTTGACTCTTCCACCACCACGTTGTGGACGGTCATTGAGGAGGTTCGGTCTCCCGCCTTCAGCTCCACTGCACAGGCCTCAGGTATGGCGTTCAATTCAGGACTACAAGGTTCCTGATCTGGCTCACAAACATGCTGAGGTACCTTCAGCCAGGATCCTATTGTACTTGGTTCGGTACCTTCAACTCCCCTTGATGGGAGATCAGCCGGGTTTACATCGCCAACACTTTGCTGGGATCAGAGTGCGAATCTCCCTCTGTTATCCATGAACTGCTTCCACTCTTTGTCATAGCCCCTTATCCAATACAAGACAATCTTCGAGTCAGTATATCTTGTCAAATTTCTGTTCAGGCTGTAGTACTTGCATGATATTTGAAAGAAGACGTGCTAAAAGAAGTGCAGCTAGCAGCTCCAGTCTGGGAATAGTCAGTGAGTTCAGGGGAGCAAGTCTGGTCCTCGAAGCAACAAATCGGAATGCTGGCAGAGCCTACTTTCATGAACACCACTGCGGCGTATGCCCTTTGCGATGCATCACAAAACCCAATTAATTCACAGGGATAAGGTTCTTCAACATCGTAGAAGTAGCACCTTGGAATGTGGAGAAGGAGTGGTTCGTGCATTTTCCACTTCAGCAACAGCTCTCCTCCTAGTTGGTCATCCCAATCTAATCTTGCTGCACAAATATCCTGGAAGAGTAGCTTGAAGCATACTGTCCAAAGTGAAAGGATGCTCATGGGATCATACACGCGTGCAGAGACCAATCACATTCCTCTTGGTAGGATGAATGGTAACAGCCACCTTGTAGAGGTCGCCAAGGTCACAGACAAGGACGTCTTCAGCTGGCTTCCACTTCATGCCCAGCACCTTAACACATTCTGGAAGATCAATTCTTTCTCCCAAGGGGTTCTTGGCGTATGATTCGTCATCACAGGTCACAGGTTCACGCTGAGGAACTTGAACCTCATGGTTGTCCTGAGAAGACATGCGTGCCTGAAGGTTTGGAGAGTTGGACATGAATTTCCTGCAGGTGAATCCTGCTTGGCTCAAACACCATCTCGACCTCGTACAGCTCAAGTGCCTTGGCTTAAGTCTTCTCTCCAAAAGTGAGGTCATCTACATAGATGGAGCGATTGTATTTCTCAACAAAGGTGTAGTGTTCTCCAAAATATATATTAATAATCACAGTTCTATATATCGCACACCTTAATAATTATACTTAGCATACAGTTTACACCACATCTCCCTTTCCACAGATCAGGAAGTTGAAACAACTATTCCGTATTGCTCAGGAGGATGAATACCGGCTCCTGTTTGAGAACGTGTCATCATTTGGTGTGACCTTTGTGTTTGTTTTGGTTCACTATGCTTTGTCTCTGTTTGTGTTTCTGAGGGTTGCTTCTGTTGTGTCACATCTTCCTGGCCTGTTAATGTTTTGGGGTTCTCTGGAATGACATTTAGATGTTGGCGATTGCATCTTAATTGTCCACCGTCTTCAGTAGTGACAATGTAGGAGCGGGGTGCTGCTGCTGGCTCTATCACTCTGCCCAGTGTTGGCTGATGTTTCTTATCAGTAATCCATACGGCAGTATCATCTGGGATTTGGGAAAGTGAATGAGTCTGGTGACGATTTATCTTGCCATTGTTCTTCTTTCTGTCATCTTGTATTCGGAACTCCTTTAAGGATGGCCACTTAGGCTTCAATTGTTCTGGGAGTAAGGGAAGGTTAGTAGGCAGTCTCCTTCCCATTAGAAGTTCAGCAGGTGAAAGTTTACACCATGGTAAGGGGGTTGATCGATAAATGAGCATTGCCATTAAGGGGTCCTCTGACTTCCTCAAAATATTCTTGACAGTTTGCACCGATCTTTCAGCATGCCCATTGCTCCTGGGAAAGTGAGGGCTGCTTGTCACATGCATGAAATTGTATTCTACTGCAAATAATGAAAACAGTTCTGAGGAGTACTGCGGGCCATTATCAGAAACCAATGTTTCAGGAATACCATGTCGTGAAAATATTGCCTTTAATGCGTCAATGACCCCTTTTGCTGTGGTATCCCTTAATTTAAGCACTTCCGGGTATCGTGAATAGTAGACTGTAACAACAACATAAGTTTCTCCGTTGAAGACGAACAGGTCTGATGAAACTCGCTGCCATGGAAGATCAGGCAGTGGAGTGAACATCAGCGGCTCTGGGTGGTGAGAGAATTCCCTCACACAGGTTGGGCAACTCTGAACAAGATCCTTAATCTGCTGTCCAATACCTGGCCACCAAACTGATATCCGTGCTCTTTCTTGGCATCTAACAATCCCTTGGTGTCCTTGATGCAGTTTCTTGAGGGTATCCCTTTGAAGTTCCTTTGGTACCACAATTCGTTTTCCGTACAACAAAAGATTTTTATGAACTACCAAGTCACCCTGTACTTTCCAATAGTGTTTTAAAACAGGTTCAATTTTGTGTTTGTCTGGCCAACCCTGTTGAATGTATTGAATAACTTTAGCACAAATTGGGTCATCCTGCTGCGCTTTGCAATAGACTTGGAGTCTTTGTGGACTGGCTGGAAGGTCTCTTACACACACCTCCATCAGAAACTCCGTTTCAGTTTCATGTCTGACATCTCCCTCCGTAAATGGTCTAGGTGCATGAGATAAGGTGTCTGCAGTAAACAGCATCTTCCCGGCCACATAGTTGATCATGTAATCAAACCTTGCCAGTCTCAGCCTAAACCTAAAGATCTGAGGTGGTAGTTCGTCCATGTGTTTTGACCCAAATAAGGCAACAAGAGGCTTATGATCCGTTTCGATCATGAACTGCATACCAAGGACATAAGAGGAGAACTTTTCACAGGCCCAAACACTTGCCAATGCCTCTTTTCTCTATTTGGGCATAATTAGCTTCCGTGTCTGACAAGGAACGAGAGGCATATGCAACAGGTTTCCACTCAGAGTCATGCTTTTGTAGAAGTGCGGCACCCAATCCATGCGAAGAAGCATCTGCTGATATTTTTGTTTCAGCATTAGGGTCATAGATGCAAAGCACTGTAGGCTGGCTGAGCTCCTTCTTAATTCCAGTAAATGCCTGTTGTTGGGCTTCAGACCACTGCCAAATACGAGCTTTCTTTAGCAATTCGCATAATGGTTGTGTGATTTGGGCCAGGTTGGGAGAAAATTTGCCCAATTGGTTCACCATTCCAAGAAAGCATCTCAATTCAGGGATAGTTCGAGGTGGTTCAATGTTTTGTATAGCTGCAGTTTTTTCAGGATCTGCTCGGATGCCTGTTTCATCAATGATGTGACCCAGGAATGAGACTTGGGACATTGAAAACTTACACTTATCCTTATTAAGTGTTACACCCGCTGACTGGATTCTTCTCAGGACCACCATTAAACGTGCATCATGCTGGTCTTGATCCTTGCCAAATACTAAAATGTCATCTATCTGGCAAACAACTCCTTCAAGGCCCTCCAGGATGCGGCTCATGCGTTTTTGAAAGTGCTCCGGTGCACTGCTTATCCCAAAAGGCATTTTATTGAAGCAATACCGTCCGTAGGACTGTTCTGACAATGGGATCTGCCAAAATCCCCTATTTGCATCCAGTTTGCTGAATATTCTTGCACCAGTTAGCAATGCCAGGGTTTCATCAACCTTTGGTAGTGGATGTACTTCTCTCAAAACACTGCTATTAAGAGGCCTGAAATCCACACATATTCGGACATCCCCATTCTTCTTGCGAGCCACGACCGTGCCGGCACACCATGGTGTAGGAATGTCCACTTTTGAGATAACTCCTAACGATAGCATTCTATCAAGCTCTTGTCTAACCTTCTGACGCAATGGAATTGGGATATTCCGTGGAGTGAAAAGTGCATATGGTTTAGCACTTGGCTGCAGACGAATATCAAAAGGTTCTCCAAGATCACCCAATCCTTGAAAGAGTGCTGGAAACTCATCCATTACAGATGACACACTAACTGCTTCTATTCTAGCTATTAGTTTCAATGCGATGATGGCTGGAAGACCCAACAAGTTCGTCCGAAGTCCTGCCACAACAAAAATGGTTTCAATGCTTTCCTTTCCGTTGTAAGACACCTTGCCGTTAAACTGCCCTAAGACTCTCTTCCGATGACATCGATAGCATGTAGCTTTTCTAGCAGGGCATTCACTGAAAGGGTGTTGTTCTCTGCTACACCTTAGACATTTCCTCCCCTTTTGCTTCTGTGGGTAGCTCTCTGGTTGGTCTCTTTCTCTTACGTATCCTTTACTGCCTGATGCTTCATCCAGTGTGATGTCTTCCATACCTTTCAAAACTTGCTGTTGTTCCTGTACCGCGTCCTGCTGTCTTTCTATTTTCTTGGCTTTTTCCAAGGTGAGATCTGGATCAAGCTGAAGTCTTTTTGACAGGGCTTCGTCTCTGATTCCTACCACGATCCTATCTCGTATCATTTCTGCTTGCAGTGTGCCGTAGTCACAATTTTCTGTCAATTTGTACAGCTCCATGATGTAGGTATCCATCGGTTCACCTTCACGCTGACATCGTCGATTAAATCGTGCCCTCTCGAATATCACATTTCTTCTCACCCTGAAAAACGCGTCGAACTTTTCAACTTCCTTTAGGTAGACTTTCTGTTCCTCGGCCGTTATGTTAGTCGAAGCGAGAACTGCTGCCGCTCCTTCGCCCATACAATAAAGTTGCGTATTGACCTGTTTTTCATCTAAGTCTGCGGCAAGACCCGCCGCCGCACGAAACTGGACGAACCTGGCTATCCAACGAGGCCAATCGTCCGGCGTTTGAAAGTTAAATGAATCTGGTGGTTTCAACAGAATCTGTGCCATTCCAAACAACCGCTGCCACCATGTAGTGTTCTCCAAAATATATATTAATAATCAAAGTTCTATATATCGCACACCTTAATAATTATACTTAGGGGTGTAGCTAAAACCAGGAGCAGGAGCAGGAGCAGGAGTTGCTACCTAAAACCAGGAGCAGGAGCAGGAGTTGCTACCTAAAACCAGGAACAGGAGCAGGAGTAGGAGCAGGAGTTGCTACCTAAAACCAGGAGCAGGAGCAGGAGTTAGTACCTAAAACCAGGAGCAGGAGTTAGTACCTAAAACCAGGAGCAGGAGCAGGAGCAGGAGCAGGTGTTTTTACCTAAAATCTCGTATGAACAGGCGCAGTATGTTACGTATGCCTTACGAGCAAGCTTAAGCTTAATAGTGCATACCGCTCATTATAAGTTTAAGCTCGTGCGGCGGGTATTGTAATATACCATTTTCTCTACAGCCTGTAATATTGAGTAAAAGCATCATTTATTTCTCCACATTTCTGATTATCCAATATAGATGAACAGAAACTGATTTGTTTTCTATTTAGTTCCACGGGGATGAACTTTGACAAATGCTGCAGTGGTCCAGACTGCCCTCCAGATAATTAAAAGTGAATTCATTATTAGCACTACTGCATGGAAAGCAGGAGTTCTTTTATTCTTTTACTAATTTGCACTGTTGATAATTGCATGAGCATACTGCATTTTCTAGTGGGGCCCCTAACAGCTGAGCTCGATAATTTCTTTTGATATTGCTCAGTTCTATATGCATGTACCTAGCTAGGAAAACTACAGTTATTTATATTATTATAATTTTGCCAGACAGAGTTAGACTGCATGTCTGCTTTTTCTTGCCATACTTCTGCATGGCTGATGGCTCCAAGTTGTCCCAGCGCCAGGGCTCAATCTCCATCTTGACCTCTCTGAATTTTAGGCTGGTGTAAAGTGGGTGTTAGGCATTGATACCTCCTAAGGCTGCTGATCCTGCTGTCATGCACACTCAATTCAGTAAAGGTACTTGGATTAAGCGATGGTAACTAAATGTCAAATGCAGCTGGCTTGTCTAACACCTAGAGAGGGACCAGGACATCAGCATGCAGGTCGAGTACGCCATTGGTCATGCCCATTAACACTCCCTGCCTCTACATGGGCACCAACACATGCAAGATTCAAGAAATACATCTCGTAGTCTGTTGTGGTGGGAGACCACATCACCTCTATGCCTGCAGGTTAATGCATGATGACCCAAGAGTTCCAAACAGTGAGAGGGACAGTATGGATATTTGGCACCTTGGGAGGTATCAATGCCTAAGTTCAGCCTAACAACCACTTTACACCAGCGTAAAATTCAGAGGGGTCAAGATGGAGATTGAGCCCTGGCGCTGGGACAACTTGGAGCCATGCAGAAGTATGGCAAGAAGAAGCAGACAGTCTACCTCTGTCTGGCAAAATTATTATCATTATAAATAACTGTAATTTCGCAACATACATTCGTAAAAGAATAAAAGAACTCCTGCTTAAATTTCCATGCAGTAGTGCTAATAATGAATTCACTTTTAATTATCTGGAGGGTAGTCTGGACCACTCTGCAGCATTTGTCAAAGTTCATCCCCGTGGAACTGAATTAAAACAAATCAGTTTCTGTTAATCTATATTGGATATTCAGAAATGTGGAGAAATAAATGGTGCTTTTACTCAATATTACAGGCATGCTGGGTGCACGCGTGTGTAGAGAAAATGGTATATTACAATACCCGCCGCACGAGCTGAAACTTATAATGAGCGGTATGCACTCTTAAGCTTGCTCGTAAGGCATACGTAACATACTGCGCCTGTTCATACGAGATTTTAGGTAAAAACACCTGCTCCTGCTCCTGCTCCTGGTTTTAGGTACTAACTCCTGCTCCTGCTCCTGGTTTTAGGTAGCAACTCCTGCTCCTACTCCTGCTCCTGTTCCTGGTTTTAGGTAGCAACTCCTGCTCCTGCTCCTGGTTTTAGGTAGCAACTCCTGCTCCTGCTCCTGCTCCTGGTTTTAGCTACACCCTTATACTTAGCATACAGTTTACACCACAAAAGGAATGATCTCCATCTCTGTAGCCTTCGATATGCTTTCTAATCGTCGCGTTGAGAAGGAATGGGCTTGCCGACACTCCAAAAACTACTCTGGTGAAGCGCATGACAACTAGTCTAGGAAGCTGTGCCGTGTTGTCATCTACCCACAGAAACCTTAAAGCATTGCGGTCTTCTCCTGCTACAGACACCATAAGAAAGGCCTTCTCAATGACTACTGCAGTCACAGCTATCTGAAAGACGGAATCTCAGAAGGATGTCCAAAATGTTCTGTCCGAAGGTCGGTCCAGCATACAAACAATCATTAAGAAATGGTCCATTACTCCTTGCCGATGCATCATAAACGATGCGCAGCTTAGTTGTCAGCTTATCCTCCCGTATTAAGACATGATGAGGAAGGTAGTGCGTTGCTCCAATAGGTCCAGCATCAGAAGGATGAACTGTTTCCACTATGCCTCTGTCTGAGCTAGTCTCGAATGATCTCATCATACTGGATCAGGATGTGTGGTGATTGCTGGAGTCTCTTAAGCAGATTGAAGAGTCGCCTCTGGCTAAGTTCAAGATTATCTGGCAGCATGATGCATGGAGTCTTCCAAGGCAGTCGTACACAATAGCGACCACCACGGAAGTATACATCTTCAAGAAATTTCTCGTACACAGATTCTTCACCTTCCTTGATTCCTAAAGTGTCAAGGTCCCAAAATGCCTGTAACTTCTTCTCCAGATGGACGAGCTCTTGCTGTGATGAATTTGTCTGCACTGTTAGTATATGAGAGATGTTAGAGCATGTCACATGTGATTCAGCAATAACACTGGGAACGGGGCCTGAGAGAACCCAACCAAAACACGTCTCTGCATTGCAGATGGACCAGATCTACTTTGCACAATCTCCCCCGTAACAACCTCCCAGTATTGATCCACTCCAATCAGAATGCCAATTTCCAGACATTCATTCAGACCACCTGAGTCAGCTAGCTCCAAGCCAGTTAAATGTGGTAAGTAGTCTATTGCACAGTTGATTGGCTGTCCAGTTATGGGTCCACAGATGGTTGGAATGGTAAGCAAAGATAACATTATGTCCGATCCTACCTTCGTTTCCACACTAAGACTAACCACAATGCACACCTGAAGTCTTCCTTCTTCTGTGGCAAAGGCTTTCACAAGTAGCGTCTCCCTTTGCTCCTCCTTCAATCCAAGTGCTTCACTCAGCTGTCTAGAGATGTAGGACCTCAGGCTACCACTGTCCAGTATAATTCTTGTTTCGATCACTATACATATACTACTATGGTGCCGTTTACCAGGAGCCCTGACCTTGACACGAGCTGTTTGAAGTAATATTGGCACCTTAGTGCTCACAAATGGTGAAAGGGACGTTTGAGGACTTCCACCAGTGTTTGACGTTGATCCATTTGAGGCATTCAGACCCAACTGGTGACTACCTGTCGAATTTGAGGGTCCTTGTGGACGGTGCTTGGTAGCAGACAATGGTTCTGGGACACATACTACTATGGTGTCGTTTCTGACAGCTGAAACACTTTGCTGATGAACGGCAATTCTTACTCACATGACCTTTCTTAAGGCACACAAAGCAACGTCCAGACCTGAGCAGTATCTGTTTCCTTGCCTTAACATCTGCAACGTTTCTGCACTGGGATGGAAGATGAGTCTGATCACAATAGACACAGTGGACAGAAGGGTCAGTCGACAAGAGAGCAGCTGTGGTTGGAGGGCTTCTGGTCATCTTATTACTGCATGTCCCAGAGTTTGCTGCTGCTCTTTCCCTAGCATCTGTTTCCCTATCTAGGATCTTCATGACTGCACAGGTCCCACTCAGCCTCCTTGATTTCTCTACTGACTGTGAGACGGAACTCTTGGGGTAACTTGGTGATCAGTACAGATGAAATTAGAGCACCATACGAAGATGATGGAACACCCAAAAATGCAAGACCTCAAATGTGGGACTCCACCAAGTTGTACAGGTGCCTAAGATCCTTAAGACCGTGCTGAGAACTTACAGCTTCAAGATTCATCAGTATGTCCATATGTTTGGCAATGATCATCTGCTTATTCCTGAAGCGCTTCTTCAATATCTCCACAGCTTCCCAATAATTCGCTGATGTGAGGGTCAGACCTGCCACTGCTGCTGCTGCAGAATCTTCTAGCAAGGTGTTCAAGTAGTTGAACTTATCCACCGAGGAGAGTTGGTCGTTACTATGAATAGCTGTCTCAAATGAGTCCCAGAAGGCCATCCAGCTTGTCAGTTCTCCATTGAACCGTCTCAATTCCAATTTGGGCAGTCTAATCCTTGTCTCCCGAGTGGACCGGGTAGTTACAGCAGGAACAGTCGATATGGATGAACTTGTTCCGGCAGCCCTTGTTCCTGGAGGAGTTTCAATGTCTCCTACTACTGCCGTGACGTTTTGTGAAGGATTCACCTGTTCCGTTACGTTAATGCTGTGTCTGGATTCCGTGCCGTCGTGTTCAGAACGTGATACGTCATGTCTAGAACCCGATGAGCCATCTTGTGTAGGAGCGCTTGTCTCAGAGGTCCCCGACTGGCCCGACAATGCCGATTCGATCTCCTAGATCGCTAATTCAATCTTTTCTAGGAGAATGTCAGCCTCCTCTATTTCGGAATACACGTCCTGTTCGCTTTCAGTAGCGTCAAGGATAGCTGCGACTTGCTAACGGATGATCGTCAGTTTCTCCTTTAACGTTCGGAGTGCCAAACTCAGCTTCGGTGTGTTTCGTTCTTCCGCTTCTAAGGTTCCCTGTACCTGTGTTAAAGTTCTGGTAACTGAACCACGATGCCCTGCGCGAACTCGTTTCTTTTTGTTCGTTTCTTTGCTCATTTGCAGTGATTTCTATAATCCGTTCCGAATCAGTTCCGCGGCTCGAAAGCTAGAGACCATGTACTACTTACGGATTCTGGATCACTATTAGGGCGGATTACCCCGGTACAGCACTCGCACACGTGCAGTGGAGATCGTGGACAGGAAAAAAAAGTTGACATTAATTTTATGTTTCTTTGAATTTAAAACAATAACCACATGTGATATTGAAAATCTAACTGCACAGATACATTACAGTGGTTTGCGGCCATACATTTTGTGGACAAAAGGCATACCTATTGAAATATTGAAAAAGTGGCGTAATGCCTTAGCAACCACCCTTGACAACCGACAACCTTACAAACTTTGCACTACGTGTTAACATGTTTGAAGGTGTCGCCATTTAAAGGCCATACATGGAATGAAGTACCTTTGTTCTATTAGTAGCCAATGTCACATGGCCTAGTTTTACTCTCCACTGCTTCCTACAAGTGTCCATTTTGTGACGAACCCATCGACTTCAACGTACTTTTTCAACCACGCAGACAAATTCTGGTCCCCAAGTGGAAGCACAGAACAAAAGGGGACAGAAGGTACTTACAACGTATAGTATGTAACTGTAGCCATACTTTTTCTCCGCGATGGTATACGCGTGTGAAGTATACTGTGGTTTGAGCCGTGGTAACTATTAATAGTACATGTGCGTATGGACGTGTCATATGATAATTTGAAAAGGGATAGAATGTCTTTCTCCTTTGTTTGGCGGTGGAATTGCTTCCACAATCCTGGGTGCAATGGATAGCCTGTGCTCTTGAACAATAAGAGAGGGGTGTGGACCTTCTTGTTGATACATTGATAAGTTCTCTGTGTGGGCATGGATAGTCAGGATAGACGCTAACCCCTGTTAACCTAGGAGACCAAAGCCTGCACACATCCACCTTGCCCATTGTTATAGATATATAAATTCTATCAACTTGACTGCTCTTGTAGACCACAGTGTACAGACATTGTACACAGGTGGTGCCCAAGAGAAGTGAGCAATATGTATGGTGTGTGGAATGGCTTGTATCATCACAATTAGCCTTAGGTTGAGCAGTGCTGTACAGGACATGTGGGTCTGGGCCCCAGACACTGGTTGTCTTCTCTCCCATAGGTGTACCATTAAGATCAATGTCCTAGCCATCATCGATTAAGCAGCTTCATGTGTTAGACAACCCTCCTCTTAGTGTCTCCATCATTGAGACTGCATCCCCCGGTACCTTTACCTACACTTCTCAGGTGTGCCTATCCATATGTTATGCGAAGAAAGTGACTGCTATTCTGACCCCAATCCATTGGCCCCTCCAGCTGTTCCTGTTCTCAGCACTTAATGGATATAAATGTGAAGCCATTAGTAGTAGCTTCTCTTCTACTCCCTTACCTCTCCCTCCCCTCTCCTCCCTCCCCTCTCCTCCCTCCCCTCTCCTCCCTCCCCTCTCCTCCCTCCCCTCTCCCTCTCCTCCCCCTTCCTCTCCTTCCTCCCCTCCCTTCCTCTTCTCCTCTCCTCTCTCCTCCCCTCTCTCCCCTCTCCTCTCCCCCACCTCTCCCCTCTCCCCTCCTCTCCCCTCCCCTCCTCTCCCCTCCTCCTCCTCTCCTCCCCCCTCCCCTCCCCCTCCCTCTCCTCTCCCCCTCCTCTCCCCCTCCCCTCCTCTCCCCTCCCCCTCCTCTCCCCCTCCCCATCCTCTCCCCCTCCCCCTCCTCTCCCCCTCCCCCTCCTCTCCCCCTCCCCCTCCTCTCCCCCTCCTCCCCCTCTCCCCCCTACTCCCCTCTCCTTCCCCTCTCCCTCTCCCCCTCCTCTCCTCCCCCCTTTCCTCCCCTCCTTTTCCCTCTCCTCTCCCCTCTCCTCCCCCTTTCCCCTCTCCTCCCCCCTCTCTCCCCTCTCCCTTCCCCTCCTCCCCCTCCCTCCCCTCTTCCTCCCCTCTTCCTCCCCTCTCCCTCCCCCTCTCCTCCCCTCTCTCTCCCCCTCTCCCCCTCACTCTCCTTCTCCCTCCCATTCTCCCTTGTTGTTACACTATCCCTTCTATTTACTGTACTACACTAATGCCAGTCTGTTGGTTCTCCTTAATAATTCTGTTTACACTTATAACTACACTGTCAAAATACTGCTCATACACGTCACAAGCACTTCCAGTGGGTGCCATCAGGGGGTGTATACTTATAGTAACTCTGAACATTGATAGAATGCCCTCCTTTTCTTCCCTGTAGCCACCAAAAGGCTTCCATAGACTCTGCAACGTTTCTGGAGCTGGTCTCTGTGGCGTTACATCTAGGCTATGTGACCGAACAAAGCAACTGAAGCCGCATTATTCATAGCAAAGCAAAACCGTTTATTGTGTGATGAAAAAAAAAGTATGGCTGCATCTGAATGGTGTTTCTGTACACCTAATTGTGTTTAGTTTATGACGCGGCATACCAACCGTCTTGAGAATTTGTCTGTGCTTGGTGTTTTCATCGTAAAGTTATCCCTCTCCCATACGATATCCGTATATAAATTGGCTGCGCGTTATTAAGGATTGCTATATGTAGGGTGCGCATATGGTATAGTCTCTACTACGACGATACACCAGTTACATGGGAGGGATCAACGGGCATTCGATCGTAAAATGAACAAGATACAGCTCCCTAAAAAAACACCATTTTAATGAGGCCATGACGCAATGGATTTTTTTGGTTTACGGTATTGTCTAATTATGGACCCTTTTGTCCAGCCGCAGAGGGCTGTGACATGGGCTATACAATTGTCATCACGTAATAAAAAATATGCTGTGTCACGTGACAGTCACATTCTACCACTTTCGTTTTCAGTGACCCCAGTCTTGTCAACTTATCTTCACTCAGGGATAGCGGATCAGGATGATTATTGGGATTTAGCTTAAGCACCAACCTCTAAATGATTTGGCCGAGCCGGATTCTAAACCCGAGAAACCGTTGGGTTAGTTTTGAGCGATATGTACCTTATAAGGACTCAAAGTGTTTGGCTTTTTTTTTTCGAAGCACTCGATTCATGCTAGATAAGTTATTCAGTCAGTTGTCCCGAGCGATGATCATTTCATCGTTTGGGCCCCTTTTACAATGTACCAGATTGTTTTTCCATTAGAATTCGGGTTGCCTAACTTCTGGCTTTAAAAACAGCACCATTTTCGGATGAATTTCATTAAAACGATGCCTTTAAAAAAAAACAGTTATTCTCAGTTATGGCTAAGTAAGTGGGCGGTGGTACGACTAAAACCAAGATTGAAGAACAGTTCTTTTCAGAACCAAGCATGATCCATCTGCATGGCCGGCGGAGCCCATTAGGCAACCCAGGCAATTGCCTGGGTAGATTTTGGGGCTGAAAAATAAATAAATTAATATACATGTAATTCGCTTCGTGATAAATTTAATAACAATGCATGCATTATCATTAAAATCATGATAAAGACTTTTAATAATTAAACTATTACTAGTTAGTAAATCTAGATCTATATGGATAGTATGTTTAAAGGTTTTAGATTTAATCTGACGTAATCATGAAGTATGATATCCATTTAAAACCATAAGAAAGCTTTCGTGACTTTGTTAATCTCGTACCCAGACCCAGTGTACGTAACGATGATTATCGCTTACTGTACAAGATATAAAAAACATTCTCTCTGAGAAAGTTAGTGGTATATAGGATTTGAAGGCAATGGTGGTGTAAAAAGAAAGGGAACAAGAGATTCAGTGGAGATACAATAATTATTCCTATATTTAGCAACATAATTGTAATGACGTTCTATACAGTGCTAAATAATTATTGTATCTCCACTGAATCCCTTGTTCCCTTTCTTTTTACACCACCATTGCCTTCAAATCCTATATACCACTAACTTTCTCAGAGAGAATGTTTTTTATATCTTGTTTTATTCTTTTTTTTTTAATAAGTGACTACTAGTATATAGGTGTACATGTAGTACAATGTAGAAGTAAATACTATTGTACGATAAAATCCAGCCGTTGTAGTTTATTGCCTAGCAACACAATGTTTACAGTTATGTTACATTTGCAGCTGTTCCATTAGTTCGATACTCACGCGCCAAGCTTTCCCTCTTAGAAGCTCGTTTGTCGTCTGAGTTCAGTTTATAACGTCGCTTCTTAGACGCAACAGAATTCTTTTCCTGTTGCCACCTCTTAGAAGCTTGGTTCGACTCCAGATTTGCTCTGTACATATCACGAGCAGGCGCCCGCCTTTGTTCAGCATCAGCATCGTACCGAACTCGGGAGGACTCTAACTCATAGTCTCGATTTAGGAGGTATTCCTCTCGTCGCTTAGCTTTCTTCTTTCGTAGCCGTAAAGGCATTTTGACAAAAACAACTTCGCTAGCTAAAAGTGGTGAGCAAAACTAAAAACACAAATGAAACTCCCACCTGTTCCATGCCAATCATACACAATACACAATTCTGCAACATTGGCATGGAAACGGTTTTGTCGTGTACGTACTTATATCTTGGCGCGCGAGAACAGCTGCAAATTACGTATATTGGTTACATGCTTTATTTATATATCTGATACCTGAAGATGTATTGTCAGAATTTTTGGTGTAACTGGCGCTCTTTTAAACCTTTCCTATCTCGAGTTATACTCACCCATAAAGACGACGACGACGACTATGGACAAATTACGGTCTGGGAACGAGAACTACGAGCTTTTTTGTTCTCTTAAAGTAAATGGTCTGGCGACTTGAACAAAACATGAAAATGATCGTCTTTCCATTGTGGCTCGATAGCAATAAAGAGCTACACTATCCGTTTCTCGGTTCGTGAGTTATACGCGGGACGCGATAACATAACGTAATCTCATCGTTACGGTCTGGGTACACGAGTCTAGTTTCTACTTCAACAGCTTCGCGCGTAAGGGGGCACATCCCCCTCCCGCTCCCTCCCACTACTTGGCACCCCTCCTCTTGCCTGGGTTGAATTTTAGACCTTCCGCCGGCTCTGATCAGTGAACGACGGCAGAGAACTAGAGCGTACTTGGGCATCGCTGCAGGAGAGGTTTTCCAATGTTATAATCACTGCTTTCCCATACATGTATATACATCGAGCGGGACGCAATTTGCTCAAAGGCGCGAATCGAGCGCGAAAATGTGGACGTAGTTTGTTCAACTGTAAAACGGCATACAAATTAAGGAACAGAAAAGTCATATCCATCACGACCATCAGTGCCATCACCAAACCGAATTTGAAGCGATTTGATTACTCCTACCGAAAGTTTGAACCCGGTGGGGTATCGAACGTTGTAAATTTGTAATACTGGCACGGAGCTAGTCTCGCAAGCCTGACGTACTTCGACGTACCGTACTCGTGCTAGTCCCCAGTAGTACGGTACGTCTCACCCCAGACCCAACGGACGCAGCTGCGGATGGATTACATTACCGCTATGCGTAGCGGTGATGTAATGCATCCGCAGCTGCGTCCGTTGGTCTAGGACTAGGGCCGAGACTAACGTCAAAGTACGTCTGGCTTGCGAGACTTCACTAGCACGGAGCAAGTGCAAGTCCCGAAAATGTATTTTACCATAGAGAAACGGTGTGGTATGAAGTGTTGGCGGAAAATAGAACTACTGAGCCAACAGCGCAAACCGTTCGGAAGATATAGTGATTTTAATAGAATGCTAAACCACAAGCGTGGATCGGAATTCAATGTCGTCTCGTTCCCAGACTAATGTGGTTATGCAACACGTAGGGTCTGGAAACGAGACTAGTTCTTTTCAGGGTCAAACCATATGGTATGATATTACTAATACATCATCAATGCAAAGAGATATGGAACGCCAAACTGGACAAAATTATTTCTTCCTCACCGCAAAGATCACGACTATCGAATCGATCCTTTGCGGTCATCGGATCGATTGTCCAGCTAGCGCATTGCAGTCGAGCTAATCATAATATGCTAATACCACCCAAACCCGCGGCCGGATCCGGTTTCTTACTGAGTTTACAGAACTTTGGAGTCTGACCATTTAAATAATAGAGATGCTTTTGAGGCGTGGGATTTTGAGCAAGCTTTCTTTAAAATATCATATATGTAGCGCGCGAAGGTGTACAGACCAAGAGCAAGTCAGTGACCTGTGCTCAAAGGCCTATTTTGTAAGTTCCAATCCAGCGTGCATCTCATTCAGCTGATTCGGGGCTTTATTTCTCGCATCTACCATTGATATTGAAGGATCTCATCGGGTTGTGGTGACGGGTACAGCCGGATTTATCGAATAGGCCTACCACTCGTCCGTCTCCGGCCACGCTTCTGGCACTACGGAACGGAAACCAACTGTATCTACTAGTCATACCTGACATTTATGTGTGTGTGTGTGTGTGTGTGTGTGTGTGCTCAGTCCACTGATCAGGTTATCACAATCTCTTTGCATATGCATGTGTGTGTACGTCTAGATCTGTGAAGTGTGTGCAGTGTTGTCATTGGGAGTGTTTATTTAAAAGGTGTACTATTAGGTTTTAAATTGATAGTTTTTACCTCTCAGCAATCCAACTGATCTAAGTTGATCTCTTTGTACATGCATCTGCACCTTTAAAAAAAATTAAATGATACATGTTGATGTACCCAGCCCGGCTCTGTGTGTGCGTGCATGTGTGTGTGTGTGTGTGTGTGTGTGTGTGTGTGTGTGTGTGTGTGTGTGTGTGTGCAAGGAGCTAGAAGTGTGCAAAAGGTGCCGTTGAGAGCTCTTTGATATCTTTGTTATTCAGGTCAAACAATCATTTGGAATCATGAAAGTCTGTAAGAACCAGAACCTAGATGGATTCCTTGGTGCAGCAGCCTTTCTGAAATATTGCAGGCACTAATAACTGGAATTGAGGAGATTTAATCAGTCATGTTGAACACTTGAAGATATCCTTTTATCACATTACTAGTGATTGGAGTAAATGTAATCTCAGTTGTTTTATTTTTGTGGATGTTATTCGTTTTTATGAAAATTTCAGATTGTTTAGCTTGCATGCTTTGTATAGCTCCTGGTAGATTTAAAACAAGAGCTTATATCTATGCTTTTATAACATGATGCCTATTAATGAACAGAGTCAAACGCCCATGGGGCAATTTTCCATCTGGAATAGAATGTTGGTAACACGTATGTGCTTGTACCTTGACAAGACATACCATTTGCCTCATTTAAAAACTGATAGCTTGCTCTTCTAAATCTCATTGGAAATCAATATCACGTCAAGAAGACAAAAAAAATTAATTCCAATACAAGATGGGACTAACCTCTACAAACTTTGCGACATAAACAAAATATCATTTCAATCTGTTGTGGGTATAATATAACAGAACAATGCACAAATAATGTTTTTAATCCCTCTATGAATTGATCCATAACTACTTTAACTTTAATTGTCCTGAAGTAATGCTCTAATGTATTAGTGATTGACAATTGACATCTTGCTATTTGCATTTGCTGCATAATCAGCACAAAACAACTCTCTACACTGATCATTTCTTGCAACCATTATCTATTTATGCATGTGCAGGTTAAGTAAAGATTTAGCTACTTCATGTACAATACTATGTGACACATTATTCTACCACCTTCTGTTATATTATCAGGAATAGCACAAACATCAACAGCAAAACTGCATGCATGCCAGTAAGGACACCATTAATATTGTTTGCTTGCGCATGATTAAGTACGTATGTGGCATGACCTCATACAGTACAGCACAATACAATAAAGCTACTTCTTTCTGCTTTCTCCAGGGCATCATTGAAAACAAATTTCTGCCTAATTGCAATTCTCATTGGTTCCAAAGAAGATAGATTAGCTTAATAAAACAATTTCATTAACTATACTGATGCATTGAGATAAATGTTTAAACCAAAAAAAAAACAAACACTGATTTAGACATAAATAACAATATGGTGATACCTAAGATGTAAATCAACACTGAGACAAATCCTATAAATAAATAAAAAGAAATAAGATGAGAACTTCAAATAACGAATGGTATCCTTGTTTGCAGACACAATATCTTTCACTATAGATCAATGTCAGAAGAATTCTGAGTTGAAGGAATGATTTTTTTAAGAATTAAGGTCTAAGACTGCACCATGCATATGGTGTGCGAGATCATAATTGAAGGTCTTTAAGAACCAGAACCTAAATGGATTCCTTGTTGAAGACCAGTGCTGCAGCCTTTGCTGAAATTGCAGGTGATATACCTTGCTTGCCGGCACAGAATCATTATATGTCCTCTAGAAATTCATGATTCAAAATGCTACCTGCTGATGGCAAAGTGTTGTTTTTGTTGGGCACTAAAGTAATAATTTATTATTATTTTCCCCGCCATCTGCACTGTTCCATGCATGCAGAACCTGCTTTCACAGAAGAATAGAATGAGAGAAGGTAAAAGCTATAATAGTTCCAAATAGTCATTTTGCTAGTGGTACACCTAATATGGTATGGATACACCACCTTGCATGTCTTCTAAAATGGATGGAATATCAAGTACTAACATCCACCGAGAAGAATAAAGACAAACAGCTTCTTGCTGGAAAAGCTTGATGAAAAGCTTGTCAAGTTTAATACTTAAAATAAATGACAGGTGAGGAGTTTAAGGAACTTCTTATATAATATTTTCCAAAGGTAAAAGATTTGCAAACCACAAAAGGGGTGGATCTTGAACCATTGACCATCATGTTATACGACACCAGAAGTATTGAAACAGTAAAGGTACCTATATTGTACCTTTGCAGTGGTACCTTGATTTACTAAATGTATATGAGTCTCCTCACAATGCACATGTGTATAAGCTTGATAATTTACACCCTGTAAATGTGCATGTATTTATAGATGGAAGTTTGTCACACTTTTGGGTACAGTTTTCCTGACTAACTAAACATAAATATTCTAAGGTCATCATTAGTATATACGAGTAGCTACATGATTGATGAACCATTGAAAGGAGGGGAAGACAATAGCACCGATGCAATAAATATATGCTTGCATAATTTCATTTTTGTAATGAAGGCATTATTTGACAGCTGTAGCACTTATAGCCACAAAAGGAGGCCCTTATTTGTGAACGGTATAGTTAAACAAAGTCTATTTATTTACCTTATGATCTTAGGGAGATGTATCTGAAGAGAAGGTGAATGTGTTTTCAGTTGTGATTGATTTGAGCTTTTGACTTAGAGATTTCAAGAGGACATAATGATTCTGTGCATGTGTGCCTGCAAACAAGGTATATATGTGTACATGGGCTATGGTGCAGTAGAAGATTATTTTTAAAATCATTCTTTCAACCTAGAATTCTTCTGACGTTGATCTAGTGAAGAATATCAAGTCTGCAAACAAGGTTACTATATGTTATTTAAAGTTCTCATTGTATTTCATTTTTTACCAACTAGAGAATTTACCTGATTAGATATAACCATATTGTTATTTATGTCTAGACCAGTGAAGTACTATAATTAATGCTTTCTGTGTTGTTTGTTATTAAAAACATTTATCTCAATACATCAGTATTAATATATATTGTTGATGAAATTGCTTTAAGCTAATTTATCTTCTTAGAATTGCAATTAGGCCAAAAATGTTTTCAATGATGCCAGGAAGCAAATAGAAGTAGCTTTGATCCTTCTAGGCTGCTTAAGGTATTATACATATGTACTTTATGAGGTCAACATATGTACTTCTTCATGCACATGCAAATAATTAATGGTGTCCTTACTGGCACAGCAGTTTTACTATCTACACTGTAGGTGTAAACACTGCAATGTTCAGACTTGTGCAAGCTAAGGTTCGTTTACAAACATAACATTGCTGTTGATGTTAGTGATATTATACAGAAGTTAGTAGAATGAGTCACATAGTATTGTACTAATAGATAGCTGTTTGTATGCAGCAAATGCACTATTTGAGATTGGAAATAGCAAGATGCCATCACTAATAGAAACAACATAAGAGCTTTACTGCTGGACTATTATTGTACCATTAAATTTAAAGTATAGCTATGGCTATGGATCAATTCATAGAGAGATTTAAAACATTACGTGTGCATTGTTCTGTCACACTTCACCGACAACAGATTGAAACGATATTTTGTTTATTATTATATATTTTTGTCTTCACATTCCATTTTACGTTTCTTCATAGGGTTGCATATGGATGCAATCCTTGCTATGGAATTTGACAAGGTGCCATTTATTTCATTCCCAACAGCTGGCTTCAACTTGCGAAATGGAACTGAGGCAAGGATATGTTATAGGAAATGATGGATTTGATTTTAAGTAGTGCATTTCATTTGTTATTGAGTATATTAATTTCTGCATTTTAACACTGTTCATTGATAGGCCGGCATCATAATTGTAAAAGCATAGATATACTGTAAAACAATCTCTTGTTGTAAATCTACCGCATCAGTATAGTTAATGAAATTGTTTTAAGCTAATCTATCTTTTTGGAACCAATGAGAATTGCAATTAGGCAGAAATTTGTTTTCAATGATGCCATGGAGAAAGCAAACAAAAGTAGCTTTATTGTATTGTGCTGTACTATATGAGGTCATGCCACATACGTACTTAATCATGCACAAGCAAGCAATATTAATGGTGTCCTTACTGGCATGCATGCAGTTTTGCTGTTGATAATATAACAGAAGGTGGTAGAATAATGTGTCACATAGTATTGTACATGAAGTAGCTAAATCTTTACTTAACCTGCACATGCATAAATAGATAATGGTTGCAAGAAATGATCAGTGTAGAGAGTTGTTTTGTGCTGATTATGCAGCAAATGCAAATAGCAAGATGTCAATTGTCAATCACTAATACATTAGAGCATTACTTCAGGACAATTAAAGTTAAAGTAGTTATGGATCAATTCATAGAGGGATTAAAAACATTATTTGTGCATTGTTCTGTCATACTTTACCCACAACAGATTGAAATGATATTTTGTTGATGTCGCAAAGTTTGCAGAGGTTAGTCCCATCTTGTATTGGAATTAATTTTTTTTTGTCTTCTTGACGTGATATTGATTTCCAATGAGATTTAAAAGAGCAAGCTATCAGTTTTTAAATGAGGCAAATGGTATGTCTTGTCAAGGTACATGCGCATACGTGTTACCAACATTCTCTTCCAGATGGAAAATTACCACATGGGCGTTTGACTCAGTCCATTTTAATGACCCCACTGCAAGATTCCCAACAGCTGAAACTTGCAAAATGGAAATGAGGGGATGATATGGTGGAAGCAGTTATAGAAAACGATCGATTTGGAATGTTATAAATTTTCAAGTGTGCATTTGAATTGATGAGTGGGTTATTCTCTGCATTTGTTTACTAGCTCTGTTCATTAATAGGCAGCATGTTCATTATAATTATAAAAGCATAGATATAAGCTCTTGTTTTAAATCTACCAGGAGCTACAAAGCATGCGAGCTAAACAATCTCATTTATTAATTTACAAAAACGAACAACATCAACAAAAATAAAACAACTGAGATTACATTTACTCCAATCACTAGTAATGTGATAAAAGGATATCTTCAAGTGTTCAACATGACTGATTAAATCTCCTCAATTCCAGTTATTAGTGCCTGCAATATTTCAGCAAAGGCTGCAGCACTGGCCTTCAACAAGGAATCCATCTAGGTTCTGGTTCTTAAAGACTTTCATGATTCCAAATGATTGAATAGCAAAGATATTAAAGAGCTCTCAACGGTATCTTATGCACACTTTTAGCTCCTTGCATACACACACACATGCACACACACACATGCACACACATACACACACACATGCACACACACATACACACACACACATGCACATACACATACACACACACATGCACACACACACACAGAGGCTGGGTACATCATGTACCATTTAATTTTTTTTTAAAGGTGCAGATGCATGTACAAAGAGATCAACTTAAATCAGTTGGATTGCTCTACAGATGAGAGGTAAAAACTATCAAGTTAACCGAATAGCACAACCTTATAAATAAACACTCCCCATGACAACACTGCACACACTTCACAGATCTAGACGTACACACACATGCATATGCAAAGAGATTGTGATAACCTGATCAGTGGACTGAGCGCACACACACACATAAATGTCAGGTATGACTAGTAGATACATATACATGTGCAGTTGGTTTCCGTTCCGTGGTGCCAGAAGCGTGGCCGGAGACGGACGAGTGGTAGGCCTATTCGATAAATCCGGCTGTACCCGTCACCATAACCCGATGAGATCCTTCAATATCAATGGTAGCTGCGAGAAATAAAGCCCGGAATCAGCTGGATGAGATGCAAAGAGCTGGATTGGAAATATAAAAAAAAACTTACAAAGTAGGCCTTTGAGCATAGGTCACTAACTTCTGTAGACCTTCGCGCGCTACATATGATATTTTAAAGAAAGCTTGCTCAAAATCCCACGCCTCAAAAGCATCTCTATTATTTTAATGGTCTGGCTCTAAAGTTCTGTAAGCTCAGTAAGAAACCGGATCCGGCCGCGGGTTTGGGTGGTATTAGCATATTATGATTAGCTCGACTGCAATGCGCTAGCTGGACAATCGATCCGATGACCGCAAAGGATCGATTCGATAGTCATGATCGTTGCGGTGAGAAAGAAATAATTTTGTCCAGTTTGGCGTTCCATAAAGAGCTAGCGTTCTAGTAAGATTGGGAATCGTTTTTAAAAGCGAAGTGGAACTCCCGAAGCTAAATTGAAGTATTCTCGTACCCAGACCTAAATGTACGTAACGATGGATAGTATAACATCACGTACGCTTGTATTGATAATGCTTACGTACGTTTGGGTCTGGGTACGAGACTACAGCCGAAGCAAGACCATAGGCGTCGGAGCCGGGGGGGCAGAGGGGGCTAAAGCCCCCCCCAGGTTTGACTAAGAGGGGGCGCATTGAGTTTTCCGCCCCCCCCCCCACTTTTATGAACACATTATTATATGCCGAGACGCAAAGTCAATGCGCGTAGTACAACATAAATAGTGCCTACGCCGTACATGACAAAATCGAAATCAATTAATTAATTTGCTAATTCTTAGTGCTTTAATTGGAGTTATCGTATCAAGGTCCAAAGCTTCGTCAAATCAAAATCCAGAAAATCTTAAGGTCATGAAACGCCAAAGGCATATTGCCGACTTTTTTCCCCAAAAGACATGTGATGACCATTCAATTCTCACGTCGAGCAGTACCTCTGCAACGAGACTCGATGTTCTGTCAGGGACCACTACGGCAACTGAATTAAATAATGTCACAGCCTCTGATTCTCTCAGTATCATTCTATCCACTTCAACCTCATCTGTAGTACCGTATAGTTCGGCATCGTCTGATTTATTAGGTGCATCATCTATGACTATGTCAACCTCTATCGCCATTGACCCATCTCATTCTGACCAAATGCTTTCTGTATCTACCAACTCTAATTCTTGCGATACAATCAGTAGCCAGCCTTTAGCACCCTCACTTTGCTTTGCACAGTGTTGCGTTCTCCAACACGATCCGTACCAGCCAACAGGTGAGGAAGTAGAGTGGAACCACGTATAAATGACCCAGTAATGGCACCGTAATTCTATGCAACCTATGCTTTTTATATATTATTATTTACATGCATAGCTTTGTAGTGACATAAAGGGGATAATAAGAGACTTTATTTGAAAAAAAAAAAATTATTTGATTTTTTATTTTGCATTTTTTCAAGTTTATAATTGAAATTACAATACAACATTATATCAGAGGCTCGGTAGGTGAGTTTCACTTTTACAGCCCGTCATAGTATTGATGTCACTGATGTTGTTGGAGTATGATCTGGTTGTATAGTTGGGGGGGGGGGGGGGGAGGGAGGGGCTGCTGATGGTAGATCTTGTGCAGATCCCTGTTGTTTGAACAATGGGCTTGCCAATAACCTTTGCCTAGTACCTAGAACGTAGCTCTCATCTGGAGTCTCTACTGTCACTCTTTTGCTTTTCGAATGTCCTACTGGGTTGTAGGTCAGATGGAAGTACCACTTTCCCCTGTCACTACGGAAACGGATCATCTCATCCCCACTTTTAATGGATGTGCAAGGAATCTGTCCTGATAAGAGCTTTTCCCACTCTCTCTCGTGCACTGGTTTAGGTTTCTTTCCACCAAGGCTTGCCATAGAGTAGGGTTGAGCCAAAACGCAGCGCGCGCACGATGGAATGTATATTCAACGCCCGTTAACAATAAAAGGAGTTAATTTTTAATAACTGTACAATAAACCCAATTTGTGTGAAAAAGATGGCAGCTCTCTAGGCTATTGTCGTTTTTGAATTATTTTGAACAAACGGTAAGTGGTGCATTGCTATTTAAAGTATGTATAGGTATAGGAATCACTGAAGTTTGATCGAACCACACAGAGAGACCCATTTCTATATCCTAGAATGTGCAGTGAACGCGTGAGCGTGGTCGAGTAAAGTTGGGTCACGTGGTATTAAAACAACTGAAGGTTTATACGGACCAAAAACACCCTAGTGATTTAGTTTGGGTCTCCCGCTACTTAAAAATGTGTTTGTCATCATTGCACCACTTAAAATGGCCAAGATATTTTTCAAACCACACCAGAATTCCTTATACGAAGTTCCACTCTACTACGTGCTACTTGCAAAAAAAGGAAAGTAGGCAAAAATGAGGAGTGTCGTTCCTTTCAAAAGAAGTGGTATGAGGAATTCCCATGGCTTACGTTGTGCACAACAAGAAATAGTGTCTTCTGTTTCTATTGCAGGCAATGTGAGGCGCGTGGTGAACTCGTTCTAAGCAAAAATTTGGAATTAGCATTTACTAGAGACGGTTTTAACAACTGGAAGAAGGCTAGAGAAAAATTTGAAACGCATCAGGTAAGTGAAGGTCATAAAGAAGCAATGTTTAAAATGAAGAGATGCAGCATGCCTAGTATACACTCACAACTACAAGAAGCAGCACAGAAGATTCAAGTAAAGAGGAGAGACATGTTTTTAAAGGAACTTTCCTGCTTACGAGTGCTGTTACGTCAAGGATTAGCAATAAGAGGATATGATGAAAAGGAAGGTAATTTGAGACAACTCCTTCACCTTTACGCCAGTGGTGATGCAAGTTTTATAGACTGGATCAATAATGGAACCTATCTGTCTGTCGACATCGTTAACGAATGTGTGCTACTAATGGGGCACCATTTGTTAAGAGCGTTACTGAGGAATATTCAAGAAGTCGGTGTATTTTCTGTCTTAGCTGATGAAACGCGGGACGTAAGTAATCATGAGCAATTGGCAATTTGCATAAGATGGGTTGACGCAGAGTTCGTAATTCATGAAGATCTGATTGGTCTTATGCACGTAGAAAAGACAGATGCAAACACATTGACTACGGCAATTAAAGACGTTTTAATTCGTTGTTCATTACCTCTTTCGCAATGTCGTGGCCAGGGTTATGATGGTGCTTCAACCATGATGGGTCACCTAACCGGAGTTGCAACACAACTAAAGAAAGAGGAACCATCTGCAATCGAGGTACATTGCTTGGCTCACTGCTTAAATCTTTATCTGCAAGATGCTGCTAAAATGAGCACTATAGTTCGCGATTGTTTTGGTTTGATTGGCGAAATCTCACAACTTATACATTATTCTCCAAAACGCAGTCTTGTTTTCAATAAATGTAAAAATGAGCTCAATCCCAATTCACATGGACTCAAACCTCTTTGTCCTACTCGATGGACAGTGAGAACAGGTGCAATAGAGTCCGTTATAGAGAACTATCAAGCACTAATACAAGCATTTGAAGAAATAAATGGTTCTAGCCATGACGATTATGGAAGACGAGCGGGAGGGGTATTGGCTCAGCTTCAGAAATTTCAAACCTATTTTGGTCTAGAGCTGTGTTACCTTGTGTTTGCTGTGACAGAGGAAGTGTCATTATTACTGCAGGGCAAAAGCACAACTCTGCAAGACGCATTGCAACAGGCAGATACTGCAAAATCTTATCTACAACGACAACGATCGGATGAAGCTTTCTGTGTGTTTTATAAAAAGGTATTTGAAGGATCAAAAGATCTCACGGATGCACCTTGTCTCGCTCGTAAACGACGCCCTCCTAAAAGGATTGATGATGGCTCTGAGTCTCATGTGTTTGAGACGCCTGAAGATTATTATAGAAAGACCTACTTTGAAGTAATCGACATAATTGTGCTAGAACTGTCACAACGATTTAGTCAGGAATCTCTACGAATTCCATTACAGATCGAATCAACCTTGCTTAAAGCCACAAACATGGTTAGTGACGTTGAAAATGGCAATATTGATGAAACGCTTTTGAAGTTTTATGCGAAAGACTTAGACGGAAAAAATTGTTGAGGCAAATAGCGATGCTTCCTGATTTGGTCAATGAGATCAAGAAAACATCACCGTACGATCATCTGAAAAGTGTTACAAATGTTCGGGTACTGGCAGACATACTAAAAACATCGCCATTAACACTCGCGATGTTTTCAGAAGTGCATAAACTTGTTAGGATATTTTTAACAATCCCTGTAACGACTGCAACAGCAGAAAGGTCTTTTTCAGCCTTAAGACGGTTAAAAACATACCTTCGTTCAACAATGACCCAGGAAAAACTCAATAACGTCGTTCTACTCCATTGTCACAAAGAAAAGACAGACGCGATAGACTTACATCTCGTAATGAAAGATTTTGCAACCGCGAATGAGCACAGAAAAGAATTCTTTGGCATATATTGACTTACTTTTTACTGAGATTCGATAACTGCAATCGTTTTACTCAGTATAGTATTGTATTTCAATTTGTGCACGTTTGATGAAATAATTAATTTGCGCCCCCCCAGGTATTATGACCTTCCGACGCCTATGAAGACTACTGAAGTTGTATAAAAGTCAGGAACCCTCAGATCGCCAATATGTTACGAGTTGGGCCGCTAGCATCCTTGATTCGTATAAGATCAGTGCACATGCACCGCTACTTGGCTCCAAGAGACTGAATTGAGCATTCATATACTGCTCGTTTGCACGGATGCATATGCTATGATTATGATGTATGATGCGAGAGTAAAAGCTGTCATTTGAGTGAAAATTATATAGAGTGGAACATACAGCAGATGGTGCACTTACGTAATGTCCGGATTACGGAATATCGAGGTGTTAAGTAACTTGTTTGGGACTGAGAGATAGTGTCCTGTTTATTGAGTGTCCGTATTTCAGGGAGTCCGCATTTGGAGGTTCCACTGTAGCTCAGCTCACGTGTGCTGCACACACATTACAAAATGTAAACGTGAACCTTGACCTTTAATGCGGATGATTACAGGTTTGACAAGTTTGGCCGGTTTTACGTAACACCACCCACGCGCATCATTTGAACCCGGTGGACTGAGCTGTTCGTGATGACGGATAAAGGTACATATAACAAAAGTGAATACTTAACAAGAAATCATTATTACCTATCCCCGCCAGGTTCCGAGCTACCTGCAAGAAAGGGGCGTCTGGACTTCGACAACGGAAGTAAGCATACAGTCATAGCGCCACACCTAACCTTCGCAACATATCCGCATGCGATCGCCCAGCATTAAATTATAACGTCTACTAGTAAACAATCGCTTCCCCAGAATGTACTCGTCTAACCATTCCGCCTTGCCCTTACTATACCGTCGAATCACTATATGCCTACATCACTGTCCTCTCTGGCCACCACATCATGTCAGTCATGCATCGCCATATAATCCTTATGAACATGGTGGATCCTCATCCGACCCCGATAACCTTTGCATCGGTCCACTAAAGTGTTAGGTCGCTCCCGCCCCCGGTCCAACGGCTGTATGCTTTTGGATTCAAAGGTGACGTTCATCAGATTAATGAGGTTCTCTTTATGCAATAGCCCAGAATGCCTCAACACATCACTTTGGCTATACAGTACTGCGGGAATTTGATAAATACGTAGCCATGTTCTCTTCTGCCTGGATCAAATTCATAGCATTCATCCACGCAAGAGAGTTCTTGGCTGAAATGTTTGCGACCTTCCTACTTGTGGTATGTTATTTATGCATAAACTCATTTTGTGTGCATGAAACCAGATAATATATCTCTGAAGAACCAACTGCAGCTTCATTTTTATGTGACAAAGAGGGGATACCTAGGGGAACACACTTAGCCGGGCTACAGTGTTTTTTGATGGGGCAGCATAAATATTGCCTTTGGAAGTACATTTGGAAGTACATTATTGTTGCTGCTTTGAATTAAGATATTGGCTTGTGTCTGCAAAAATAAAAGTTCTAGTATGCATTTGGTATGCATGGGGAGCTAGGATTTATATGTAATCAGAAGCTTCAGAGGACATAAATTGGATGTTGGAGTCATAGGAGAAGGTAAATAGGGGGGAGGGGTGATAGCTTTGTAAGACAGAACTGCATTTGGAATTTTTTTCCTGTACATTAGCTGCCATTGATAATGGAGGCTGTTGCATTGCTGCATCTCACCAAGATTTTTACTTGTGTAGACATTTTCACTTTATGTTTTCACTAGGGCTGAAGTATCTTAGTAATGTTGACTGCTTGAAGGTATTCACAGTAACATGGCCTACTGCACAAGTATCCATACCAACATGACCTGCTTGTATCCATATTAACATATTATCATACAATGTAGCCTACTGGGTACCTGAAGAGTCCATCCATAGCAAGCCTAACAGGACCTACCTGAAGAATATTTGGTGTGCGTACATTGTATTTTCATGTCTTGCTTTAGTTTAAAAGTTGGCAGACCATCGCACGTTTCATACACTAGCATTGGAATAAGAGCATGTACAAGCCTCCGTTATGAGATAGCTACACCACACACCACACCACACCTATGCACCACACCCACACTTCTTTTTATGCCTTACCTTCAATAGTAAAGTTCTGCTGTCTCTCCAGACCATAGGTAACGGTGCAGTGGCCCAGGTCATTCTCGGAGCTACAGCCTCTAGCTTTGACTTTGGGAGCCAGTTATCCATCAACCTTGGATATGGTCTGGGTGGCATGATTGGTGCGTTCATTGCTGGCGGGGTGACTGGAGGTCACATGAACCCCGCTGTGACACTGGCAATGGCCCTGAGAGGCAAAGTTAGCTGGATAAAGGTTAGAGAGTGTGTAAAGTAGGTGAGGGGAGGGGGAGGAGGTGTAGCTTGTGTATACAGTGTACCTCCTCCCCTTCAGTAATGCACACACATGCACACACACACACACACACACACACACACACACACACACACACACACACACACACACACACACACACACACACACACACACACACATACACACTGGTATTTGTATTAATAAATTGTATTAACAAAATAAAACTCCTACCGGCCTGCTATCAAGAATTATTTAGTCTTAATTCCTAAAGTTCTTAAAACATGGTATTGAGATGGTCCTCAGTACTTATTGATAAGCATGAAGAGAAGTACTGTAAGTTATGAAAATTGTGTTGTTTTTTTCCTACTGTTTTATGATAGAGTAGTGTGTTTATAACCTGATGGATAGGGTGACAGATAACCTACCTCTCACCATACCTATCAGGTGATCCCGTACTGGTTTGCTCAGCTCATTGGTGCCTTCCTGTCCTCAGTGATGATATTTGGAGTGTACCAAGGTAAGCATCACACCACGGCTGGGGGACTGTCCCTACCATTCTATGTAGACATGTTAGTTAAGTAGACACAGCTGTACCATGGTACAGCTGTGTCATGAATGAGTGCAATGCATTTAAGTCAGTATCAGGATGTATAATTAACCACTTGATTTTCTTAATATAAAATACAGTGTACACTTAAGCATATCCCAATATCTCTTCCTGTCCAACAGTGTTGTTGCAAACCAAAAAAGTTTCTATATACTTGCCTTTAATTATAAATCAACCAATCAATCAATTTTAATATCATTTATGATCCGTTCCTGCATCTTGTAAGCTCACTTAATAGGCAATTTGTAAATGCATTTATGCCTCTGTGTATATCTTGTGTGGTGCATGTGTGTTCAGAAATAAGAAAAAAATTAACCCTCAACATATTCAAAGCCCTCTATTAACAATGTTAGTCAATATGGAGGTTATACATGTATAGTTGGCTCAAGCTAGCAGCTTATTATTACTGTTTAAGTTGTTAGAGAGTTATTCAAGTTAGCACTGTTATTTTAAATATACAGTGTAGTCCATTATCATTGAAGAGTGATTTTAGCTCAAAGTGCCTGTTGCTTTCAAGCTTGATTTGTAGTTTTAAACAGTAAAACGCTGTGTGTCCACTATTGTGAATTATTATCATACATTAGTTAATTTTAGATTTTAATCATCAAATGTGATCTAATTTATTGGATGTGCATAAATTCAGTTACTTAACTAATCCTAGCCTAGATTTTAAAACATTGTGCTCTGACATGGACACCCAGTTCATGTGCGCATGAAAGTTTTTGAAAAGGTCTTGAAAACCTACATATGCATGCAGGTGAATTGATTAAAATTAATAAATAAAAAAATTGCATTGATTGCAACTGAGGTTTCTCTCTTGAGCATGGCTTATTTACTATCCCACCAGTGCTTATCTTTCTGGTCTGTCTTGTCTCCATTTCCCTCTGTATTCTCTGCATGCCTTCTTACTCACCCCCCACCCCCAGCCTCACCCCATAAAGCTATTGATTTAGAATGCTGTCATGTTATGACGTAAATGTTCACCTCTCAAAGATGCATTGTACGCTGTCAACTGTCATGGATCGGCCCAGTTGTCTGTTAACTGTACTGGAGGAATATTTGCATCATATCCTCAGCCATACCTAACACTTGGCACAGGATTCATGGACCAGGTGGGCACTTTGATGTGCTAGGGTGTTAACAGTACTGCTAGCTGGCTGGTATGACCAACACCATTACACACATGTAGAGTAAGCTCTGAGTAGGTACATTGAAATGGAATAATGGCGGATCATCAGAGCATGGTGTAGTTTAGCAACCATTTGACTAACCCAGTGTAGCAAAAATGGTAAATCCAACAACATTGTGGTGCTAAAGCTATTCAAAAACTTTCCCCGTTCTCCATTTGATGCCTCCCCTATGCCATTTGATGCCTCCTCCCCTTCCCCATTTAGTTCTTTGGTACCTTCCTCCTCCTCCTTGGCATATTTGGGATCACGGATTCAAACAACAATGAAGCCAAGCAGGGCATGAAGCCAGTACTTGTTGGTCTGCTCATCACAGCCATTGGACTATCCTATGGGCTCAACTGTGGATACGCCATCAACCCAGCCAGGGACTTTGGACCTCGTCTGTTCACAGGCTTGGCTGGATGGGGATGGGACGTCTTTGTGTAAGTGCAGCACGTGTTGCTGTATAACAGGCAACCCTGGCCAAAGAGGCAAAGCCATGCAGCCGGGCCAGGGGGCTTAATGTTTGAAGACGGGCTTTGAACACTGTTTGGCTCCAGTGTGTACCCTTTGTGTGTGTGTGTGTGTGTGTAGCAGGTGGACAGTACATCACGCTCCACACACACACAAACACACACACACACACACACACACACACACACACACACACACACACACACACACACACACACACACACACACACACACACAGAGATGTACTGTCCACCTGCTACAATCATATGTACTGTTCATGTCCCCAAGTGCTGTCATTATCAACAACATACAAAACTGTACATGTACAAGTAAGATGGTGCACTCTTTTGCAGCTGTAACGAATGCACACACATCAGGCAGTGGTGGTGGGTGCCGGTCATTGCTCCGCTGGTGGGGGCGTCAGCTGCTACCCTTGTCTACTACTTGTTCATTGACGTGCTGCATCCTAAGAGCGCCGCAAAGAAGAATGAAGAAGAGGGCTACACCCGTGTGCCCACTGCATAGTGAAGATATCGTCTGGCCCACTCCCATAACAAGCTACGTGCTTACTGTTCATAGTTTGCGCCCTTTTTGTTTGAACACTAGGCAATATAAAAAGATTCAGCATGTATATTAGCTACGTGCTTTTGTAGCTTAGCTTATTTGCCATACAGTACTAGTGTGACCGAATTAAATGCACTTGACAAGAGAAAATGTGCTTAGCTTTAGACGGGTACATGTAACCAGAGATATCTGTAATAGTAGCTCACTGTTATCTTCTTACGAATAATTTCTTACGCGGCGAATAAATTGCTCGCACGAAATATTTTTTTAAAACGTTAAAATATCCTGCTGCTGGAATACCAGCCAGAGGTGTATCGCACCACTGCTACTGGACGTTGGCGAAGGCGGACTGTGCATTTCTTGCCCTGTTTGAACTTAAAGGCTGTCAACTAACGCAATGAGCAAAGGTAGGAAAACTATTAACTCGGGCTTCGTTACCGCTATGCCTACGCACAGACGTAGGTGAACGAAAAGGGCGACTGGATTTTGATCAGCCAGGTACGTATTGTTCTGAAGATATGAATATGGCCATCCACCGGGACCTCTGCCACACACAATACAAATTTTCACAACCCATGCCCACACAATAGCCCACGCGGCCACACCTTCACTTCCCTCGAGTATGGCATCTCTCTAGAGCTCTTAAATTTGCTATATCTTAGCGATGCCACATAAGTTTCAGTGACAACAGCAGGGAAAGTGAGAGAGGGAGGGTGTATGGAAACTTATAAAACATGACTGGCTTCAGTCTGATGTATCCCTGAGTGGCAGTGATAATATAACTATTGTGCACACACAAAGAACAAATGATGTGTGGTGTGTGTGTGTGGTGTGTGTAAGATGCATGTGCACATGAAACAAAAGGAGCGGATCTTTTAAGCATCCATGACATTGTAAATCAATGAACTATGTCTCCTCTCATCACTCTTCCCCCTCCCTGGTTGTTGACCTTCTCTGTCCTCACCTTTGTCTCACTCTCTCTCCCTCTCCCTTCTCTCCCCTTCCCTTCATTTTTGTCTTCAGGGGCTGCTTCAGAGCATTCACCAGTTTCCAATACTCTAAAAACTTTGAAGAGATGGTTTGAATTTTTCCAGAACTTGTGGATCAGTTGTGTCCGTATTTTGCATGGAAGAGAGTTTCTCGCTGAATTTTTTTCCACCTTCATGCTTGTGGTATGTGTGTTTGCATGGGCATTCATCTGTATCTTTACATGTTCTAATTGTAAGTACTTGTACACATTCTGGGGTACACTTGTGGGGCTGTGTAAGTCTAGTGCACATTAAATGGAATGTGAGGTGATCATTGTTGGATCTAGGGGGAGGGGCAGCTGGGGTACCCCTCCCCTCTGCAAGTATGGTTATTTGCTATTATTTAACTATTTGTTGCTAACATGTTCTTACACAATTTTGGGAGTTGAGAAGCTTGCAAAGCAGCTGGAGCTGCAGAGGTTACAGCGCTTGCCCACACCCCCAGCTTGGTGGAAGGGATACTTCTCCCCACACCCTCACCTCCCTAGACGACTCGGTTGCTCTCTCCGAAATCTTGAATCCACCCCTAGGGTGATGAGAGTTTGAGATGCACAGTTTTATTTCAGTTGGTTTCTTTAAAAAGATTTTCTAGTGCACAGTAGTGCGACTATGTATTGAGTAATCTTACACCTGTGCATGTACTTCATGGCCATTTCAGTATATCCATTGCTTGCTACACGCATGTGTACGTGGTGCATGATACGTCATAAAGCAGACAATACGTGTAGTACCTTTAAGTTCTATGCAAATGTTTAATGTTCTGCTGTCTCTCCAGACCATAGGTAACGGTGCAGTGGCCCAGGTCATTCTCGGAGCTACAGCCTCTACCTTTGACTTTGGGAGCCAGTTATCCATCAACCTTGGATATGGTCTGGGTGGCATGATTGGTGCATTCATTGCTGGCGGGGTGACTGGAGGTCACATGAACCCCGCTGTGACACTGGCAATGGCCCTGAGAGGCAAAGTTAGCTGGATAAAGGTTAGTGAGTGTGTAAAGCCAAACTACAGGTGAGGGGAGAGGGAGGAGGTGTAGCTTGTGTCTATCAGGTATTTTTGATGAGGTGCATGAGCATAACAATGATTCATCGAATAGTTGTATGCCATTTACCGTTGCCATGGTTACTTGGCAGGTAATTCCCTACTGGTTTGCTCAGTTGCTAGGTGCATTCGTTTCATCAGCCATGATCTATTGGGTCTATTATGGTGAGTAACAGGGCGTGCGTGTGTGTGTGTGTGTGTGTGTGTATGTGTGTGTGTATGTGTGTGTGTGTGTGTGTTTGAGTTGAATGTGGATCCAATGCACTTGTTAATGAGTGTCTTTATCTCATCTCTATGTAGATGCACTTATGGCTGTCAACTGCCATGGCTATGGCCAGAAATCAGTTAATTGCACAGCCGGTATCTTTGCATCATATCCCCAACCATACCTGACACTGGGTACTGGATTCATGGACCAGGTAAATCAGTGGCCACAAGGTGCAAATGTGTTGCCCATGCACACCTTGTGTACTGTGTCCATTGGGGTCAATAGGGTAAACTGTAGATTAAAATATTATTGTGCAACATACATGTGTCATGTGTCGCTGCTAAAAGTATACATATGTACACTATTGCCATAGCAGCTTAGGCATGTGTACATTGTCAGGGGACCAATAGTGGGATCACTAAGTAAGTAAAGATGCACCAGACTGTCCATGTGTAACTTCATATTTGTTGAGGGTTATTTCTGGTGCCAGCTTGACCTCAGAGTAACCACATAAGAGTAAAGCCATGTGGGCGGGTATTGCATGTTGGTGTAGAATTTAATCAGTGGGTGCCACACCTGACATGCAACTGCCAATAGTTTAGTCTGTGTGGCGGTGAGATACTGTGGCATTGAGATACTGTGGCATTGAGATACTGTGGCATTAGGAATGTTATTTATCCTTTGTGACACTGTCTGCAGGTGTTCTGGACCTGCTTAGTGTTAAACATGTCTACATCGTCAGTAGAATTAGTGACATAATCTCGTTTGGTTTCATATAAATAAATCCACCACCATTGTAGCTGGATGAAATGCTATGCTGCAGCAGTTGCAACACGAACAGTTTTAAGTTCAAAGGGAAATTTTGAAGCGCAACTAGTTGCATTTAAGCCCTGCAGCTTTGGTGCAATTAACACCGAGTGTGAGAAACACCAAAAGCTTTATAGCATACATGTACCACCATTCCTTTCCTATTCTGACCAGTTTAGATTTTTTGTATATTGAAGAAAGTGCTAAGTTAGTGTGCTTGTTTTGTGTGTGTGTGTGTGTGTGTGTGTGTGTGCGTGTGTGTGTGTGTGTGTGTGTGTGTGTGTGTGTGTGTGTGTGTGTGTGTGTGTGTGTGTGTGTGTGTGCATCATTTGAGTATGCTATGACTTTGCTCTGGTTACATTCCTCTACTTTTGATATGTTGCCATGCATTCCATCCAAGCTGTTGGTCAGTTAGTTAATTGTACACGTGTGAAGGTGCATACCATGTGCAGCCAAGTTCACAAATAGCATTGGGCAAATGTACATGTAGGTAGTGTGAATTCCCCCCCCCCCCCCCCCCCCTCCCCCAGGATTGCCAAGTACTAGTAGATTATTCATGTATACATGTACATTGTATTACAGTGCATGTAAAAAACATGGATATTAATGCACTTGAGAGCATACATGTAGTTACTTCCCCTATATGTACATGTAACCATGACACAGTTGATATGAATCTCGCATACCAAATGAATTTACTCTATCTGATGCCTTCTCTATTTGATACCTCCTTCCTCCATTTGGTGCCCTTTTCCTCCATTTGATGCTGATGCCTTATTCTCCATTTGTTGCCTCCTCTATTTGATGCCCCCTTCCTCCATTTAATGCCTTCTCTATTTGATGCCTACTTCCTCCATTTGGTGCCTTCTCTATTTGATGCCCCATTTCTCCATTTGATGCCTTCTCTATTTGATGCCTTCTTCCTCCATTTGATGCCTTCTCTATTTGATGCCCCACTCCTCCATTCTTCCCATTTAATGTCTCCTTCCCAATTCCTGATTTCATGTCTCCTTCCCTCTTCCCCATTTCATGTCTCCTACCCTCTCCCATTTAATGCCTCCTCCCCTTCCCTATTTAGTTCTTTGGTACCTTCCTCCTCCTCCTTGGCATATTTGGGATCACGGATTCAAACAACAATGAAGCCAAGCAGGGCATGAAGCCAGTACTTGTTGGTCTGCTCATCACGGCCATTGGACTATCCTATGGGCTCAACTGTGGATACGCCATCAACCCAGCCAGGGACTTTGGACCTCGTCTGTTTACAGGCTTGGCTGGATGGGGATGGGACGTCTTTGTGTAAGTGCAGAGAAAGGACACAGCCCATACCAATATATGATTGGGTTCCCTGTCTCAGAACTACATACCACAACCACACTTCTTTTGCATTCGGGAGCATTCACAAATTATGTCATGCTGGAAAGGGGGAGGGAGAGGGGCGATACCAAGTGCGATGATGTACATCAATGCATTATTAGTATGGGATATTGAGTGACTATGGGGAGGGATACATAATGGCCAAAAAAAAAAAAGCATGACGTAACTTGTGAACGCTCCCTTCCTTTCTACACAGCTGTGTCGAATGTGCACACATCAGGCAGTGGTGGTGGGTGCCGGTCATTGCTCCGCTGGTGGGGGCGTCAGCTGCTACCCTTGTCTACTACTTGTTCATTGACGTGCTGCATCCTAAGAGTGCCGCACAGAAGATTGAAGAACAGGGGTACAAACCTGTTCAGACAAATTAGGCCTGACTGGACATACTTGAGTGTGTAGGCAGTATGCTGTAGGCATATATTTATTAGTGTGTACGCACAAGATTTATGCTTTATTAGTAGCGCTTCTGTTGAATTGAATGGCTTAGTTCTCGTGCCCAGGAAGGTATATTGAGATGTGGGCGGGAAAAATCTCGCCAAACCGGATTGGATTACTAGAGTTAGGTTCCTGACCCTGACCGTCGTGAATCACCGCGATCGTATGGCGGACGGTAGGAATCCTCTTTGTTACGAAGTACAAAGTTTTATTATGATTATTATTTTTTTCCTTTAATAGCTGAGAAAGGAGCAGTGCAAGCTGACGAACTGGGTAAGTGTTTTCTAAATGGTATATCCAAGCATCGGGGAGTGCGAGCCCCAATGCTTGTGGACGGCAACCTTGACTTGTGGTTTGTATATATTATGGGCACAAGCATATTGCGTGCGCGTGCATACGTGTCCACGCGCTTGCACGTTAGACGACGTACATCCTCCCTCAAGAACATGGTACGAAACGTACCGCTCAACCTAACACCCACACTCACTTTGGACCACTACACGACCCCCACAGTGACATAGTTGTGCATGTGTGCGCGTGGTAGTGTGCGAGTGACCGTCTCAAACCAGGAACAAGTGTCAGGAGTATAGAATCAATAACCCATTCAGTGCATGTTCTGTTGTGTGGTGCATGTATAGGGAGGCATCTATTGCCTGAGAAGGGGATTGATCAAGTGTTGACACTTACGAGCACTTTGACCTCAAAGTGAAATTCTTGGTTGTGTTTTTTTGTGTGGCATACATGCTTGTGTGTGTGTGTGTGTGTGTTGCATGTGCATATGTGCACGTGCTCTCCTCACTCACTGTAGTGTGTGTACATCTACATACATGTATGACTAGATGTTGTCCAAACCATTGGGAGCTTTGTTGCAGTATTGGTGTTGGGTTTGGAGTATGCTCTTGTCTGAAGGGAAAGGGAGATAAAGTTGGAGGGGCAAAGTTGTAAGAACAATTCCTTATACAATATCTTCCTTAACCCTCAGAGGACCAGGCTTCATTTGACGGTCGTAGTGGGGCTGTCACTATATCAGTGAAGGCGTCCCCTACTGGCCTTGGCAGAAATGCATTTGGGCGACTTCAAGATGAAGTTTCCAAAAAAGTGGAAGGTGCTGTCACAGTCGTAGTGACCCCCTGGGTCAGATTTGTTAACCTTATCCATGCGAGGGAGTTCTTTGCGGAGTTCCTGGCTACATTCATGCTTGTGGTATGTGCGTTAAAAGGATCATATGGTGATTGGAGCCTGGCTTCACTTTATCACCACCTGGTCCAATTCAGTCATGTTGTACCCTTGCATGTAATACAAAGTGTTGCCTCTTTTGTTGTCCTGGTATCTCTTTTGTTGGTTCTATTGGGTGCGATCACACCTGTTGGGGAATGGGATGGGAGGGGATGTGAGTTGAAGAATTACATGTAGGAGGGGGTAGGAAATGGCTGCAATACACACTAAAGAAGATTTTGTCAGCTTTGGAATTATGGATGTGTTGTTACATGTGTATGGAATTAAATGAACACGACCTACCCAGTAGCAATGCGTTTGTTATGCTTGTTCACTGTGATGTGAAGGCCAAAGCAATGATAGTTCTCTAAATGGGGTGTGTGTGTGTGTGGGGGGGGGGGGGGGGGGCATTCAAAGACATGCCAGATTTGATAACTTGACGTCTTGATGTACCGGGGTATTCAGTTTGGATTTGGATTTAAATATTGCATCCTGATGCTTTATTTAAATACTGTGTACAATACCTTTTCAGATGTGTCGTAGGACACACTAACACAAACAGCCATGCGTTTCTTCCCTACATGTACTCAGATAATGGGAAACGGAGCTGCAGCCCAAGTGATCCTGGGCAAGACTGCCTCACCATTCAACTTTGGGGAGGAGCTGTCTATCAACATAGGGTATGGGTGTGGTGCGGCCATGGGTGCTTACATTGCTGGAGGGGTGACTGGAGGTCACATGAACCCCGCTGTGACACTGGCAATGGCCCTGAGGGGGAAAACGCCATGGAAGAAGGTAAAGGGAGTGGTGAGGGTTGCTAGTGTGTGTGTGTGTGTGTGTGGTGTGTGTGTGTGTGTGTGTGTGTGTGTGTGTGTGTGTGTGTGTGTGTGTGTGTGTGTGTGTGTGTGTGTGTGATATGACCAAGAATTATTGTACCACAGGTCAATGGTGCATTTCTTGTGGCTTTATCTTGTTCAAACAGGTCATTCCTTACTGGATAGCTCAGATGCTTGGAGGGTTCTTCTCAGCTGTGATGCTGTACGCTGTATATGTTGGTAAGTTATTAAAGTAACTCTTCTCTACTTGATGTAACTGAGTATCTGTAATTACATATATTAATCTGTTCTGCTGAAGTCTGTCACAGCACAGCCTGGCACTCCTGTTACTAATTTGCCCTCTATGCATACATGTGTGTGCAAGTTTGTGTACATGTATATATATATATATATATGTGTGTGTGTGTGTGTTGTGTGTGTGTGTGTGTGTGTGTGCGAGTTTGTGTACATGTATATATATGTGTGTGTGTATTTGTGTGTGTGTGTGTTAATATATAGTGCCATTTATGAGAGATGCAGGTCATAAGGATGCAACTTGTTATATTAGAAAGGAAAAAAAAAACAGTTGTGTATAAGAAAGTTTAATGTTGTAAAAGTGTACATGCAAGTGCCGCAGTACTCTCACCCGCTTGTACTACATGTACATGTAATGTACATGTATTGCTGCAGATGCCGTGTATGCTGTGCGTTGCAATGGACCACACAAGGCTGTCAACTGCACCGCAGGTGTGTGGGCCTCATATCCTCATGCCTACCTGAGCTTGCATAACGGGTTCTTGGACCAGGTCAGTAGCCCCAGATCATCCTGCTTAACGTGTAAACTAGAAAAGTCTATCGCCATGTCTCAGTCAGGGTGCGAGGTTGCTATGCAATATACCTGCTTAGAAGGCGAGGGGGCGGGGGGCGGGGTGCTTGAAGTCTTTCCCTGACCACTATGCCAATGACGAGTTTGTGTCCACACTGTGATGTTATAGTATGGAAGGCAGTTTTGTACGTGTATGGCAGGTTTTGTTGACAGATAGTATCTGCTCTGTATTAGGTGTTTGGTACCTTCTTGCTGGTGGTGGGAATATTTGCAATCTGTGACACCAAAAACTCAGAGCCTGTGTCCGGACTCAAGCCGTTGCCCATTGGCTTACTTGTGACAGCCATTGGTCTGTCCTTTGGGCTCAACTGTGGCTATGCCATCAACCCAGCCAGGGACCTTGCCCCTCGTCTGTTCACAGCTATGGCAGGCTGGGGACCGGATGTGTTTGTGTGAGTGTTGATGTGATGTCAGTTGGTGATCTCTTATGGCATTTTTTTTTTGTCCTGCAAGCATAATTTATGTGTGCATTTAATTCTTCAGCATGTCTGTGTTGATGCCACACTTACATACAACTCAATTGCATTCTGTAAAGCAAAAAAACTTGTGATTAGTGAAACCAAATAAAAAGCCCTGTGTAATTTTTGATATTAAAAAAAAAAAAGTGGCCAAGCTGTGTATTGCAATGTTATGCATTGTTTACAATACTTTGTCCTTTAATGCTTTCCCTGCATAACTGCATAATTCTTTTGCCCCAAAGCTGTTCTACATGCGGCAAGATACGACACTGGTGGTGGGTGCCAGTGGTTGCTCCTATGTTTGGGGCGGCCATAGCTGCTGGCATCTACTGGCTGCTGATCGAGGCCCATCATCCCAAGGTGGAGGGCGCCCAACAGCAACAGGTTGACGACGGTGGTGGTGCGACCTCTGCCACCAGTGTTACCAACAAGGGCCACTCCCCACCTCCAGCATCGGAGCAATGAAAGCGTGTCCTTGTAGTGCCTGTGAACTAGTTTGGCTTTTGAGCACGTGGTGTGTGTGTGTGTGTGTGTGTGTGTGTGTGTGTGTGTGTGTGTGTGGTGTGTGTGTGTGTGCCATCTTTTGCCATTGCTTTGCTATCTTACATGTATAGAGGTGTACATTTAGCATTTTCAAAGGAAATATCATTGCTCATCGCCAGTGGTCTCAAAAAACTGGGTTGGGTGGACACGTATGAAGGGAAGGTGTCTACGTACAACGTGTGATGTACGTATAATGCTAGCTGTTGTACCTAGGATATCCAGATAAAATAAATTCACTGGCTTGGGCGAAAAATGATTTACTGACGTATTAGATACAACGGCCAATACCGGTATCAGCTGCGATGCCCGCAAGAAGTTGCTGTAGCATGTGCCCACAAGCTAAGCATCGCGCTCAAGATACTAACTCATTTTCCGCTCCAGAAGCTAGTCTATTTAATTATTTGTACTGCTCTATGCTCTAGAGTCTTGATTCGTGCATGTGTTCCGCGTACAAAGTATTTTTTAATTACTGGCGGGCTCCCGATCCCTCGCGTGATGCGAATCTTGTAAAAGTCAGCGTGCGAAAGGAATTATTATTATTATTTCATCATGAGTGAAGGTGAACTGTAACGCATGCAATAACGGTTGTACTGTAATAATGTTTGTACCTTGGCACTAACAGTGGACAGTGATAATAGTTCGGGCTCGGAAGGCGACCAGCCGATCCCTACAAAAAAGGCGAAGCTTAGCAAAGATGAAGGTAAGATACCGATGACACGTTCAGCGAGAATCCGTTTTCGGTTCTTTGAAAGTCGTTATAGACCCCGATGGTTGTCGGTAGTTGTAAAAGCCAACTTCCGCCTTTTTACCGCGCTTGTGCGGAGTTATTAACATGATATCCGCAATAAGCTAGCGTTGTGAGTGTCCATGTGCACATATGTGCGCGTACTATTTCAGTGGCGAAGTGCGTACTGGTGTGCGCAATCTTACCTCCCCATTTTATCTGCATATTTACAGAAAAGTCGAAGGTAAAAGACGAAGATTCAAACGGAGAGGAGAACTCTGATGCGGAAGATGAGGGTAAATACGCTCGGGGCGGAAGATGAGGGTAAATACGCTCGGGGCCCCTTTTCCGCAACGTGCACGCGCTTGTGCACACGTGATGTTTATCGGTTGCGTATTTATTTTATGGTGTTGAGCAAGCCACGTTGCAACATAAGATCAGATATGAAATAAGAGGGCTTCTAACTCACATCCTGTCTGGCCAGTTTTTAATAGAGGTCATTTTTTGACTGTCGCGTGAGCAAAATTAAGCACTCAATGTCTTGAAACGTTTGCAATCCTCTAGAGGTTTATTGATTGCTTTTAGAGGTTTATTGATAATGTGTGTGCGTGTGTGACTGCATGCATGCATATGTGTTAGCATGCATGTGTGTGTTTTGTATTTACATATATGCGTGTGTAGGTATGTGTGTATGTATATGTGTGCATATGTGCACACTCCTATATTCATGTATGTGTGCGGTGTGTATATATGTGTTGATATGTATGTGTATGTCTGCTGGTCAGACAAATGTGCAAGCTGTGTGGGTGTATCACTTACAGCCAGATGCTTGTGGTGTAAGATATCCAGTGGGGCTATTATAGACTGCTCTCTGTGGTAGTGGTTTGCCTCAGCAGTCAGAGTAACTGAAAATATGGCTTGTACTTTAAACACCTGTAATTTTATTTTTCTAAAGGAACTAGAAGTTGACAATTGCAATTGCATGACTGGCCTGGGTACCCACAAGGATGCATCCCTCCTTGTTTTGGGAGAAGTCGTTGATTTTTGGGGGTGTTGTCCATTGTTCATTGTTAGATGTGCACCATTAAACTGGATATATTCATTTGTGTGATTTAACAGGACATGGATGCATGTAATGGGATAATTTTCCCCCCCTCAAAACCACATTTTATCAACATTCAATCCTCTTATACTGGGCACTAAATAAAGTAGTGCTAAAACGTGCCTTTGCATGTGGTCAATGCTTCCTGTATGTTACATGTAAGCGGATTAAAGTTATGTTTAAAAAGCTTGCAGGTGCCTCTAAATAATGCTACACACAATTCTGCATATAAAGGTGCACTTGAAATGTTAGTGGTGTTATGGAGTGTAGGACAGATTTTAGAGACTCTTCAGTCAGTTGAAGAACTCCTTGATCAACTTCACTCTAGGCCTTCATGTAAACGATAAGCAAACAGTTACATTTGCAATTATTATTAATGGTGGTTGAGGGCTTTAATACCACCAGTGTCATCAAAAATGTTCATCTATGATGCGTATTGATGTATCAATCAACCCTTTCTTGCATTACAGATGTGAACAGTTCTGATGTACCAGATGACCTCAATGACGAAGGAGAAAATGACAGTGTAATCTATGGACTTGAAGTTGAACTGTTAAACAATAAAGGGAAGTACTCGTAAGTGTAGTGCGTGTGTGTTTGTGTGTGTGTGAGTATTTATGGTTTAGATTCTTGGATAAAATGTGGTTTGCAGTGTTATTAAATAACACTGCAAACCACATTCTTATTAAATAAGTGCACTGAGGTAGGAAAGGCAAGCTGTGAAACAGTTAAGGACTAAGATTTTAACACTGTGTTGTGTGATAGTAAAGGCTTTTGTGTTCTTCCGACATGTACAGTGTTCCAAATGAAGATACTTAAAGACTTTTCCCCCTATTTTGTTTGTAACATTTGAACCCTTCAGGCTATATGTGAGGGAATCAGATTTCCATATTCAGCCATCACTTCTGTACATGAAAAAGTGGTTATAATCAATTATTAAATGTAAACAATGTGTGGCATTAAAAGTTAAAAAAAAAACCCCACACCTTTCAATTGTAGTTCCCGTAAGGAAAATAGCTAATTTATATTGTACCTCACTATGGACCTAAGTGCATACAAAGTTTGACTTCTTAACTCAAAGTGGTTTGAAAGATCGGTCCCGATTTACATGTTTGTTTTTTTAGGTGCAACGTGATTCACATGAATTCGGACAAATTAGTTTGACTTAAAGAGTTAAAAGTCATGTTTTCTATATGAGAGGTCCCTGGGGTATCCATTTTTTTTACAATTTTTAGCAGCTTGCCCTATCGGCATTAAACGGTGTGTGAAAAGCTAAAAAGCTGAAAATTGGAAGCCATTTTTAGAATTTCTCCGTATATCGTAGTAAATGTGTACCATGATATTTGCGTTTGTACTTATTCTATCTAGTATTCTACATGTAGAAATGCTCATAAAGTTACATATAAATGCATGATTCTTTAATACATGATGGCTATGATATACTGAGAAATCCTAATAATGGATGAAAAATGTCTTTCAATTTTTAACCTTTCACTAATTGTTTAATGCTGATAGCAAGCTGCCATAAAATTAAAAAAATATATATGTGGATACCCTGAGGACCCCTCATATAGAAAACGTGACTTTTAACCCTTAAGTCAAACTAATTTATCCAAATTCATGCAAACCGTGCGGCACCTCAAGAATCATGTCAACTACAATTGAAAGATGGGATTTGAATCAAGTTTGTTTACTAATGCCACCCATTGTTGACATTTTATAACAACTTTTAGAGTACAGAGGTGATGGCTGAATATGAAAATTCAATTCCCTCACATATAGCCTAAAGGGTTCAAATGTTACACACAAAATAGGGAACAAGTAAGTCATTTTTTTCACTGTAGTGCCAGTACACTGGTATTATCTAGAGCTGTAGATACCGCTTTGTTCAATACATGTACTCAGTGCTCAAGGACATTGTGATCTTTTATCCCAACACTTGGAAAGACACCCGTGTAATGACACTTGTTATGGTTATTCTGTGCGGATGTAGTATCTATGGGGTAGGGACTGCCATGCTTCTATCCATTGGCTATTGAAATAGCCATAGCCAAACTTACTTTTCATGTTGCAAGCATCACAACAAGCTGTGTAATATACAGTATCCGTTAGTGACTGCTGTTCAGAGTAGTGCAGAATGCTTGCTGTGGTTCTTGGTTTTGAGCTTGTCCAATTTCATTTAAATTTGCATAATGTCGTACCAGATTTGTCTTGATCCAATCATTTGCTACATCTTATGCAGTCTTTTAAACATAGTAAAGGTTTTAAACCTTCAGGGGGTTTACTTATATGCTGCCTTGGTCACTATCACCACTTCGTCTAATGACTTGATTTAGTGCCAACATGGTTCATGGTCAGGTGCTGCAGTAGCACCATCTTGACCTGTTGTTCCTATATCAAGTGCTGCAGTAGCACCATCCTGATTGCAGTAGCACCATCTTCCTATATCAGGTGCTGCAGTAGCACCATCTTCCTATATCAGGTGCTGCAGTAGCACCATCTTCCTATATCAGGTACTGCAGTAGCACCACCCATCTTTAACTTTTATGTACTAAACTAATCTGGGTCAATATATGCACACATGTAGCTGAGCAGTCTCTATGGCCAGAGCCTTCTTTAGCCTTGAGTAATTCATTCCCTTACCTCAACAGACTCTCACTTGAGGTGAGCAGCTTTTAGTGCCCCATCACTGAGCACTCTGTGTGAAGATGGCTATTGATGTATCCCTAAAGCCACCCTTCACTGCTCTGTGTGAAGATGACCATTGATGTATCCCTAAAGCCACCCTTCACTGCTCTGTGTGAAGATGACCATTGATGTATGATCCTTAAAGCACATCTCCACACTCCAAGGCAGGCACACCTAGCCTGAAACTAGCGAGGGTGCAGAGTGTGCTATGACACTTGGCAATGTCTATTGGGTCCTTCTTTTCTTTACCCATAACTAGCAGGTAGTGGTATTGCACACCATCCACCAGTATCTGCCTATGTACAGTTCACCCAAATGATAGTTTTTTAACTGGCAGTGCATGCAGTAAGTACATATATAAGAACGGAATTTGTTCTATTATATAGTTGTACAAAATGGAAGGATCTAGGAATAACGGAGTGGTGGCAAAGAATAATACATCAAGGGTGTATGTGCTAGGGTGATAACAGATTCATGTACATGAACATGCAACTAAAAAATCGGAGAGAGAAAGTCAGGTCTCCTGCGGATGAAAATTTGCTGGTATCCTTTGCTGCATCTCTGTCTCTTTGCTGCTTCCATCTGATAAATTATGCGGCAATACATTTTTCAGCAGTGTTTCAACTGGGGATGGTGTCTGCCACCTGTGATGCCTCAGGTCTTTTGTTTCCCCACTTGGAGCCCAACTATCGTTCCTTATATAGAGTGCATGGCATGGCTTCTAACCATCTTCAACCACACACTGCCTTTACTAAGCACAGGCGTGCCTCCACAAACCTTTTCTCTTTTCTTGTGTCTTGCATTGGTAATAGATCTTTTCACTTAGAACTGGTTAGTCTGCTTTGCTGAGGTCTCTTCAACAGACTGCACTCCTCACAAAAAAAAAACTGTTAGCCAATCATGGTGCTAATTCCGATGTACAAACCACACCCTCTATTAATGTTTTAGTGTCCTTTGCAACTGATTTTTATTAACATGGAACTAAAGGGGTAGCAGTAGTCCAGAGCTGCAGATCTGCCACTGTGTGCACACTGCATTGCCTCCTCACGATGTCCAGCAAAGCTGTGTTTCATATCAAGTGCTTTGTTAAATCATCAAATTGTGGCTCTATAATGGAACTGATGCAAAAAGGGGAGGAAGACCCATGTCTGGTGACCATGGTGATTGAGGATCAACATGTTTGTGGCATGCTGGATATCACCACCCCTAGACAATGTCACACTCTAGTAACACCTTATGTTTGTGGCATGCATGTATAGGTGATGAATAAACCCAACTATTAATTACATGTGGGGGAGGGGGGGGGAAGCTTCATGCTGGTGTTAAGGAACCAGGTTAATGTTAATGATATACTGGTAACATGCAAGTATAGCTGTAGTCTGGCTGTATCATATTTAGGGCTTTAAAGTAAAATTGTTGCTATTTGCACCAATACCTATGCTGTGGACATACCACCCCCCCACAGCACACACAGGCCTACCACCACCACCACCCCCCCCCCTTCCACAGCACACACAGGCCTACCATCTCCTCACAGCACACACAGGCCTACCATCTCCTCACAGCACACACAGGCCTACCATCTCCTCACAGCACACACAGGCCTACCACCCCCCCCCCCCCCACCCCCCCACAGCACACACAGGCCTACCACCCCCCAACAGCACACACAGTCCTACCACCCCCCAACAGCACACACTGGCCTACCACCCCCCATAGCATATTCAGGGTGTATTAAACTAATTACAAGTCACCATCCTTTTTGGGTAGCACTCGTGTTTTACTTGGTACAAGTGCTCGATGTCCTGGGATCTCCTAGTAGTTCGCACGTGACGACACAAGACACCAACACAAATTGTCCAATGGGAAGAGGCCACATGTGACCCATGTGGTTGACCCCTTCTCGATCCTCATGGGTGTGGTCTGGATGCCACACTCCTCCCCCTTAATTTCAAATCCTCTTCCGGCTTCAGTGGCTTTTCTGACATCTGGAGCCCTCACTGCTGCCTTTTGACCACAGATGGCATAACATATAATGTGCATTAGTGTAGCCAGTTTCTGTCCTTTTTTTCATGCTCTTGCCTACCACGTTTGGTTTGCCCTAAGATGGAACAACTCCACCAAAGGGCTCAATACAGATACACACTGTGTCTATCAACACAAGGTTAAAGCACTGAAACCAAAGAGAAGGCATAGACCTTGTGGTTTTAATTACATGTGTAATGTGTGAAAGGAATCTGTTACTGCTTATGTCATGCATCTGTGGCTGCAATAATTTGGCTTCATAACATGCTGCCAATCCAGCACCCATGGCAGGGTTATGTGTAAAAAATTTGAAGTGGGCATGCTTGTACAAATAAACCCAACAGCATTCATTTAAGTAAATTGTGGTTTATAGGGTCAGTGGGAGGATCACTATGTGGCTGGGACGGACAGGTTGTAGATGTATGCTGTTTAGGCAAATGCCAAAGTAACCAGAGTAAGCAATGGATTTATTTGTACCTGGCTTTAACAACCCAGCACTGTTCATTGTGATTTCTTAGCTGCTGAACAGCTCTTTGCTGTTGATCACACTGTGTTCTTACAGCCATCTCTAGTACATCTATTTATGCCTGCTCCACCTCCACAGGCAAATGAGTTGTACATGTATGTGAATGTAAGTTACGCTATATTAGCCTTTAGGACATGGTATAAAGTCAGGGTACATGGAGTGGTATAAGGAGTAGAAAGTACATGTATGTCCTAGAGAATGGCCTGGGGAGGGGAGTGCTTAGGTTCTCGCCAAGTCCATTTTTGCAATGTATTACTTGTGCCAAGCTTGCCGGAGACTGATTAGCAATGAATTGCCACGGATTGTATCTTTGTATCTTGTGTATGTATGTTATAGTATGTCCCTTCAGTAATACCACACAGTCTCTGTCTTTGCCAGTGGTTTGAGCCTGGTACCCAGGTTCCCTCTGATTAGAACTCTGCTTTAGTACTACTTTTATGTGCATAAAGTGCACAAGAATACCCCTACATATGTTACATGTACAGTATGTGCTTAAAACCAGATATAGAGCATTGTCCAAGTGGAGCCACCCTAACTTTCTCATCAAAAAAGTAAAAACCCACAATTAGTAGTCAACACAACGTGCTCACACCATAGATAATGGAATTACTGGATTGGCAACGCTACACGTATTGTATAATGATGTCACGCTATATGCTTGACACGGTTACGACCCTTTCTTGAACTCTGCTTTCTCGTATTTCTGGAGGTTTCCGTTGGTGCCTGTTAGTTTTGATTGTCGAAAGTCCTATTCAGGTTACTGACTTGACTTCTTGCCTAGTTCTTTGTGTCCAGTTCTTAACCTTTTCGTTACCACATGTACGTTATGGCATATAAGAGTGGTTTGGAGGTTTTAGTAGCAATATGCCGTTGATTAGAAGCAAAACAAAAGTTGCCTGTGGTGCTGTCTCATGCTATGCATGTCGTAGGCCTGTTTTGAAGCTTAAAATAAAAACGCCTGACCCGTAGTAGTGGGTCGTACGTAGGTCACGGTTTTGAGGCAGTTTTGTGGGGTTTTTAGCTTCTGACAGGAACGATGTATAGCATTAACACTCCTATTTTCATGTTTGGCTATAAGCTTTGTGTGTTGTGAAGTGGTTAGATGGCTAGATGTTTCGTCTTGGCAAAATGCCACGAAAAACGAAAGGCTCTCAACAGTCTTGTTCATCAAGAAAAAGCGAGTGGAGGCCTTATAAAGTCTAAACAGTGTTTTTGAAACCATCGAGCATTATTCACCTCCCTTAAAGCTTTCTTAGGTCATTCCGAAGTTTCCTGGAGCAGGGGATCTTCAAGTATATCAGCTTCGGCCATAAATTTTTATTACGTGAACGTGTCGAGCATCGAACCAATTTTTCACGGGCGTTGCCAATCCATTATCTATGCTCACACCTCCCAGGACACAGTTTGACTTAGTCACCTCTCACGCTTTGCAGAGGGTCTGGAAACATTGACATACCAAATCGGTTCTGATTACTTAAAAAAATTAAAGTTATTAATGTTACCTTACGTTACGAGGAGTGTAATTAAAAATGTCAACGCTGGAAAGGCCTGGCCCTGTGGCAGATGTGGCTAAAGAAATACCTCAAAAAGGTTGTAGTTGCGATAGCAGGACTGTCTCATTATTCCATGTGTAGTAGTTTCAGGGACTGAAACACTCAACTGGCGTGTTAGCGTAAGTTCACGTAACATAATTGCATTCCTCATAACGTAAGATAACCTTAATAAATTTTAATTTTTTTGAACTAATCAGAACCGATTTGGTATGGCCATGTCTCCAGACCCTCCGCTAAGTGCGAGGGTGTGGCTACATCAAACTACCCAGGACAAGGATCTAATTGTAAAGCTGTTACGTGTCCATGACATTGTGTTTATTTTTCAATTGACATGTTGACCCCGTCTCCCTTACTTGGGGTTTGCGTACAGAGTGCTGCTGTTTCCTCTCTCTATGTAGAGCATGGTGCCTTTAGGGGTATAGTACATAGGTAATGTGTTTGTGTACCACTTGTGTGTCTGTCCCGCAGGGTATCGGAGAAGGACGAAGGCAGGGAGCTGAAGCTCCTAGTCCCCACTGACGTTAAGCAAGCCACAGTGGCCACCATTGAGGAGAAGCACAAGAAAAGCTCCATTCCAGTCCTGGAAGCCCAAGGCGTGAACATCCACCTGGAGAGTCAGGACCAGCTGGTCGTGCATGCCAAGGCACTCGTCGTGACCGAGACCCTTCCTGCTGACAAGGGCAAACAGGGAACAGACAGTGGAGAGTGCATTGTCAAGATTGAAAAGCAGACTGGATACTTTGTGACCACCAGTCTACAGGATGAGGATGAGGAGCCCGAAGACTAAAGATTGACATTTAGTGTTTCACTGTACACTTTCCTTCAATCCCTTCCCCTTCGCCCCCAAACCTTTTTTTTTTTCTGTTTATTTTTTCCCCCCCCATTTCGATCAACCCTATAATGTTGGTGATTGTTATAAATTTCCTTGTGTAATTAACCGAGCCACACGTATAAGAATGATGCATTGTGTTATGTGTACACTGCCCAGTGTGCACGTCTGCTCTTGGCTAAGATAACGGGCCCACCGTTATCTGGCTACAAACATTATAAAACTAACTTCCGTCAACTCGTTTGTGTATGTTGTACTACCAATGCTTTGCTCTAAAGAACCAGTGCGTGCTTACACAAATGGTGGTAGTGAGGGCATATAAACATTGAGTTGTCATATTCCGAGAATTGTGTACGTAACATCTATTGGATTGCTTGAACACATGCAGGGTATGTGGTGTGAACTAGTGGCAGTGAGAGCTCAAAAAGGTATCCTTCTCTACTGTGTATACATGCACCCATCCATCATTGCACATGTACATATATGATGGATGTACGTAATGTGCATTAGCTTGAGTGAACTAAACTAAGTGAAGCTTTTGAGTAGGTGTTGTTTAACACCTATACTCCCAAATGACTAACATGGTCCTGTCGTGGGAATTGTAGCCACAAACACTTATAGCACAACCTGCCAATTATTAATTATTACGAATGGATTTTCTTGCTTCGTTCACTTTTGTATACAGTTTGCAAAACACAGACTGTTCGTTTTGAAAACGCACAATCTCTCCCCCAACTAGCCATAAGAAAGTATCACATATCAGCTCACATATATAAGACTACCTTTTTGCACTCATCTGACGACAGTCACACATTCGGGCCAAAATAAATGACCATTTTAGACAGGTGGCTGCCTAACTCAGAACCATACTCATGACTTTAGTTATGTGGCTGGTATGCAGCAGGTTCCACTGTATATCGCTTGAAAGTATTTACCCACGTATATGCACCGTAGTGTCCGTAGTGTGGAAAAGTGGTTTTGAAGGATGCACATATCTCGTACGGCTGATGGGAAACTGGTCGCGCTACATTTATGTTAATATTATATAATAGCGAGTCTTTAGGTGGTCTCTTACCTGGAAACTGTGAATGCACTTATATTACACTTGTATGCTAGTATTCATAACAATGATGAAGGCGGAGGTGAAAAAATTACGTGGGTTGTAGTTACCAGAGGTCATTTACCAAAAGGTCACCAATGGGATAGCATACATTTGGTGCATTGCCAACCACGGTCACAAGTGATATGAAGTGTAGCGTTAATTCAGGTCTCATTCATGTTTAATCCGTTACTTTTCGCATTCAAACGCATTTATACCGCGGTGCATTGGTACATACGTATGCAGATGTTGAAATTATATATACAGTACTATAATCGACTATAATACTATTGTATAAATGAAGCACACATGCACTCAGCTTGGGTATATTAAATGAAATCCTTTTTGATATATGCACTCTACACTAGTCGTCACTGTTCAGTTCATGCGCTAATTCCTCTAATGACACTGCGCAACTTTCACGAACAAGTTGTTCGTTGTCATTTTGGAATCGGCGAATAGTCTCCAAGCAGTCGTTGCTTACAGGAGTGTTCTTCTCTTCTATGGCGATTTGTGTCAACGCCTCCGTGCATTCGTGACGCACGATCCCATTTTCGTTTGTGTCTTCCAGAAATTTTTGTAATGCCGGGATCGCCCTCTTGTTTTTCAATTGTCCCAGGACGAAAGCCAATTCATGACGATAGAGAACGGATTTGCTTTGAAAGCTGCTAATTAGTGCGTCGACAGCCTCGTCGGTTCCCGTATTTCGTAGAGAGTACATCACTCGGTACTTGTCGAACAGACTAAGCGACTCGTCGTTGATCAGTTGGACCCAATCATTCATGCTGCCTTTCATGAACGGCGGGGCAGGGTCGTTTGTTTTAAAAGGATTGTCCTTGAAGTCAAACCCAATCGCTTCATCCGTTTTGACCCAATCGAGCTTGCTCAGTGCAAGTTGGCATGTGTCTGCAACCTCCTGCGCGGAGTCGGTTGTGTACTTTTGCAGAAAATCATATGCGCCTGTACCGTCGAGCGCTGCAAGAGAGGCCGCTGCCTCGTGGCGAACGATAGGGTGCTGTTTCAAGTCTTCCACGACGTTTCGAAGTAGCGTGTTGGCAATGGGAAACTGCAGCTGCCCTATTAGGTACGCGCAGTCGTGTTTGAGAAGGGCGGAGGATTTCGTGAAACATTTGGCTATTTCGAGGATCGCCTCCTCTGTTCCGTAACGGTGAAGGGTTCGAAGCGCCCTGTACCGCTCGCCTAGTACTGCAGACTCGTCGTTGAGCAGTTTACCGAGGGATTCTATACTCTCACCACTAAATTCGGTTCTGTACATTTTTGCGACTCTATAACAATCGTGCGCAGCTAGCGGTTTTATAAAACGCGCGCGCGCGTGATATAAACGTGATTATAATCTATCACCACACGCATAAATTAATGTTTAGGGCGTGGCAGTCATGCTTGCGTACTAATGTATAGTGCAACCAATGTTTTACAAACAGTCGTTACCTCCCTCAGATGCATGCACGTACGCATTATCGCATAATGTGATGTACTGGAGTGTACTTGCGTTAATTACATTCCATTGATTCCTATCACTCATCGCGTTCCTCGATCTCATTCTGAGAATTTATTGGGAAGTGCAAAAAGTGTAGCAACACAAATTCATCCCCAGTACTGAGTTAGTCTCGCAAGCCAGACGTACTTAGTCGTACGATATATGTCGGACTGGAGACGAGTAAAACATACCAGAACGTTTCACTCGTCCCCAGTCCACTCGCGCGTACGACGACTAAGTACATGTGTAGAGTGAAGCGGTCTGACGTAGCCACACCCTAGTCTCGTACCCAGACCCAAATACGTCAAGCAGTGGGTGGATTACATCACCACTACGTTCGGGGTGGAAGTGAGAATGTATATATGTTGGCGCAGTTTTAATTATGACGTCATAACATACCAGTGTATAGTAACGGAAGTGGAGGTGGGTCATAGTAGGCTATAGACTTAGCCGTGATAGATTTGGGCTACACGGGACTAAAAGGACTAATATCTAAGCTAGGGAGGCGTTTGTAGAAAGGAACGATGTTTTTCTTTCGGGTTGGCTACACAATTCGTAGGAGGAAGCCAAAGGGTCGCCAGCGGTTGTCCCGGTAGCTGATGGAGCCTACCAACTCTTATTGGTCTATATGAAAGGCATTGGATAGGGTCCCAATTCAGTGGTATGGCAGCCATTTTAGCCATGAATATTATTTTGGTCATCTTGATAAGATCTAATTGCATTCCAGTTAGCACAAACTGTGACGTATTTGGGTCTGGGTACGAGACAGCCACACCCTCGCGCTTTTGGAGGGTCTGGAGACTGGACGATTATTATCAAAAAATTAAAAGTTATTGAGGTTACCTCATGTTACCATGCAGGAATGCGAGGAATGTAATTAAAAATATGTCGACGCCTGAAAGGCCTGCGGCAGCTAAAAAATGAAGCTGCTCAGTGACTTGTAACAGGACTGGCACATCATTCCAGGTGTAGTCGTTTCATGCACCCCATTAATAGCATAACATAATTGCATTCCTCATAACGTAAGGTAACCTTAATAACTTTTTGAAAGTCCTCAGCAAAGCGCGAGGGTGTGGCTACGTGAATCTAGTGTGATGCTATTGCAATGTGCTAGAGGAGGCTGGCAAAGCTACGATTGACTGCGACAATCCTAGCCGTACCATTCAGTAGTTCCATATGCTGCTATTCCAAGAGGAAAATGGTATTGCCCAGACTGTGAACTGCAACTTTCAATTACATGTGTATGTATGCATGTTTGAATGGTACAACTGATTCACACATATTACATAATGCAGAACACACAGTAAGCATACAGCCGATCTTACGAATATCTTTTTTAGAAGTATGATCCTTCAGAATTGTAAATACTTATACAAATTTTAGGAGTGAAATTACATGTTCAACATGAATTCTTTCATGTCATATTTCCCTTGACAAATCAATTTGATTTGAAGAACAATGTCTTCCATGCACTGTGAAGCCATGACTAGCTAATATAATATGATGTCACCAGGGAGCAGATTTTTCTAAAATGCCACATTGCTCTCTAATAAATTTATCAGATGCTCTTCCACCCATGGCATGCTTTTGAAAGGAATGAAATAGTGCCCTGATGAGTAATTGCAATAAGTACCTATAGTTACCCCATGTTTGTGACCTTACAAGAAGTTCAGTAGGCCTACTATGAGGTCTCTCAATAATATTTCTATGCAGTCAAATACACAAATCCTCACCATAAGTGTTTGTGGCATACTCTCAGCTTCTTATACGGGTATAAGCACCATACACTTGAGGCAGTCCTTGAAGTCAGCAAAAAGAAAAGAAATGGATGGTTGAAAATTGACATATCCTTTGTTATTTCAGTTATTCTACACATATTATCAAGTGTATACCTCAGCAATGAAATGAGAGAAGTCTTACGCAGAAACAGTTAGTTTTGTCATAACCAGGCTATCATTTGCAATCTAGCCTCTGCTTGTGAGGCCCTGGTGATGTAATCTAGGAGATGATGATGGACCTTTTCATTTCCATAGGGTTATGTAGATATGATTTTAAAAAATATGCTGCTTACCTAATAACAATACAAGGGTCAGTGCAATATATACTTCAAAGTGGTGCAACCCTTGTATTGTTTTTTAGACATGTATTCATTCAGACAAAACTTAGGACAAACCTTCCGGCTAAAGTTGCATGTCCCTCTGCATAAGTCTTCTCTGTCAAAACTTCATAGGTCTTCTAACATTTTGAGGTACGTAGATAGTAAAATTAAATCACTCTCTCAACTTTATGACACCATCAGCTGAAATCATGCTTCCTTGATACTTGCCTGTGTGCAATATTATATGTACTAGGTGGGGGGTCATCCTATCCCACTGGCGCCTTGGTCTCTGTACCCTAGGATAGGTTGAGTAATTTGGGGAGGGGCACCTAATCCTAGGATACAGTGAGTGGTGGTCATAGTGCAAGGGCTGGGTGTTGGGTGTGTGGTGTCAACTAATCCTCTGACACCAGCTATACTGTAGACCTACAATTCTCCCATAGACCTGCTATACGTTTTTGCCCTCAACGTATAATAAATATTACACAAGAAAAAAAACTTGTATATACATGTACATATGACATGTACATGTCTTGCCATTACTGATCAAAAACCTCTACCTTCTGATGTCAGTTTCCCAAACCATCATATGCAACATTCATTTATGCGAGGGGGACAATTTCGCTAGGCCTGGTGACAATTTCCGCTAGCATATTCTGTACTTGTCCTGGGTGACTAAAATCCACAGAATCCTCTCAGACACCACCCACCTGTCAGCAGAGCTTTTATGTGAACCACTTGTGCTCTGGTAACGGATTGGTGATGCAATTAATGCCGTTGGAAATTTTTTTGTAATAAGAGATTATATATCATAACCATTCAAGCAAGTTAAAAAAATTGTATAACATAACAGCAAGCATATAATGAAAAATCCTAGTAGAAAGCTATATGTCAACTTATGTTTGTTATTAAATCAAAACACTGCTGCATGTGCTGCCCTTTGATTATGCATTCTTCTCAGACTCCTTTTCCTTGGAATAAACATTGATGTAAAAGTTGTACAAGTTATCCCGCCACTCTCCAGGTGACTTTGCAGCAAAAAAATTGACCACATCATGCGGTATCCACCCTCCTAGGTCATTCTGGAGCAAAATGGTCACTCTGGAGGATTTGGGATCGTTAGGATCTGGGCGGATGATTGTACTGGACAAAATGGTTGAAGCCCTTGAAAAGTTGAGGTACCATAATTTTTCTGATTACTAGCAATCACTCATGCTTACCGTACTACTCCTGGTTTGGGATCCACTTTTCCAGGGGCGTTGTGATACATGATGTAAGTTGTGTTGGTGCTTTCATCTCTTTTCTCGCAGATGAACTGTACCAGGTCCCTGTTTTGTATTCCAGGTGGCATGTGTACTAACCTGCAGTATACGAACAAGTGCGTGAGTCAAGATGCATGACTGCATGTATTATAATTAATGAATCATGCACTGGACATGTACAATCAAAGTATTTCACTTGAGACTCCATTAACAGTTATGGATGTAGTGCATACAAAGTGTTGTCAGAAGAAGCTGTCATCTAACATTGAGGACGTTCAGTTCAAGTGTCTACTTAACAAGAGTTCACTAGCCGACAAGGCAAGGCTGTTATCTGTATCGGCACCACATTCCTCCTCATGGCTCTCTATGACACCAACGCCTGGTCAGTGTTTGCACCTTGACCCTGAAGAGTGCCATATAGCTATCAAATGGTGGCTTGGCATGGATACATCAGCAGGGTCTCAATGTTCTTTGTGCTATGACCATTCCTTAGATCCTTTGGGGCACCATGCAACAACTTGTAAGAGAGGGGGAGATGTTGTCATAAGACACAACAACATCAGAGACATACTGGCTGAGTCGTTTCGTCGGGCAGGCATAAGTGTTCAATGTGAAGCTGGAAGTGGGTTGAGCCATGACAACCGTCGCACTAGGCCAGCTGACATTTTGGTTCCCAACTGGTTCTGCAGCAGACCAGCAGCCCTAGACCTCACTGTGATTTCACCGCTTAACTCAAATGTCATTGCCGAAGCGGGATTCACAGGGGGGTCAGCAGCTGCATCTGCTGAAGTCCGAAAGCACATTGAAAACGATCCAAAGTGTGAGGAACTTGGGTGGATCTGTGTGCCCTTAGCAGTGGAAGCCTATGGTGCATGGGGCATAGAAGCACAACGGACCATCTCACGTTTGGCCCGCAGGCTCTGCATCAAAACCAACCAAACGATGTCCAGAGTTATTTCAAATCTATATGGCAGTCTGAACATGTCCCTAATTAGGGCCAACTCAAGAGCGATGTTGAGTAGAAGTGCATTGTAGATTTAGATGTGTGGTGTATACATGTAATTGTATAATGTTGAATTATCGTTACTACATGAAAAATAATAATGATAATAAACAAAAATATAATAGTATATGATGCAAGACTGAGTGGATCACGCGACGTTTGCCTGTTAATGTCACAAAAAATGCATAGCAAGTTCTTGTTTTTCCACCCCATAATAGGCATGCAGTCCACAGCACATCAAAACCTAGCTTATTGGGCGAAATAATCTACAATTGACTCTAATAAATGCATCGATGTATACTTGTGCATTATACATAATCAGTATTCAATTCAACACACTGCTGAACAATGCGAGTCAGCCTGCAAGTTATCTCTGCATGGCACAAGTATAATGCTGAGCCCTCTTCCATGCAAAAGCTTATGGTGATTTATAGAATGGCTTCTCGCGTATAGTTACGGAAGAGAATACACTGAGTGCCTCTAAGTAAAATAGTGCCATCTAACACTACGCCGGTGCTGCCACCTGTCAGCTGTAAATTAATGCCCTAGAAATTTAATCTGGCCCTTACCAGTACACAAGCCTGTACGTTGGGTGCTCTTCAAGCACATCGATTTCAGGAAAATGTTTCTCCCACCTCTTCCTCAGCTTCAGGTCGTGTATCAATTTAAGAACTGCACGGGGACATAACGAGAGCCCAGTTTAGCTATTTAGCTGAGTCGTCAACAGTTGCAGCGATGGAATCATTTAAACCTGGTTTACAATTTGACGCAAGAGCCCGTGATACGACGCGATGAAAAAAAAACAAAAATAAAATAAAATTAAAAAAAAGCGCATCGCGCCGCTGGAATAGATTTTTTTTTTTCTATTCCTGCGACAACCCTTCGCGTCGCATCGCGGACTCTTGCGTCATATTGTGAGCCAGGCTTTAGTAATAATGTAACGACACGTTTTTACCCTGCATAAACATTGAGCATGCGCGACAATTTCCTAGGCAGAGCTATAGCCATAAACTGAAGCCTTGCTATTAAGCTGATGGCACGCCTGTCACTTACGGTCATCCGGAGGGATACCAGGAAAGTGCAAATAGCCCTGAAAAATGTGACAAATATGATTCCCGTGGCCGCGAAGGGCTTGAAAGGGCAATAGGCCTACCTTAATAAGATGGGTCGATTCGTGTTCACAACGCTTCTTCCACACCTCTGTGAACTCAGATTTATTGCAGAACGACCAACCCTCTGCCTCGCTCGTAGAGCTTTCCAATTTCAGTATGTTTTCTAGATCTGAATACATGCACAATAATTAAAACAGTATGTTGGATCATTGATTGACTAGTATGTAGACCATGGACTAGCTGCAATTCTTCTCTTCCGCCAACTACCACCACCAGCGCCACATCTCCGCTCACCTTTCTCGTTGAACTCGAATCCCATCTTCTATTCGTCGGACTATCTATAGTTGCAATCTGATCACTTATATACCGTATTCACCAAACGATGAATTCATTTATTGCCTTGAATTGGAATAATAGTGTACTGATATATCGAAGGCTAGGAGGGATACCGTTATTTGAATAATAAGTCTTGGAGTTCTAATTTTAACGATGTATTACATTATATATGTGGTCAGGAGTTGGAATTCATTTGCGGTTTGCACATCGCACTGCGGATATTCACAAGCTATGTAACGGCTCCCATTCTGTGGTGAAATTGTAATGCACCATGCAGAACTATTTACAGAATACATACGGTGCATTTTGCACGACATTTCTTATTCAGTTAAAGCTTTGGTTCTTTAGATTGTTAGGGTTTTAGGGTTTTAGGGCTTTAGGGTAAAGCGGGACTTGAGGACGTACCCAAATTTACACCCGGAGCTCGAATCCGGTGTCAAATCAAGGGCGGATCCAGCGAGGGGGTCATGGGGGTCCGGACCCCCCCCTCAGGACCCATGATGAATATAATTACTATTAATACCCCAGTCACGTGCGCATAAAGGTGCTCGGTGTATTGTTCCTTGACGACGCGTCGTTGAAATCGTCGCTTTGCATTCTTCGTATATCATATAGGCGTCGGAAGGTCAATTACAAAATTTAACCTGGGGGGGGGGGGGGGGGGGGGGCGGAGCCAGCTAATTTAACTTCATACAATGACATCGTTCGTACACGCGACAGTGACATAGAGGCGATATACTATCTCTGGTGACGCGTAAAATTGCATGCGTCGCCTATGTGATTCCCGCGATTTTTTTCTATGACTCACTTGACCACCATTTTAATATACGTGCCAGATTTGTACGTGCGCTTAGTTACTTTGATACTTGAGCCACTTAAAATTTGCATCATACGTATACTCAAATAACCTACATCAAGCAATGAACAGTATTCTATTTCGTCCCCTGTACATTAGCTGCATAAATCCTAAGCGGACCTATATACCCAGCAGTTTGAAAACCACCTAGCTCTTGACGAAACTGACAGATTAAACACACCCATTTAAAATCCACATAAGCCTGGGAAAAAGAACTTAAGTTCAACTGAGTGCAAGTGATCCATGCAATCTCTCTATGGATTAACATGCACAAAAAAATTGCGCGCGCTTCGCGCGCGCCCCTCCCCTCGTCTATTATTCATATCGGACCCCCCCCTTGCCGAATTCCTGGATCCGCCACTGCAAATTACATCCGGTGTGCTACCCGGATCCCCAACATTGAAAAAAAAATTAATCCGGCTCGTTCCCAGTCCCCTCCGGTGCCTTTGGCGCCACATAAGGTGTCCTATGGTAGGGAAAATATATTGTTATGGCAGGAATATGATTGTGACGGTACATATATTGTGATAGTAGGGAGGGGTGTGATGGTATATTTTGACAGTAGGAATACAATGTATATTGTGATAGTAGGGACGGGTGTGATGGTATATTTTGACAGTAGGAGTACAATGTATTGTGATAGTAGGGAGGGGTGTGAAGGTAGGGACTATATTGTGATAGGGAGGGTGGGTGTGATGGTATCACTTCCTCCCTATTCACTTCCTACAATAGCTACAAGTACTTAGTGAGTACTGCTACTATTCGACTAGTACTACTACTACAAGGCATGATATTCCATATACACATGCACCTATAAGCATTATTAGGCTGCATAATAAACCACATACATGATCCACATTTCAAGCAAAGATGCTGATTGTGGATGGGCATCAAAATGTATAACGCTATATATTTTTCCAGTTGGAATGAGTTTTATATTGAAGTGATTTTGGACAGCTACCTCAATTGCTTACACTACCTCAATTGCTTACACTTTGCACCTACAAAACAAGATACTCAATGTAAATGTTATAATCTCATTGCCTATCATATATGATCTATCTCTTTGCCATGTCCATTCATCTGTATACCTCTGTATTGTAGTACATCCACAGCAGTAGTGAAACTTTAAAAGAATGCAGCACATGAAGAAGCTATGTGTACTTATTAATTAGTACATCACCTATTTTTCTGCTAAATTGCCTTCTACGTTTCATCATAAAATATCCTGCCATGTTGCACTCGCAGTGATAATTTTTTTTAAAGGGGGGCAACTGTGTTTTCAGAGGTCAAACTGCATGTCATTTTTTCAAGAGTGAGCTTTATACATCTACTGACCAATAACTGAATAGTAATATGTACATCAACATTTTGTGATGAATTAGATAGAAATGCTCTAAAAGCACCTAGTTACTTGCAACTCACTCCATAGCTTGTCTCATGATTGGGAGCTTGGCATTGCATCATTTATACAGGACTCTTGCAGATCTTTCACCATTATTATACAGGTCAGCAAACTCGCTTTCTTTTACTTTCATTGCATCCATTATTAACAGCATTGTAAAGAGTCATGACCTCTATCAGTACTTGATATAATTATGAGATAGCGCTTCCATGCCTTAACTACAACAATACTTAGGCGTAAGTAGTGTACACTCTTCATCGTTGGTCTTAGGTTTACTTCTGAAGCAGTCACGAATGATTCATTCAAACCAAGGTGACACAAATTTTGGTGGGTTTCCAGTCCATGCAATGTTGATAAACCGTGTTTTGATCTTGGAAAGGTAATGTAATGAGACTAAATAAGGGTACAGGTAGCACTGACATGCAAGAACAGGAAGTATGTATGCATCAATATTACATTATGCCCAGTCTGTGCATGCATGAATTACACCACTCCCCCTCTCTTCTACTGCTGGTAGTCCCTTGTGTGTGTTTTCAATCCCATCATCTACATCCTAAAAACTGTCTGGCTCAACCAATAAAAGTGTTCAGACAGTGGTGTATTGATCGTTGTAGCGAATACTGAAATTTTCAATAGCACCCCCCCCCCCCCCACCCAAATCTACCCAGATAACAGCAAGACATTTGTGTGCTCAAACAAATTGGTAACAGATGTGATGAATCACCCAGAAGTTGAACCCTTCCTTGCCAGATCAAAGAGTAACATGTCCGCTAGGCAAGCTTCTCTTTAGTAGGCTAATATGGATACACAAGATGTGCTTGAAGAAAGTAACTTCGAAGAGCGAAACGAGCTTTTAACTGTGACAACTGAAATACAAGTGAAACTTAATTCCAGACTAGTCACCACATACACTGTAGGTATCCTCACAATACTTGGCGGAGCCACTCTTGCACATTTGCTTACTTTTTGTTGTAGTATTACCCAGGCCTGTACACAAGTTTTCAAGTTGGGGCGTGCAATTATTTGATTAAAGGGACCAACCAGCATGCTTGTGCTTGTTCCAGATGTTCTATATTATGCGAAGTAGCTTCTCTGCTAAAATTTAGCTGTTTACACCTACTTCACTTGTAGACATTACTTGAGGAAAAAAGCATGTGAATCTATGTCACATGTGGGGATAAGATAGCAGCCAGCTGAGTTTGACAGTGTTAGGTAGTTTTATTTCAAGAAACAGTTTGGAAGGAAGCAATACAAGGAACAACCACACATATCCAGTAAAGGTGGTACATGGTAAGAGTCTTCCCATTATGTGGACAGGCAGAAATGTTGTTCGAGGTGGTAGAATATGTTCGGGGTGAATAAGATGCTTGTTATGGAGATGACACAGGAGTGTTTACTGGGAACATACGTTTTGGAACAAGCCTGTTGTGAAGTACAAGATCATAATAACTGCAGGTTGTACTCGACCTGTACACTTGTAATGTGCTTTATACATGTCATTCATGAATCAACTGTTATTCCTGCCTTCCACTAAGTCCTGCTTCTAGTTGAACTGAAGCCAGTGAAATGCCCAACTGCACAGGCTTATTTGAACCAAATCCCAAGTTCCCTGAAAAGCATTGTGGTGTACTACTGGTCACAGGACATATGTGCCGCAAGGTTGGACTGGGATGAAACCCTGGCTGGAGAACTGCTAATGAAGTGGGAGTGTCTTTTGTCTAGTCTGCACAAGTCGCTGACTTTGTGTCACCAACTCACAATGGAGAGACCATAGTACAGTGGCTGAATCCAACAACAGTTACGGTAATGAAACAATTGGTGTATTGTCTTAGCTGTCAGAAGGGCATATGGTGAACTTTAGTTGAGCTGCTGTTCGTTCAGGAGAAGCCATTAGTAGGGCAATAGAACAAGGGCAATAGAACAAATAGTGACCAATATGCAGGGTCTAACGGTAAGTAAACAAAGATTAAGGACACTTTTAATGGAACATTCAGATGTAATTTCTGTGGGTGATGGCCTTTGGGGCATACTAGTGTGTCATGTCACAAAACAGGAGATATGGCAGGTTGCCTTCCATAAAAAAATTCAGGTTTTGTGTTGATTTCTGCCATAAAAATGATGTAACCAAAATGGATTACACCCTAACCCCAGAATTAATGATGTGTTGGACAGGGAAGACTAAACCATTCAGTTGGAATTGCATCCTGCTGAAAGATAAGATTGTATTTGTCACACCATCTGGACTCCACCATGCCATTTGGACTAAACACCCAGTATCGAGTAGCCTGATGAGCCTGGTGTTGTCAAAATTTGTTTAGCTGATATTGTTTTCAGTAAACAATTGAAGAGAACCTGCAGCTCCTTGATGAAGTGCTTCAGAAACTGAAAAGATGCAGGGTTCAAAATAAAGCCATGTAAGTGCCAACTATTAGAGCTTACAATTTGCCTTATCAGATGCAAGCTTTGACATAAATATCTAAATCCTTGTATTGGAAAACACAGTGCAACTTGGCTTTTCTAGCGTTGAAATGCAAGTAACTGTCACTGCCCATCTTCTTTTTGACAGTTCAATATGCCTTTGTCATTGATGTGGGCACTAGACAGAACGGGCTATGAGCAAGGATGTCATAGGATGGGGGACAGATGCCACCGTATATTCCCGTAGGGTGCTGACAGAAACGGAATGCCAATACTGTGTGAGGTGCTGGCAGACCTGTGGGCAGCTCTCTACTCTCGCCCCTACCTGTGGGGTTGCTTTTTTGTTATATGTACAGACCACAACTCATTGCAGTGGTTTAAGGGTTTCAAGGACTGTAGGGGCAGCTGGACATTTTGGTTGAATATGACTCCATATTCAACATCGCCCTGGAGGGAAGCATGGTAGCATTGAAGAAAATTTCTCCTAACTCACACAATGCAGACATCTAATTAAATGTGAACCTACTTGCATCTAGTGTGCTAAGGGCTTTTGCAATCGGGAAATATACTATTATAGGCACACGCCATAGATTTCTGGTGTATTGAAGAATGTGTACAAATTACTACAACCAGGGAAGGATCCAGGATTTAGGGGCGGGGGGGGGGGGGGGGGGTAAATTGATATTAGTGCAAGGGCGTGGCAGGACACACCTACCCTAGCAAGGGGGTGTGGGTGAGTGCTGCATCACTTTGCAACTTTTGCACTTTTACAGTCACAAAACATAGCATACTTGCATAGATACAGGTAGAATAGGAAAATTACTTGCTTTCAGACTTTCCTGTAGTCTTGCAAGCCAGACCTACGTCGTTATTGAACAGCATAACACATTACCCGCTCAACGATATGCCGATCCATAGTTTTAATATTCTGATCGGTATAAAAGTACAGTGGGTTGTATATATACAGGGTGTGTCTGAATGAGGGAAAATTGTTTATAAATTGAACACAAACAATTAATTAACTGAAGATTGTTGCTAAATAATGCGGGCTTAAATTTTGATGGAAACAAAGTAAATATTAATTTTTAAATTAATTAATTAAAATCAAGGAAATTAAAATTAACGAAAACACAACCTAATTACAAACATACAATTTAAGAGGCATCCAAAAGCTCCAACATTTTCTTCAATTATAATAAATCAACGTGCCGAATTTATTAATAAATTTAAACCACTAAATCAAGATACAATGACCCCTAAATCAAGTACATTGCAAATATAAAAGATTTCAATTTTGAATAGCTTCTAAATGGAAGTAGTTAATTAAACTGTTAGCAACTTTTAACTTTACACTCCCCTACATTTATTAACATAAATAATAGTTAATTGAAATGAACAGGGTCTTGAGACTTTATCAATATTAATTAACCATTAAAGAGTATATTGATTTTATTTCACCAGCATGTCTTCTTTTGCCTTAGAACTTTTACCAGTTAATTAACTGCTTGTGATTAATTTATTTTCCTTGGTTGTGAAACACCCTGTAGATTGGAATATTTAACTACATCACTCCACGTACCACCATTGGGACGACCCAGTATCCCCCCCCCCCCCCCCCCCCTCCTAAATCCACCCTTACAGATATCTATTACATCCGGATTGAAGTTTCTCATACAAATTAAATCAGCTTGTGTTTGTACAATGCTTTGCATTTCAAAGGGTAACATTATCACAGTCAAACCACTTGTACAACAGCCATGTTGCTGTTGCAAGCTTTGTTCATTCTCCCTGATCCATTTTTGTATGGTATATTCTGAAACCTATTTTGCTAGAAGTTAGAACACCTACAATGCCATTATCAGAATATCCCCCATCTGCTTGCCTGACATCTTGTGCCAGTTCATGAGCATACTTTATTGGTCAAGTGTCATAATTGATCAGAAAAAGTCCGATGTTTGGCTGTCACTGGTAATTGTCTGGTCAAAGGTTGCCATTGTGCTATCTTCCAATACCATCAATCATATCACACTGTCTTGAAATGCCCAGTTCTACATATATGTAAGCAATGTTTTAATTGCTTGACAATAGACCCTTCTTGCAAAAAGATGAGGAATTTGATAATAAAAGGTACTACCTTTTTTAGAAAACCTATGAGGCTCTTAAAATGATTTGCAGACACCTTTTGGGGGATTTCTCACATAAGATAGAAGTACAGATACAACCTTAATAGCATCTCATCCTACTCTCAACAAAAGTGTGTCTTTGAAAGCATCCTAGAGAGGCAGTTAAACTTAATGATCATAGCATCATGGCATAGACTCCTAGATGGTCTCTTAACCCTTCAACACTGACCGTGCACTATACTACAGCTAAAGCCAACTAACTTCTTTCTCCACCAGTATACTGTACAACACTTGGAACATTCTGCAAGGAACCTAGCTGTCATGAACATGCATTATACCATCTTTAGAGAGAGGTATCATTAAGAGAACCAAGTAGAGCTGCAATGGACGCAGCAGTGCAATCATGTGTTTGAAGAGCTAACGCACATTCTATTCTATTCTCCAGTACTTTGCAGTCCGGATGTTGAGAAACCGTTCATACTCGATACTGATGTTAATCGTGGTTTCGGAGCTGTATTGTATTACAGTAAGAAGTTGCAACCACGGGAGGAGGGTTATTCCACCATTGAGGCACCGAAACCTACGGGGGGGGGGGGGGTTTGGGGGTTGCAATCCCCCCTTTTGTCCAAAACATTTTTTTTGCACGCAGTTTTACGCGGCACCCCCCCCCCCCCCCCGCTCGTTGAATCGGCCGAAGGCGGACAGCCCCCCCCCTCCCACCCCGCTCGTTGAATCGGCCGAAAGCGAACAGCACCTCCTCTCCCCCCCCCCCCCGCTCGTTGAATCGGCCGAAAGCGAACAGCACCTCCCCCCCCCCTCCGCTCGTTGAATCGGCCGAAAGCGAACAGCACCTCCCCCCCCCCCCCCCCCCCTACCCGCTCGTTGAATCGGCCGAAGGCGGACAGCCCCACCCCGCTCGTTGAATCGGCCGAAGGCGAACAGCACCTCCCCCCCGCTCGTTGAATCGGCCGAAGGCGGACAGCACCCCCCCCCTCCCCCCCCCCCCCCCCCCCCCCGCTCGTCTTATTATTCATTACCAACCCCCCTTTTCTGAAATCCTGGATCCGCCCCTGGACTATCAGTGTAGGTGCTGCACTGGTATGTAGGCTCTGGCTTTGGTGGTTTGCCCTTGGCTTAGACTCCTCTTTGAAGTTTGCACCCACATACCCTGCAGAGATCTGTCAATCGGCATTTGTGGTGGGATTCCTTCATGATGCGGATGGTGTGTTATTATGTATTTCTGTGAGTGCGGCACCACAAGTAAAACACGTGAAAAAGGTTGATCGCTCCACTCTTGCGTTTTATATTTTACCACTTATAAGGGCGGAAAAAAGATACGAAGGCCAGACTGAATGGTAATTGTCACGCCATTTGGAGAGTATAATATGCGCGCAGCAAAGTGTAGAATCACGCTACGCGTTGGGACATGCGTTTAAGACAGTTAGAAATGGTCTCAAGATGTGCATTACTGCAACAAGTTTAGCCTTAATATTTGATGGTTAATGAGATGGCGGCTAGCTAAGTTTGACTTGAACCGTAAATGATGTCAGCGTGTTCTATTTATACGCCTTTTGTCCACTCGAAGCAGCCTTGCCGGCCTGACCATTTGCGCCGGGCCTGTACAGAAATTACATTTCTTTACCATTTTGTAAAACTTGAAGTTAGACGGCTGATGACTGTGATGAGGTGTAGTAGGGAACCCATAAAGCTGGAAGTACTGATCAGACTTGCTATGAATGCAGTTATGTGGACACATGCGGGGGTATATACAGGAATTCTGGAAGGGGTGGGTGGGAGGTGCGCGACATGAATAATCAATAGGGGAAGGTGCGGGAGGCGCGGAAGCTTTTTGGGGTCCCGCAGGCTCAAGCCCCCTCCGGCATATTGTTGAGGGTCCCCCCCCCCCCCCGGCATACTTAAATAAAATGTGCATGCATCGTCGTACATTGCAATATTTACTTCACGCGCCTCCCCAGGCTGAAATAATTAAGCGTAGTTGTCTAACGAGGGCACTTGCCCCCATATTAGTATTTGGCCAGGACAAACACGAGGCGATCCTCCCGTAATTTGTATTTGGCTCAACGCGAGGGGCGGGCTAAATGAAACTCTACGCCTAGCGCCTGTATGCACCATAACGTCACAAGCCGAAAGCTTGTGTACAACAGGAGATAAATTAAAGTTAGGGCTTTAGGGCTACGCTGTGGCTAGAGTACCGGTACCGGTACAGAATATTTCTCTGCTATAGTAGTTAACGGCAATCGTAAATTAGTGACGTAATCTGTAATAATGAGTTAATTACGTCTTGAGAGACACACTATGGTAGAACGATTGGAAGGGCACAAAACAGCATGAAGCTGGTACGCTCATGAATAATTACGCTTAAGTATTATGTACGTCCAGTAGGTTTCAAATTGTTACTGTGGGTCATGTGTAGTGTGGCTGGCTATGATGTACAAGATTGGAGGTTCAAATCGCATTTTTTTCATTTCTTTCACTTATTATTATTATTATTTTTTGTTCTCACAACTCCTGTTGGTTAGCGTGCGTTGCAAGCGAAGCCGCTGGGCCTAGGTTCATGTTGGTTAGCGTGCGTTGCAAGCGAAGCCGCTGGGCCTATAGGTTCATGTTGGTTAGCGTGCGTTGCAAGCGAAGCCGCTGGGCTTAGTTTAGGTTTAGGGTTAGGGTTAGGGCAAGTTTACAGGTTGGTAAATAGCAAGCATACGTCTCTGATTTACGATTGCCGGTACTATAGCAGAGAAATATTCGGTACCGGTACTCTAGCCACAGCCTTAGGGCTAAGGGTTAGGGTTTAACGCGCCGACGATGCCGACTCCGAATCCGGGGTCAAATTGCACCTGCGGTGCTGTCCAGACACTCTTCATCAGTAGTTGAACAAAACGAGCACCCGTAACAAAATTGAACAGCCTCGTCCCGAATCCACTTTGCGGACGAGGCGCCTCCGGCGCCATACCGCGCGCTTCGCGCGCTATACTAAATCGCCTACATGTATTGAAGCCTGAAACCGGGGCACCGCGCGAAGTGCGGAAGCCCTTTGGTGTATCTATCCATATTGTAGCCTTGAAATTCGGGGGCAGCGAAAGACTATAAAATTAAATAATGGCGACAGCAAAAATAAAATAAAAAGACTGCAAATCAAGACTTGATTTTACAAGTGATCTGACACCTATACACACTGATACAGACTGAGTACATGCAGCCTGCATACAATCGTTGATTTTCATATGACTTTCTTACATTTTTTTACTGTGGAAAGCAACCTCGACGCCTCTTTTCATCAGTATATCATGCGCAAGTAAAGTGACTCAAAATGATATCCCTATTTTTCTATTTGTGACACAAATGAAGCCTTATGTCTATGATACACAATGTGCGATAGATCCGGCGCACATGGCAGCATTTGTCGCAACAATTTTAGGCCTGAAACTATTTGCTCATCTAAACGCACGGTGCAAATACATGTACTTTTCTTGTTGTGCAATTTTTAATTGTACATATAAATAAAAGCACTAAAACTAGCATAGTTTTTATGCTTTAATATTTAGATAGTATGAAAAGCTTCCGCGCGAAGCGCGGTAGGGGGTATATCCCCCTCCCGCACCCACCCCCTTTTGTGGACCCACGCCCACTTTTAAAATAACTTTTATTAGCCGTGCTGTGCCCCCCCGCCCCCCCCCCCCCCCCCCACTTAAAAAATTCCTGTATCCGCCCCGCGGAGAACAAAACACTTGTCTAAACTCGTACCCAGTCCCACGTATTGTACTCATCCACTTTTTGTGTTGAAAACGCATAACTCGGGATAGGAACACTTCTAAAGAATAGAAACCACACCAATCGCTTCAGAATTGGTCGCTTCCGTGGTCAAATAGTCTCGAAGCTACAATGTATATATTAATGGTTGTGTTTGCAACTAACGAGTCCTAAGGACTCTCCCTCTCGACGATTTGCACATGCTAGAGTCTACAAACAACAGTACTATATAGCTAGTGGGAATGTGTATAGTCTGGGCACTAGTATCTGTAGGACCGTTGTTTGACGTCAGTGCACGAAAGAAATTTCCTGATATGATCGTAAACGATCTTTCACGGATTTTTTGCTGGGGGCGGCGCGGTATGACTGCATGGGACCATTTAAGGATGGAAGGGTCGATAGCATAAATGATGATGATGAAGCTAAACTTGACTGATGACTTTCGACATGAAAATCGTATCTACTTACCGCAGAACGGCACAATATAAATCAAAGTCGTTCCAGCTTAATAGTGAGGCGTGGTTCGACCTCAGCGTCTGAGCAGATGCATTGGCTAATGATGGGTCACGCCCAACGATTTGAATTGTGTGTCTGTGAACGAGGCTAAAGGATAAGAATTTTCTCACGTGACTATATTTCGACATTGGCGCTCAATTGTAGCATTTCTCTGAATGCTATAGTTTCAACGCCAGTTACAATGGTGTTCAATGCGTTCTATGACATTCTGTAGCAATAGCTGGATATCTGTAGCATTACAATATACAACGAGATACACTTGGTGCTCAGTAATGTAAAGCTACTGTAGAATTATTACTGCAGTAGTAAACCGTTGTAATTATCTGTAGCATTTGAAACTTCTTTTCCTGTGTAAGAAATATTACAAGACTCTTACAAGAATCCCGCAGCGTCTATTCTTATAAGATTCCTGTTTTGTTCTTATAAGAAATATTACAAGACTCTTACAAGAATCCTTCAGCGTCTATTCTTATCAGATTCCTGTTTTGATCTTATAAGAAATCTTGCAAGACTCTTACAAGAATCCTGCAGCGTTTATTCTTATAAGATTCCTGTTATGTTCTTATAAGAAATATTACAACTTTACAAGACTCTTACAAGAATCCCGCAACGTATATATATTCTTATAGGATTCCTGTTTTGTTCTTATAAGAAGTATTACAAGCTCTTACAAGAATCCTGCAGCGTCTATTCTTATAAGATCCTCTTAAGTAATTCTTACACGTTCCTATACGTTTCTTGTAGGAATCTTGTAGGAATCTTATAGGGCTTTAGGATCTTATGACGCTTATTGTTTCTTACCCTTTTTCTTATAAGAAATGAAGTTCTTATAAGATTCTTAGTAATTCTTGATAAGATCCTATAGGTTTTTTTTTGCTAGGGCTCCCCCAATCCTTGGTGTACTTATCAGGTCTTATAAGCTAACAATTCCGCCCGCTTTTTGCATCGGGCCCATTTCTTTTCGTATCGGGCCCCAAAGGTATGTATCGGGACCGGTCATCAATCTATGGTTAGTGGGTCCTACCATAGATATTTCATACATGGATTGGAAACCCAGCAATGAATGTCATTAGTTACGAGCAGTCCGAGTTTCGCCGGAAGTGGTCGTTAGTTGGGGTTTTATGGCTAGCTGTATATAAGTCTGTTACGATTTTTTTTTTAATACAAGCTCATAGTACGCACATCCCCATACACCACGACGTGTGAACTCCACTTTTCAGTCTTCTAATTCACAGGCGTGCATATGAAAACGTGTTACAGTCCCACAAACAACAGTGGGCATTATACATAGCACCGAACACGTACCCTACACGCTACGAGCTGCACGCTACAGACATATGACAGATGTACGTTGGCAACCTAATAGCTTTCGTAGGGAAGTATCAGAAACTGCTTAGATGGTTCCTATGTGACTTACCGTACTCACGGTACAGTCCCACAAAGCCTTGCTGTGTATAATAGTCAATTATAAAATGTTACGCGAATTTTTAACACCGCTTCCGTGAGAATCGAGTGTATTTTTTGTCGAACCGACATTTTGGAAGTCGGAAAAGGTCTGTATGCTTTATAAAGCATATTTTCTGATAGGCCAACTCTCGATGAGTCATTTGGTATAAATTTTAGCTTTGTGGCATATATAACAACATACTTGTATCGGGTGAGACTTACGCACTTTCCCGTTTTTTGATGTTCGAGAGGTGATCGGTACACTTTTTTTCTATCGCTTTTCAACAAAATCTGATGGCATTTTTGGATTCTTATAGATACCAAATAGAGGCCTAGTGAATAGCATGTTCATAGCTAGCATAGTTTACGTACAAACTGCTCTGTTAGGTACATAAACTCGTTCCCAGACTTACACCTATTATTTTACGCATGCGCATGTACAAAATAATCATTTTTCTCAGAAGCCAGCGTGCAACAAGTGCCATGCAGGAACAGACTGCATAAAGTGCTGCATGCGGCATCCACGTAAGCATGGTCAACCAAGCAAGACAATAGCTTTATCTAATTCTGAACCATCACCAGATCGGTAAAATCCTGAATGTGTAGCTCGCGGGCATAACCCAGATAGACACCAGTGATGGAAACTCAGGCACACATTTTGAAGGTCAGACATGGCTGTGGCTTGCTTTCATATGACTGCACATGCCTGTGGCTTGCTGTCATATGACTGCACGTGGATGTAGCTTGCTGTCATATGACTGCGGCTTGCTGTCATGTGACTACAAATGGCTGTAGCTTGCTGTCATATGACTGCCGGCACATGACTGTACCTTGCTGTCATATGACTACACATGGTTGTGCTTGCTGTCATATGACTGCATATGACTGTAGCTTGCTGTCATATGACTGCACATACCTGTGGCTTGCTGTCATGTGACTACACATGGCTGTAGCTTGCTGTCATATGACTGCCGGCACATGACTATAGCTTGCTGTCATATATGACTACACATAGTTGTGCTTGCTGTCATATGACTGCACATGGCTGTAGCTTGCTGTCATATGACTGCACATGCCTGTGGCTTGCTGTCATGTGACTACACATGGCTGTAGCTTGCTGTCATATGACTGCCGGCACATGACTGTAGCTTGCTGTCATATGACTGCACATGGCTGTAGCTTGCTGTCATATGACTGCACATGGTTGTGCTTGCTGTCATATATGACTGCACATGGCTGTAGCTTGCTGTCATATGACTGCACATGCCTGTGGCTTGCTGTCATATGACTGCACATGGTTGTGCTTGCTGTCATATGACTGCACATGGCTGTAGCTTGCTGTCATATGACTGCACATGGCTGTGGCTTGCTGTCATATGACTGCACATGGCTGTAGCTTGCTGGCTTGCTGTCATATGACTACACATGGACAAGCACATGGCCATGACTTGCTGTTTTGCCAGTAATATTCAGAGTCATTTGACACTGAGCAAGCCATATGTTTGCCTGGCTGAGCTGCAGTTGCAGAAAGCTATCAGAGTGAGTAAAGTTCCACTGCCAGGAGTGTGTCGCATTGGCATGCAGGATATCTGCATGAGGCTAAAGCATCAAAGGGATGAAGGGAGCTCTGGAAGGCAAAAGAAGGCAAGGGTAAGCTTTGAGCATTTGGATATGGATAAGGATATATCTATCTCCAAGTGGAACTGGAGGTATATCTCTGCAGCCACCACTACATCAAAAAAACGGGAAATAAGCTAACAGACAGAGCACATGCAAGCAGCTTCTGTTTAGCAGCAGTGATGACATATATGTTCTGATGTGTAGTATGAACGCTACTATATATGACTGTATGCAAATGGAAAATAGCGCACGCGTAGACTTATATATCAGCCAAAGTTCGACACTACGCAGCACACACGGAATAATACATCGGTCTGAGAACGCGGCCACAAAGATCGATATAACAAAAAGTGCTCGTTTCAACGCTCGCATACAGTTAGACGGTCTAAATGTGTACAAAACCGACGCATCTTACAAAGGTAAGTATATTTGGACTGTTTTCGATGTCAGAAAAGGCTTCAGAAAAAGTGTACTCTTATGATGATGAGTCTTATCTGTGAAGCGTCCAACCGTTTGACTAAAAACAAATGCAGGTTACAACGAGAAGTACATAGGACGCTAGAAATAGCGCAAACCCTCATGCAGAGAGTTGCACTACTATGTTCAAATGCTTTTGTGGCTAAAAAAGGTCGTCCGACTAGTTTTCTAAAACGTGAGTTCGACAAAATAGCCCAAAAAAACATTCGATTCTCACGGAACCGGTGTTAAACACCAGCTCATACATAGTACGACAAGCAAAAGGATACACTTCACCATACACTACGATGTGTGCACTACACTTTTCAGTCTTTTAAACTTACAGGCGTGCATATGAAAACGTGTTACAGTCGCACAAACAGTGGGCCTTATATATATACGTACACGCTAGGAACTACACGTTACAGATACATATAGGTTAGTCAACCTCATAGCTTTCGTAGTGAAGTATCTGAAACTGCTTAGATGGTTCCTATACGACCTACCATACTCACGATACAGTCGCACAAAGCCTTCAAGCCGTCTATGAACTATAATCAACGTTCAACCTGCCCTAACAATGAGTATAGGGTTGTATACAGATTGACAACTAACCTAAACGAACACTTCTTACCAGTAAAACACGCGTTAAGTGCTAGAAAAGGCTCAAAAAGGTAGGATAGCTGTACGCCCACGCACCGAAAAAGCGAAACGCGGATTGCAAATAAATGTTGTACGAGTCCTAATGGATCACGTGAGAGGTTTCCAATCCATGTATATTCAGAGATAGTATAGAGAGGGATTGGAAACTCATTAATCAACACCAATCAACACGGACAATCCTAGGAATACACACTACGGCTTCCTGAGGCAGTTAAAAGAGTAGAGGGGTTTTTATGGTGCCTGATTTGCAAATGTCGATTGAACACAATACACGAAATGGTACACAGAGAACCAAACTATAAGTACTTTGTTTGTAGTTATTGAGTCTGTAATTCCTTCCGTAGTCCTTTTGACTTCTGTGTTGTTTTTTTGTGAGTCACTGAACAAAGTGTGGCACTGATTTTGGACAACTGTGGGAGCAAATCAGCTGTGATGACTGTGCCCAGTTCAGCGTTTCCAAAATGGTAATAGTTATCAGAACAGTAGGTGTGGTACATGAAGGAACAACCATCTTGCAAAGGGTAAGTGGCACCTCAGCAGCAACAACCCAGGACGCCTCTAATCCTTGGGTACGCAGCAACACAACTAACTGCTGAATCTTGGGGACAACAGAGATAGTGAGATTGCCTGGAGTTACAGATAGGTTCACAAGGTGCCGCGAAACAGATACAACTAAGCTACGTAGTTGTGCCTTTTTCCTTTTCGCGCGTTCCCGGCTTAATTGAACACATGCGAAACTTTGACCGACCCATAGAACGGTCCTGTGAGGGGAAATATCAACAAAAAAAATATCTTCGACTACAACAGGCATTATCTGTTTTAGCTGGCCCCTTAGAAATGCTATACGTTCTTTCTTGACGGTACATGTCACGGAAATTTCGGTCCGCTGAAAATTTTGGTCCCGGACCAATATTTTCAGAAAATTTTGGTCCGGTCGGACCAATTTTATCTGAAAAGGAAGGTCCGTGTCCGGAAAAAAAGGTCCGGAGATTTATTTCATACGTCCACGTGGTTGATATCAGTTTGCGAGTGATGGCGGAGATTGAAGAAACAATAGACGATGGTTCTGATTGTGATCATCTTGTCGAGGAGGCTTATGCCTATTTAGTGTCGAAGAAGTATCCTGAATGTGTCAGTGAGACCAAAAAGAGGGTGATACGAAGGAAAGCGGCGAAGTTGACAATATCTGTTGAAGGAGAGCTATTGTATAAGCACAAGCAGGGAAAGGAAAAGGTAAGTAGCGTTTAATCAATACTGCCACTATCGTTTTTGATATTTTTGGTAGTGACATGTATGTATGTATGTGTCTAATAAAGTAGCCATCTTTTACGCAGAAGGAAGTGCTGTTGCGTTACATCCAGAGTTTGGAAGAGCGCCAGAAGATCCTACTGGCATGTCACATTGATTCCACTTCTGGTCACATGGGTAAGACCAGGACACTGTACAGGATCAAGGAACGATTCATGTGGCATGGCATGGTTAAAGACGTTGTTAGCTTGGTGAGCTCCTTATTTAACTGCATCAGTGGTACTCCTTAATTTTTTTATATTACAAATTCAATCCTGGTTCTGTCATATTTCTGCAGCTATCAAAATGTGATGTGTGTCAATGCATGAACAGAAAGCTAACTACTGGAGTGCCTGAACTTCATCCCATTCCAGTTAAGGCCCCCTGGTACATGGTTGGCATTGATTTCATTGGCCCTCTGAGCCCAGTTGCAAAGGACGGAAGTCGCTACATCCTCACTATCAGTGATTACTTCACAAAGTGGGTTGAGGTGGTACCTACAGTCAACAAAATGGCATCTACAATGGCAAATTCACTGTTTGAGGTCAGCATGTGTACCAATTATTTATTTGTGCATGTAGCTATTTGTACATGTAGCTGTGCATGGCTTTACTAGTTCTTTTAGTTTGATAATTTTTGTGGTACAAAGCATGCTCTTACCATGCAACTGATAGTATGTTTTGGTGAGCTCCAAAAATTTATGGTCGTGTCCTTACTTTAACTACAGATCTTTATGCGAATGGGACTACCACGTGTGTTGCTTTCAGACAATGGCAGCGAGTTCTGTAATGCACTGAATGACCAACTTTCAGAGATGCTAAGAATTAAGAGGAGGCTAACTACACCTTACCACCCTCAGGTTTGTTCCATGAATGTTATTGTGTACTGTAGTATACATTTAAAAATGCGTGCATACAATCTGATGTCATCCGATCTCTCTCAACTCCAACTTGTAGGCCATTGGTCTTGATGAGCGCTTCAATCAGACGCTTCAAAGCATGTTGGTGAAATATGTATCTTCAAAGAACTGAGGATATGTGGAGTCACTACCTAGACACTTGTGCCTTTGCATATAACACTTCCCGACACGACTCTACTAAATACACACCATTCATGTTAATGTTTGGTCGCCGAGCAACCCTTCCAATTGATGTGGAGCTTGAGCGGCAATGTTCTGAAGATCTCTGCAAGACATATTGGGAACTTGAAGAACATCCCTATCCTGCTGTATTTTCAGAACATGCACGCATATTGGAAGAGGCAAAGGCAACATTATCGCTGCACAGTTGAGGCAGAAAGAAGCATATGATAAAAAGCACTGCAAACCAGGCCAATTTCAGTGTGACCAGTTGGTATTGCTGAAAAACTTCTCTCGTAAAAAGGTCAAGGGCGGAAACTTACAGAAAGATTTCTTGGGCCATACACAATCATAAATGTGCTGCCAAATGGTGTATATGAAATACGCAATGAAGAAGGCAAGACTACTCGTGCTACTGGCAGCCACTTAAAAATGTACATGTCAAGTGATGCATGTTGTATGGAAGATGAAGATGAAGATCAAAGTTCTTCACAAGGAGATTGTGTAAGTAAAATTTAAGTGTGTAGATACATGTATCAGATACTTGTCAGTCTGCAGCTGATGTATGTTTACAAATACATGGGTGTATGCAACTCTCAGCCACCATGAAATATGCATTGTTTAAAGGTTACTCCTTCTGGTACTCTGGCAAGCCCTCATTCTTCTGAAGATGATTCAGATTGTCACAATGGAGGCCAATCTAAAGGTTTGTCTTGTATATCCTTTTTCACTTTCTTAGAATATAAGACTTGGTACATTTTCAATAGACCATTCATCACCCTGTAATCGTGCCCATCAAAATGACTGTGTTGAAGTCGGTGGCATTGACAGTGGTTGCACTGTACTGGAGGATTGTTCAGTTTCTGTTAAACGAGATACCATTCGTAAGGTAAATTACTTTGTGTATAGCAGAGGAATGTACTACCTATATAGTACAAACTGCTCATTTTGATTTGGATTGCACTCTGCATTATGTGTGTAAACTGATGATTTACCATTTATTTTCCCACAGAGAAAGTGCCCTTTCACACGCGAAATGAAAAAACAAGTAGTGGGTGGTGAATGGCTGACTGATGACCATATGTTCTATGCACAAGAGCTTCTCAGAATGCAGTTCCCCACCATTGATGGATGGCAGAGCACTCTTCTAGCTCAGAACAATGGATATTTTCCAGCCAAGATGGATGCCATTCAGATTCATATAGTGTCGGATTCCCACTGGGTAACGTCAGCACGACTTGGTGGTACAGTCACTCTTTTTGACTGCCGTAAGGTTGGAAGTCATATCTCTTCGACCCTAACCCATCAGTTATGCCAGGTGTACAGAACATCAATATGTGAGAGTGCGGGGAATTCATTCTTAGCTGTGAATGTTGCTACCGTCCAAAAGCAGCGTGGCAGTGATGATTGTGGGGTTTTTGCAATAGCATTTGCATTGCATGCTGCCCTGGGTCACTGCCTAGAAGAAATCGAGTTTGACCAGGCAACTATGCGAGACCACCTCTTAAAGTGCTACACTACAAGAAACTTCACTCCTTTTCCTACCAAGAAAGTGAAAAGAGCATACCCTCATCATGAATATAGATGTGTTTTGTAGCTGTCAGATGCCTGACACCTATGGGGAAATGGTGCAGTGTGGTCTTTGCGAACAGTGGTTTCACATCAAGTGTGTTGGCCTCCACTCTCTTCCATCAAGTGCAGAAGAATGGAATTGTTCACTCTGTACATAAATCTTGGTGTGTTAATGAACTTTACCTTTACTGAGTGAGTATTTATATACAATGAGTTGCACAACTGAACTACTACAATTAAGCAGACACATCAGGGCCAATTGCAGATCACCTACTGTGTGGCCTTGATAGAAAACGCCAAAAGGGTTTGGTTGGTCTACCATCAGAGTACATATGCATGTAGTCTTCTACAATGAGTAAGGAGTCCCAAAGCCCCTTCTAATAGGTCCTATTACATGTAATATAATAGATCGATACGAGATCATCAGTGATTATACATTTATATTCACCTACCACTCAATCCCGTCGATGAAGTCAAGAGACTAGTTACATACATGTATGTACTACAGCGATTACGAAGGAGATGGTGGTGAACTTCATTATAGACTTAGAAAACAACGTCCGGACCTAAAATTTTAGGGCGGACCGTATTTTTCGAAATTATCGGTCCGGGCGGACCAAAATTTTCAGCAAAAATTTCCGTCCGGGACCAAATTTTTCAGGACCAAAATTCCAGTGACATACCACTGTCGGACAAACAAGGGGTATCCCTGTTACTGCCACATTGCCATCAAACCATTTCAGGCCATAAAACTGTTGCAGTCGATTAGTACAACCCATTTGTACTAACGAGACGTTATTAGTTACCTTATGGCACGTATAACCTGCACAAGAAACAGTCGCACACAAAAATTTGGTCACGGCAAGTCTCTTTTTCGCAGAAAAACAACGAATTAAACTCCTGGCACCAGATGTTTTAAACGATCAAAAGGTAGATAGTGATACTAGATATTCAAAATCCAACACAAACTCACCAAGAAACGGCCACAGCGCTCGCTACTAAAGTTTAAAGCCTCCCCCCGACACCTTTTACGAGGTGAGATTCTCACGTTTCGGATTGTCCACGCGGAATGTATGGGACTCTATGGCTCACGTGATTTGTTTCCAATCCCTCTCTGTACTATATCTGGTACATAAAAATATCTATGCTATGGTCCTACATGTATGTGAAGTGTCATGAATACTATTAGCAAAATACCCGATTCCACTATACAGGTATACTAACTTTCCGCACCCAGTCCCGCGGTCCTATCGATCGATCTCCCCGCCAGGCCCTCTGCCCTTCTAAGTTGTACGTGGTGCGTTTTGCAGCTGCTAGCTTTCAGTAATAGCATAGATATTATACTTAGAGGGATTGGAAACAAGCCCAATCAACACTAGTTAACACCTACACTCCGCACATTCGGGCACTATTTAGAATTCTGAACGATGGCTTGTGAAGATATCCTAGACGACGGTGAGTAAACTTAGTTCGCATGCAACTCATTATTTGAAATAAGTGGTGTGTTTTCCTTAGCGGTACAGAATTTCATTGAAGCTGTTGACGCGATTTTAGTGGAGGACAGCTACCAATTGCCATCTCCAGTGGCTTCCAATTGTTTAACGGCAGCTAAAGTATTGAATATTTGGATGAAAAAGCCAGAGAACAACAGCGAATTGGATTTATTTAGTAAACATCTTCATTCAAATCTTTCTAAAGCTACAAGATTGCTTTTAAACACAAAGAGAATGAGTAAAGGCAGACAAAAAATGTGGAAATTTTTTCACGAACTGCGAATTTCATCTGAGTTTAGGGTGGAATGGAAATCCTTCTTTTTAAAAGTTACTAAAGAAACAGTGCATCCACATTTGTCACAGGACATTACAGTGATACTGTTTAGGAAGATGGTTCAAGTAAGAACAAGAATTATTGATCATTCTGAGAATGACATTCAGCCTATCACATGCACAAAGTGAGGAGAACGCATTACTATATGCTGCTGGATACGTTGTTAGAAAGGTAACTGAGAACATTAAGCACTCAAAACGTCCGTTACCCTTAAAGTTGAAATTATTGTCGGGTTTGGAGATGTTACGTGATGAGAATTCAAGTGAGCATCCACATGATTCGTCTGCTTGGATAGATATGATAGATCGTGGTGGACTTTGGCACGAGAAAGATATAGTGTACCCAGTGTTTTATTCAATGGAGGAAGAGATGAGAAGACAAGTACATCAACTTAGTCCCCAACATCCTACATTGGATGCGAAAAATTTGCAGGATTTGATGACTAAGAACGAAGATGTCTTGTTCTATTGGGCCATGGCATCAACGGAGTTTCATAATGAAGATGATACTCTAATTTTAAAGAAAATTGTTAAACTTTGGATTACAGTCAGAGGATTTGCCTTTGTGAGTGGTTGGATGGAGAAGTGCAAGCAAGATAAAAAGACTGCCTTGCAAAAGAAGAAAGCCCTTCGTGAAGAAATACAACACTGATTTCTTTTTCAATTTTAATTTGTACAAGATATAAAAACATTCTCTCTGAGAAAGTTAGTGGTATATAGGATTTGAAGGCAATGGTGGTGTAAAAAGGAAGGGAACAAGGGAGCAACGATGATACGAATTTTTTTTAACAGTCCTATATTTATCACTTTTGTAGTACGTACATTTTACGTTGCTAAATATAGGACTGTTAAAAAAAATTCATATCATCGTTGCTCCCTTGTTCCCTTCCTTTTTACACCACCATTGCCTTCAAATCCTATATACCACTAACTTTCTCAGAGAGAATGTTTTTATATCTTGTTTAATTTTTTTTTTTAAAAATAAGTGACTACCAGAATACAGGTGTACATGTACTTTGCAACCCGTACATACTAGTAAAATGTACAAGTAAATACGATTATATGACAAAATCCAGCCGTTGTAATTCCCATGTTTATTGCCTAGCAACACAATGTTTACAGTTATGTTACATTTGCAGCTGTTCTAGATCGAAACTCGCGCGCCAAGCTTTGCCTCTTAGGAGCTCGTTTCTCGTCTGAGTTCAGTTCATAATGACGCCTCTTTGAAGCTCGCACCGCAATGGAATTCTTTTCCTGTCGCACCTCTTATAAGCTCGGTTCGACTCCAAATTTGCTCTGTACATGTCACGAGCAAATGCCCGCCTTTGTTCAGCATCAGCATCGTACCGAAATCGGGAGGACTCTAACTCATAGCCTCGATTTAGGACGTATTCCTCTTGTCGCTTTTTTCTCCTCTTTCATTCCCGTGAAGGCATTTTGTCAAGTTAAAGGTTAATGGTTCCATAAATGTCTAATTATACGTATGGGTATTGTCATGGGAACGCTTGTGTACTCGGACGTAATTATTGCTTCATACCAAACATGTATATCTGACATCAAGGGGCAGTCGGTAGGATTTTTCTACGATTTTTGGTGTAACTGGCGCTCTTTAAAACCTTTCCTATCTCGAGTTATACTCACCCATAAAGACGACGACGACGACGACTATGGACAAATTACGGTCTGGGTACGAGAACTACGACCTTTTTTGTTCTCTTAAAGTAAACGGTCTGGCGACTCGAACAAAACATGAAAATGATCGTCTTTCTATTGTGGATCAATAACAATAAACAGCTACACTGTCCGTTTCTCGGTTCGTGAGTTATACGCGCGAAGCGTTTTTTAATGATATTCATGATACGGCACAAATCCTATATGAGAGTTACTGCCGTAACTCTCGATTGTATAATTATATGTATATGTTTTATACTGTGAATTTGTGTGTGAAGTATAAAATTTACAATTGACTGGATTGGTTAATGTCTGTGTTTATTTTATTCAGGAATTTAGCAAAACAACAAAATCAGGAAACTAACAAAAAACAACAAAATCACTTAATACATAGGTATACAATATACAACATACATCATATACATGTACAAGATAGATGCAGCAATTATAAAGATTTTCGCATTCTTCGACGTTTTAGAAGAGGCTGTAGATCAGCAGATGTTACAGTACCTCCATGACTTGAACATTTCTTTCCTCAACAGTTACCTCCACTTACATCTGCACACAGTGTATCAACAACATGAAGAGCCTGGGTATACGTATTTGTACAAAATTCTTCACATGTAGGATTTGTACTAGTTCTGCCCCTTTGGCATTGGCACCCAGTTTCACTCAAAAAAAATGACACACCTTCAATAGTGAAGATATACTTCACCAAGTTGATAAAAGATGACACTGTAAGTAGAATATTGTATGATAATAAAACATGCAGCTCATAACTGAATACTATATACTCTCACCAGTAAATCTAACTCCTAGAAGAGTTTCTTTACTTAACTTCAACTTGGGTCTTCTTCTTTATCATGGTCGTTCACACTTTTCTCTGTAAGGAATGAATTCTTCTACCAGCCACTTGAGACGAAAGTCATTTGGCGATTGGTATGGCTCCTTGAACGAATTCCTCTTCTTCACTCCCTCGCAAAAGTTATCCGGCAACATTAAGACAATCAAAAAACTTGTTAAACATCATGATGAACTTGACTGTTTCACTTGCAGGACCATTTGTAATTTCGATACCATTTGCAACAGTTTCACTTAACACCTGAAAGTGTACCAAGTAAATAAGACAATATTCTACATGCTATAATATGTTGCTTACTATGTATAATATCTATGGTAATAGTCATGAAGACGGCCGGGCACACTTGTCTTATGCAGTATATAAGATCTATGGTATTATATAGGACATGTACATTATAGTGGAGATCAATGGTAGTGAAATTTCCTTATACACAGCTTGAAATGGTTCTATGAGACCGTCAAAGCCTATTTCTGTCGGCTATAGGACCATTTCAGGATATTGGCCTTGAGTCGGCCCGTGACAGCTAGACATGACTTTATGACCAAATTAGGCAGAGCCTGGGATATACATGTTTATCGGTCGGACCATGCACATGAAGCTGCGCTAATAAACATAAAGGGAGGGGGAGGGGGGGGGGGGGAGGCATATTCTGCGGAGGTGGGACAAAATCCGCTAGCAGAATGTGTCCCTCCAGACAGAATCCGCTAGCGGATTTTATCCGGGGGGACATAATCCGCTAGCAGATTCTGTCCGGGGGGACAAAATTCGCTATGACACCGGCATCAGGCGATATGCGGACTCGATATCGATCTTAGCGATAAGAGACCCGGCCCCCAGAGCAGCCACGATTGCAGCAACCGTGTCGATTGAGCAGAGGGAGGGATCGATGCCATCGTTGACGCTACGGTCCGGGGGAAACGACAGGTCGGTAATTAGACGCCATTTACCGGGGGCGTGCCCTTTAGGTACGACCCCGATTCAATTGTGGTGGACGTGCCACGCTGTGAGCGGTGGAAGAGGGCCAATCAGGCGACCGAGTGTAACCTCGTTGTCGATGTACGCTGTCACTACTGCCTGCTGTGCAGCAGTGGCGTAGCGAGGGGGGGGGGGGCAGGGGGGGGCAATTGCCCCCGGGCGCCGACCTAATGGGGGCGCCAAAATGCCTAGGTGTTTACTATAAATAGCATTGCAATGCGTACCGGATAATAAGCCGAGGAAAGGCTTATGTTAATGCTCGTATGTTTATTGATTAGAAACAGCAAGCCCGTACATACTGTTGATGAAATTGTTATTTTCGTATAATTGGAGCTGAATTTTGGAACAAGAAATTAAGCAGCAGGGCGCCTCCCCCCCCCCCCCCCCCCCGCTCGTATATTTGGCCAAACGCAAGGGGGACCCCCCCCCCCCCCCCGCTCGTATATTTCGCCAAACGCAAGGGGGACCCCCCCCCCCCCCCCCCCCCCGGCCAAACGCAAGAGGGGGGGCGCCGTTAGTGCATTTTGCCCCCGGGCGCCCAACACCCTCGCTACGCCACTGCTGTGCAGAGGCGGAGGGCATGTTCCTGGTGACCGCCCCTAAGGGCTGGCAGCGATTGATTAGTTATTCATGATGTTATTAATTATTCATAGCAGTTAAATCACTGGTGAGCTGGAGGTATATGAGCTAGGGATAATCATTTCAGCTTACAGCTGCTACTGTATACCTGCTGCTCTCCACGTCACGTGATTTGAAAATGGCTTCAAGGTCGGCGATTGCAAGTTGTAAGGTAAGCTGCCATATTAGCACGGGTTTTTTTAACGGAACTGTACAAGTCAAACGCATCGTCTGGAGTACGTTTTAACGCTACCAAGTGTCACTACTGATGGATACGCACCATACCATCGTTTTAAAAGTTTTGCAGCACCTTCTGTTTTGTGTATCCACTCGCCACTCTGAGGGGGGGGGGGGGGGGTACGCGATGAGTGCCAAATAAGCACGGGGGGTGTGTCGTAGCTTTTCAAATGGTTTCAATCGAACAGACAACCAGCAACGCCGCCAACGTATCTGGAAGTATCCAAAGTGAAGTTCTAAACACACAAAAAATTACATTAGCGTTCTCTGTCTGCCGCTAGGGGATTTTCTGTTCGTTCGAGGGGTAGTGATAAAAGAATTGCCACGCATTGCAGGAGCTCGCAAGAGCCCCCCTTTCCCCCCTTTTTCTATTCATCACTCATGAGACGTACTTTTTAAGCTTCGAACTTGGCTATAAGTGGTTACGCGGAAGAGCTACTTCAAGCCAAAGAGAGGCTTCGTGACCTCCATTGAAAACGACCGGAAGTCCACCCGTGCTAATAAAGCCAACCCGTGCTAATATGGCAGTTTACCTTACTCCTTATAAACCGCATCAACCTAGAGGGTTCCATTTTCAAAACGTGAATATGGTAAGACCAATGTAGCCAAATGAAGCTTTCAACCCTCTTGGTTTGATAAGTGGCCCTGGCTTCACTATTGTGAAGAAAATGACAGTGTAGTGTGTCATACTTGCCTCTTAGCAAAGTCGGAAAAGAAGCTTATATCCCACACTACCACGCAAAAGAAGGCCATGTAAACGATATGCTTCTGGTTCAAGTGGTCGTATTTTCTTTGAAGCACTAGACCTGATAATCTGTGGTATTCAAACTCGATTTGACCAGCCTGGATATCAGGTTTATAAATCTTTTATTGAAAGCAGCAAATAAAGAAAATTTCGACGAAGAATTGCAGTTTGTGACTGAATTTTACGGTGATGATCTGAACATTGATCAGTTGAGACTGCACTTAGATGTAATGTCCCAAAATCTGCCTAAATTCAATGGAAGGTATACTCTACAATGTGTTAAGTTGTGGTGTATCTAAGGGACCTCACACCCATCCAAAGAGTGCTTGTTTCACAAGTTTGCACATTAGTATTGCTGATTTTGGTCCTGCCTGCAACAAATGCTACAAGCGAACGTTCTTCAGCACGCTGCGAAGAATTTACGAAGTACTATGACACAAGTGCGGTTGAATATAATGCAATATGCTACTTCACATCTATAGCAATATGACCGAAAGCCTCGATTTGATCGATATTGGTAATGATTTTTTTTTCGGTTCAGAGCATAGGCTTACCTTGTTTGGAAAGTTTAGTTGCAATGACTGATGTGTACTACTCCGGAGTATAGTGTAAACTCACTTTTTGTGTTATTAATTATATTCATATTATAAATTTCATAATGGCGGCTACACTTTTTAATTTCTTCCGTCGCCGCTGCAGTACGCCTTCCCCTTAGCCTAGGGGGTGGGGCATGCAATGATGGCTCGCTATACGTCTAACACGGTTGTTCAATTCCATTGAAACATTGGAAACTAGGTTTAGAAAAGTAATATTGCGTCACCCCTTAGCAACCCCCCCCCCCGACATGTCCTATTGACAAGTTTATTGCACGGTGTAGTATACTGTGACCTGTGCACTTTGTATGTGCTAATCCCATGCTCGGGCCGCACTCCCACGAAGTACTGTGGCCTTCGACAACGGCCTACCTCAAAAGAACACCCCTCAAAAAGAATGGATTTCCCACGACCTCCAGCAAGAAACACCGAAAAACCAACGTGGAAGGTACAGCTAAGGCATGTATGTACCGTTTTTTTTGTGTAGGCTAATCGAGAACGATAATTTTTGCGAAGTTATACACGAACAAAACTAGCCATTTTTTTTAGCGGTTTTCAAGCGTTGATAAAGAGTTGTTATTGTTTTATCTTTTTGGGTGGTGGTACAACTGAAGTGATGTTGTACTAAGTGTTAGAAAGTGGTGCTTTGTTAGAGCTTGACATTCATGCATGGTGTGGTACTGGTATGGTGTGGTACTGGGTGAACCCGCTGCACTTTGCATGCTCCCCAAGTAGGCCAAATCCTGTAGTTACCTCATGTTGGAAAATACAAGAATAGTTGACAAACCTAACTGTTCCACAGGTAGGGACTTGCAAGAGGCACTCATCAGCTAGGAGGACTGCTACATCAACTGCCATATGCATTTCACTTCTGGTAGGGAGATCAACTTCAAATGTACTGCATATGGAGAAATCAACGGACACGAAAGTTGCGGTTTGTAAATTTTTGGATTTCATTCCGCGGTACGTTCCATAGAGAATGTATGGCGTTTTTACTAACTTGATTATTATTTACTTAACTAACGGACCTGCAACTTTTGCCACCCTCTAATACTACTCTAAATGATGTTTAAATGTAGGCAATTTCAAATTTTATACCTTGTATCGTCCAAAATTCTGGGACCATTTCTGAAAATATGATATTCCATAGACTTGTACAGAAAATGGAAAAAAATCATGCTAATTAAGATATTCCATTAGTTATAACTAATGAACAGTGGGGGGTTAGAACTTTTGCCACCCTCTGAAACAATTCTACAACTATCCAAATAATATAATATACGAAAAAAAGTGGATGTTGTCGTGAAGAATTTGGGGACCATTTTTAAAAATAGTAAATCAGTTTTGGTGCAATAAGGCGCCATTTTTAAATGGCGTTTCTATGTGTTGCCATAGATATTTAGTAAAATCAAGGATATTCCATAGTTTATAAAATGAGACTAGGACATGCCAGCATTTTGCAAAGCTGGAGTTGAGCAGAGGGCGTGGTGGGCCAGGTGCCGCCCCGTGCCGGGGGTAACTACTTACTTAACTGTACTAGTACATGCCATGGAATACTAAAAGCTTCGAGTCTGTGTTTTCTGCAAGACAGATCGATGTATTGAAATGATGTTAGGCTGCTTACCTCGACCGGCTGCTCAGACAAAAGATGTAGGCCTACACGTAGCTGTAGCTGGATCTGAGCTATCCGAGTGCATCCTGAGGTATCGAGACTCTACAGTGGCGACGAGGGTGCATGGGATAGCTAAGAAGGATGGCAGGGGAGTATGACGCGTCAACGGAAGACTGGTTGAGTTAATACGTCGAGCGGCTAGAACATTTCTTCCTGACAAATAAAGTGGAAGCCGAACAGAAACAGGACGCTTTCCTCGCCTGTATTACATTTAGCCCGCTCCGAGCGCTCGTAGCACCCCAGAAATTGAAAGACCGAACGTACGAGCAACTGGTCGCAGCCTTAACGACACACGTAGCGCCTAAACCTCTAGTCATCGCAGAACGTACGGTTCCACAAACGGGACAAAAGGAGGGAGAAAGTGTGATATGTGGTATGCAGCAAGTTTGCAGAACTGTGCGTTTGGTGCGACGTTATCAGAGACGCTGAGAGACAGGGTGTTCTTTGGTATGAGGGACGAGGGGGTACAGAAGAGACTCCTCACAAAGGCAGACCTCACTTTTGCCAAGGAGCTGGAGACAGCGGAAATAGCGGAAAGGGAGACTAAAGACGCGCAGAACAGTTGCAGAGTGTCACAAAACAGGAAGTACATCAAGTGGCAGCACCACCAAGAAGGGGGAGACCGTCAGGCCTAGGGGCTTGCAACAGGTGTGGAGGAGCGCATGATACTCAACAGTGCAGGTTCAGAAACAAAGTTTGCATGAAATGGGGGCAAATTGAGAGGGCGTGTTGTGCAAAGAAAAGGGCAGAAGGAACAGGTGTTGGAAAGGGTGTACCCACTAGAGACCACTCTGTGAAGGAACTAAAGGGGGACGATGAAAGCAAAGAAGAATGGGACAGACTGCAATGGGGATCACTACATGGCCTAGCAAAAGACAAGAGAAATGGAATGAAACAGAGGACAATGGGTAAACCTATATGTATGTGGAGTTCATCATGAATGAACAACTGCTATGTATCAATACAATTGGTTGTACCCCAAATTGTACAGGCCTGTACAATTTTATAGGCCTGTACCACTGTACAGGCCACTACCCCTCCCTGTACAGGCCTCCCTGTACCAGCCATTACCCTTGTACAGGCCTGCACCCCTGTACAAGCCTGTACTCTTGTACAGTCCTGTACACCCCCCCACCCCCCCCCCCCCCCCCCCCCCCCCCCCAGTACAAGCCTGTACCCCTGTCCAGGCCACTACCCCTCCCTGTACACGCCATTACCCTTGTACAGGCCAGCACCCCTGTACAAGCCTGTACCCTTGTACAGTCCTGTACCCCCAACCCCCCCCCCCCCCCCACCCACCCCAGTACAGGCCTGCATGTACCCCTGTCCTGGCTTGTACCCTGTACCCCTCCCTGCATGTACACGCCTTTACCCCTGTACAAGCCTGTACCCACTGTACAGTCCTGTACACCCCCCCCCCCCCCCCGCCAGTACAGGCCTGTACCCCTGTCCAGGCTTGTATCCCTGTACCCCTCCTTGAACATGCCTGCATCCCTGAGCAGGCCTGTACCACTGTTCATGGAGGGGTACATGCCTGCATCCCTGAGCAGGCCTGTACCACTGTTCATGGAGGGGTACATGCCTGCATCCCTGAGCAGGCCTGTACCCCTCCGTGAACAGTGGTACAGGCCTATACCTCTCCCTGTACCCTTTCACAGGATTGTACTGCTGTACATGTATAGTTCATGTCTCTACTCAAAGCATGGCTTTATAACCGGACCTCTTCTGTAGTTTTGGGTGGCCATCCCTCCTGAATAGGCTGAAACACCCTTGCTAACACCAGGTCCCTTAATTGTTGTTGTTCTTCCTAATTCTGCCACCTCGACCAGGAGGGTTTGTAGTTGGGAATGTCCCTCCTTCCTCCTCGTCCATTTGTGTCATCTGCATGTCGGCCACCACTGGGAGACGTGAAAGTGCATCAGCATTTGTGTGCTGAGTGGTACTCTTGTACCTGATATCAAGACAGGGCTAGCCTACCGCATATACCAATGCAACCGTGCTGCTGTCACTGCTGGTAATCCCTTTTCAGGGTTGAGAATGGACAACAAGGGATGGTGGTCTGTCACCAGTGTGAAATGGGGAGGAACTGTGATGTCCGGAAACATTCAGTGATTAGAGATATATAGGATCACGTGTGTGTATGTGATTATGTGTATGATTCAGTATAATGAATGAATGGTTGTTGAGATGTTGTGAGCTATCCGAGTGCATCCTGAGGTATCGAGTGTCTGAGAAACAAACCAGCCTAGGACGCCATTGCATGTGGTTGAATCTTTTGAAACATGATCACATGTACATGTACAACAGTGCTTTGTTGTGACACCTGCAGTTAAATTAACACAACAGTAACGCTACATTACATCCATAGTGACATCCATGCACATGCACTGTTCCTTCTGATTGTTCCTGCAGCTAGTGAGCGTTGTATGTAAAAAATCAATTTAAGCTGACACTTGAACTCCCTGAAATAAAAATGCAGTGATTACTAGAATACACCTGAACACACATATTGCATACTGTAGAAGAGAACAGGTTAACTTACGTCCTTTTCTTCAACCCAATATAAGTGTCTTCTTAACCACTTTACAACACTAGATAAACTATTCTTCCATTCTGGAAAGCATGGTATTATACAGTTTTATTTTGTTTTTTTAAAACAAACCCAGCTAGCTTACCTTTTTCCTTTCACACACGATCCTTTCAGCCGGATAGTACTTCATTTGACATGCGCTATAAGATGAGAGCCAGGGCCAGCGGCGTGAATGGGGATAAGGGGAGGAAAGGAGAGAGGAGGAGCGAGAGTGATGGGAGGGAGGGGGAGGTAGGGAAATTGACGGGATGAGGAGGGAGGGAGGGAGATGGAAGGGGAGGTAAGGAAATTGAAGGGAGGAGGAAAAGAGAAAGTATTATTTTGTACAGGTTGTGGTGGCAGTTTGTATATGCCAAAACATTGAGTGTCTGACTGGCTAAATACAATTGAGGGATTCATGAAAGTTTGTGTTATGATGTTCTACTTCCATTGCTGCAGTATTATTGTAGGAAGTCTTCCCTTCATATGTACAGTTAAATGGCATGTTTGTGAACCCTGGATTAATTGACAGAACAGCAAGTGACATGCCACGTGTACACCAGGGGGTAGGTGCGGTAAATCCCTGATGTTATAGGAAGTACATGCATGTAATGGTGTGCTTCTTGTACACGTAACATCTGTAGCAAATGCATGACTGGAAACCGTAAGTGATACTGGCAGATGTTGCCTATTCCTGCCTCCTCCTCCCCCACGTTCAGCTGATGTGTGTGTGTGTGTGTGTGTGTGTGTGTGTGTGTGTGTGTGTGTGTGTGTGTGTGTGTGTGTGTGCGTGTGTGTGTTGTGTGTGTGTGTGTGTGTGTGAGTACATGTATGTGTGTGTGTACATACATGTAAACACCTGCTGATCCTATCTTATTTTGATGTTTGTACAAAGTAACAGAGGCCCAATGTCATGAATTTTGTTGTGTGGCCAGACTGTGCTGATAAAAGGTCTAGGTCTGTACATACAGTGAAAATCTCATGCACAATGCCATGTATCTTTGTGCAAATACAACCCCTAGGCCTGGTTTTGCTGGTTGTCCTAGGGAATAGCTGTGTCCTGGAAGTTCATAGTATGTTAACAGATGTGCAGCACTACTACTTGTGTCCATACATGTATGTACATTTTTGGTGAGCCCCAGGGTTATTCTATTGCCTGTCTACTTGTTGCCAGCTAGGCTTGGAGTACTACAGTTGAGAGCCTTACTGTTGACAGTAATGAGAGCAAGGTACTACATGTAATGCCGTGCATACTAAGAATGAAAACCTTTAGGGAAGGCCAACAGTATAGTGAGAAGGCCAACTGTATAGGGAGAAGGCCAACAGACCAACAGTATAGTATATAACATGTACATGTACACGTAAGTTGTCAAGGGAGGTGTGTTCATACATGTATGTATGAAGTGGGCCCATAAGGTTATTCTATTTGTGATAACTAATGCAAACACTAAATGGGCATGGGCCAACCTACATGTAGCATAGCCCCAGAACCATTATCCCTTGTTAGGCCAGTAGCTACATGTAGCTTAGGGTTGGCTTGTGGTTTCCTTGTCCACACAATGGATGTGGTTGCTTTGCAAAACTTAGGTAACCACTAAAATCACTACCTATCTTTGAAGTACCACTGCATGTACATGTAGTGACCTACAGCCAAAAAAGTTGCATGAAGGGCATAAGATGACTTGGCTACATACATGTATAGAAGGGTTAAGGTGACCACACGTGGGTAACATGTTGCGTGCAACTCAAATGAATATAGCGCATGGTCGCACAGTCTCATATGCAAATGTAGTAATATTAAATTTACCTGAACTTTTGTGTAGGTAGTCAGGGTTAGGGGTTATACCTGTATCTGGTAACCACCAGATAAGACCATTTTTGAAATTAGTCCTGGGTACATATACTAGGTACAGGATTGATGGTGTCTATAAAGATAGACAATAGTACATGTAACAAAGAGTACATGTACAAGTTTATGTACCTCTCCAGGCCCTTAAACAGAAAGTACTTTAACATGCATGTTCAAAGACCTCTGATGGAGCCGTCACACAAGTGATGCATTGTATGTGTACAAAGGACACCTCCCCCCTTCTGGGGGGTTTGGAGAGGTGATCCAATGACACCACCAACACCCCTCCAGGGGAGTGAGGAAGTGTCCTCAGCACCAATGCATGCAAACAAAAATTAGCATGTCCAAAAATACCATGCGTACTCTAGTGCATGTAGCCACTAACACAATAGCCCCCAAACAGCCATTAACACACCTGTTATCTGTCGTCACTGTGTTCAAAGGACTGGGGAAGTAGCCAGACCAGTAAATACTTTGGTTTGTAGTACTGTAGTTTGTAGGTCTTCATTGATCCTCTGCTCCTCCAGTAGTATGGTAGCTCTCTCCTGGTAGATTGTTGTGTCTTGTTGTGGTTGTACAGCAATCTGTGTGTATGTGTGTGTGTGTGTGTGTGTGTGTGTGTGTGTGTGTGTGTGTGTGTATGTGTGTGTGTGTGTGTACATGTACATGCATGTGTGTGTTTGTGTCCAAATTATTATTATTTATATCTGATGTATATGGATGTACATGTAAGTATCACTGTGTACAGGTATATGTGTGGACATCATTGGTGTGTGTGCCCATGTTTGAAGCACACAATACACAGCTCTACATCAGCGTGTGTAGTGTGCACATGATGGAGACACTTGTGAATATGTGCATCACCACCAGTAGAGCTACTACATTGAGTGTCCACACTGTAACTGAGCATGCGTGACTTGCTGGAAGTGTCCATGCACGTGTGTGGTGTGTGTGTCCCACAGGTCAGCTATACACATGGTAAACAAAGGGACAGAGATGCTACACAAATGGACAATGCTCAGTGGTTCATATAGGGAGAAAGCCAATAGTATAGGGAGAAGGCCAACTGTATAGAGAAGGCCAACAGTATAGGGAGAAGGCCAACAGTATAGGGAGAAGGCCAACAGTATAGGGAGCAGGCCAACAGTATAGCGAGAAGGCCACCAGTCTAACACTACAGGAAGAAGACCAACAGTATAAGGAGACGGGCAATTAACGGTCCGGGAGAAGGCCAACAGTACAGGGAGAATTCCATACAGTACTATTATAGGGAGAAGGCCATATCTCCTCCCCCTTCACTGCATCGAATATATGCCTGTTCTGCACATACTAAATTCACACAGTATACTCACCAAAAGACCTGAATCTCAGAAGTTGAAATCATGCAGGGCAATCCGTTTATTGCTGCCTCCACATCTCCAAAGCTACGATTGTGTATTATCCTTAATAATTCATCTGCAATAACAGTTAACTAGTTGCAACGTACGTACGCAATAACTGTAACTTAATCCCAGATGACGCAAGGTATTACGTTATGACATATTGTTTATGAATAAATTATGCGCGGTAGAAATTAATTTTTTGTCTTGATTTTACTACACGAATGGTTCATATCATAATTATATAAAACACAGATTCACAATCAGACCGATTTATAGTAAATTATAAATATGTTTAAAATTCAATTTGAAAATAAAAGCATGATGACCGCCTATGTATGGGCCATTTCTCCATATGGGCTACGCAGTGAGCCATCACATCACTCAGAAGCAGCAGTATTAATTCTGGAGCACATTTCACTTCTGAGGGAGACATGGGCTTTTCTAAGCGGCAGCACTGACACCATGTACTGGCTGACGTTGTCAGCCACATGATGATGCACTTAGCACAATCAAGTGCATTGCATGGACTACTGGCTGTGAGAGGAGTTCCAAACACAGAGGATGCCAGTGGGGGCCTAGGACAATCAGGACAGTGTACAGTTGATGTACATGTATGTGTCTGATAAGTATACTCCTGCGATTGATGCATGGGTGTGATGATGTTTTCGTCTGCCTTTGATACTTCTTATGAGGTGAATAGTATATGCAATTTTATTCAATTGTAAATGTTACTTGTACCTTAGGTGACTTGTTTTTTTTTTTTTTGGAACACCCTTCATTTTTGAGAGTTGTGACTGATACTGAGCTATAAGGTGTTCTGCCACCTTCTTACACTGATATACAGTGTACCTTCTCTTCCCACGATGGTCAACCACTCGTTTCCAACACATTCTACCAAGTTGCTTGATGCGGTAATCCTTTTGCCCTACATATTAAGTCGCAAGTAAGGCTTGAAACCGGTTGTTCCGGAGCTCCGGTTAACCGGTTAACCAATTGATGCCTAAATAAAGTTTATTGGGTAAAGGTGATTTGATCTCATGTTGTGGCCACAAAAAATTTGTGTGGCAGGAAGGGATAATCTAACGACACCCACTGAAGCCATGTTAATGAAGAACTTCAAATTGGTATAATTTTTCATTGGTTTGTGGTCACCTCACCCAAAATACCTTGGAAACAGTAAACACCTATTTGACGCCTATTTGCGTCTACAGGAATTAATCGGTTAACCGTCGGTTAACCGATTGCGAGAATTAAATAACCGCCCCAACTGGTTATATTTTGGCTAAATAACCGCCTCAACCGGTTGTTAGAAACTTTGAACAACCTCAACCGATCCCGACCGGTTGGTATTAATTTAATTACAGTAGCAAGTGGCATCACGCGAGTCTTAAACTTGCAATAGTGCTGGGCACGAGAAAACAATAAGCGGACGAGAGCGAACAACGGTTTGAGAAGAAGGCAGGGATCCATCTCACGTGGTACATATTTATAGCAACTAATCTTTATTATATAATATAGCAACAACTCCTTTATATTATTCACCCTAAATTAATGGTGGGTACGCGCGCACAGCATGTCGTACGCGGCGAGATCAGCGACGTGCTTAGGAGCTAGTACGCCGTGGACCATATCATCTTACTTGCCATGCGGCAAAGTGCTAGTCGGGCGGGTTTACTACCGCGTTTGGTCGGGTATTCGGGTGAAAAGCATATACCAAGATTTGTCCAGGAATTTTACGTAATATAGTTAAAAAACCACATCAGCCACTAATTGGGTAATAATGAACCCGCTGCAATCCGATTGGACTGCACTCCCTGTTGCAGCAAAACAAATCTTAGTATAGGCTTAATTGTCACCCAAACGCCGTAGTAGGGCCCGCCCGATTAGCAAAGCGCTGGTTTAGCTTTTGGTCCATCGATTATGCATAAATTAGTTTTTAAACCGGAAATTACCTGTTATTTTAAAACGAACAACCTTTACCGACCGGTTATTTTTTAAACAATCACCTTAACCGACCGGTTTTTTTAATTTTAATAACCTGTTACAACCGGTTCTTTCTAAACTAACAGGTTTCAAGCCTTAGTCGCAAGCGTGTCATTTATTCATGAAAATGCAAATATCACAGCAAGCGAAATCGTTCTCGTCTTTTGGTATACATAGCCTTGTGCCCCCATCTTTTCTCTTTACGAAAACGCCAGACTGACTTACCCTGAGTTCTTGCGGGAGCTGCCCGTACAACATCCACAACTGATCGAAGGTCATATTCCAATAGACACGCACATAATTTCATGACTTCCTTGTTTACTGACACATTAGACGACATGAGATCAACACATGCAGACATATTTTGGAAGACGAATGTTAGTAGATGTGGAAGCTATATTTGGTTTTTAATAAGAGTGTTAATACAGTAAGAAATAGCCTTCTGAAAAGGTATGATAAAACGACTGCGATAATGAGCTCATTAAAAGTTGTGTTAAGAGCCCGTACCGTATGTTCTTAACACGCAACCTATAGTTTCCAACTCCGAACAACCATGCTAAAGACGCGCCTGCGCCAGCGTTAGCTAGCCAATCATTGGGGGTCACGCCGGGGGCGGAGCAATGAGGGCATCATGCATATGCACCTAACCATACCTGCTATATATAGTATTCGTACACAATCGCGTAATTAGCAAACAACTGATGGCTAACAGAACGCAATTCATACAATTACAGTTAAGCGCAGACTGCGCAGAGCATGTGTTAAATCCGTACTCAATGGCATCTAGGGTCCGTCGGCTCGTTGGCGGCCAATGCCACGAGCAAATGGATGGGCTCGCCGCTCCGCTGGCCTTCGAGAGCATCTGGACGCTGGGTGACCCCCTGAACAGGAGCTGCACGCGTGGCGGAACCTGCAGTTAGGGGAGTGACACCTCTCTTCATTGCGAGAAATTTCGGACGCTCATTAGCAATTCCTGGCCAATTTTGCAAACGTCCGTCACATTTCCCGCGCACGCGTCCATAGAAATGTATGGGATAAGGTTTATTTTTGTATGCCATATATCAGAGAAAGCCGCTAGTAAAGTTATAATGGATTGAAATGATAGATAGCATAAACACCTATCACTCTACATGATTGGTGTAATTTTTAGCCCCTTCCACTGGGTTCCTCATAAGAATTAGTACATTCCCATAGAGATGTATGGGAAATTGCTTTTTTAATAATGATTTTTCATCACTATTCTTCTTTTTGCTCTGAACTGAAGATAGGAAGTTAGTTATAACTATTTCAGAAGATACTAAAATGATCAAGGCAACTTTCTATTAAGCTTATATGCCCATAGGCATCTTTCCCTGGGTTCCTGGGGCACTTTTGGTCATCAGGGTACAAGTATCTAGTTTGGTTGTAAAATAATTAAAAACCGCCCGGATGACAATCAGTAAAACTATGGCGTTCAGTTCTGGCCCAGTTGGAAGTAACAAACTCCACTGCGCGCAAATGTGGTATGTTATTTGTTTGGGTTTTCGTTGGCGTGGGATACTATAGAGCTTCTAAGTCCTAGCTAGCTAGGCCGTTTCAAGATTATGGTCTGTCAAACGCGGAGTGGTCTATGTCTACCCGATGGACATTAAACGTTACTACGTGTGTATTTCAGGAAAACTAAGGCATCACAGAGACTTATGGCTAAGTAAGGCCCTATAACTTTCTATATTCGACCACGTGATATGGCGCTATGAGTATGACAGCTGGGAAACGTGCATTTTCTGTTGCTACGTTTTCAAAAGGGTGCGTGCATATCAACATTTGTAAATGCTATCGTTCTATATAGAATTTGAAGCGGACAAGCGAAACAGTGATACGGGACAAAGACAAGCCGTATAAGGATATGTGCCCAATAATATCATTGTGCGAGGCAATGATGTTACTACGTAACTATTCTTTTTAGCTCCGGTTCCTCGCCCAGTGGCGGATGTAGTCAGCGCGCGATCTTTTCGTCCGGATTACTGCATGAGTGGTTTCATGTATGAGCTGACAACGACCCTCCAGATGGAACCACTCTATGGCAACACCTCATTAAAAGGTCTTCCGTGATCCACCACTAACTGGCTGTAACTGCCCTCATATCCCAGGTATGTGGATTTCCCTATAGTACCTCATAAAGCACATGAACATGTGATTCCATATAGGTGTCATGTGATACATAAACACACACACACACACACACACACACACACACACACACACACACACACACGCACACACACACACTGAGCATGTTATCTCATTGCAGTACAGTCTGCTGCTATGCAATGCTCTGGGTGGAGGGAGGTAGCCTTGTGAGATAGCCTTGTGGAGGTAGAGGAGAGAGCCTTGTGAAGGTGCATGGATGGGAGGTATCCTTGTGGAACAAGAGTAAGCTTAGGTTGGGACAATTTTAAGGGAAAGATCCCTTCTCCCCTAGAGATGAGGAATTTGATAGCGCATCCCAGATGCAGCCACTGGGATATGAATCAAATTAAGTTAAGATGTTAAACTGAGAAGGAAATACGTGTTACATGCATGTAGATGTAGGACCAATTTAAAGATCGAGTGTGCGTATAAAAAGCGCTTGCCTGGAAAACGGTCAGCCGGCCATGCGGCCAAATTAATGGGCTAAAAATGGCGTCTGTCTAGCGTTGTGAAACATGGGGTGTCTATAAACCTCTCAAACTCCTTCATATTACCCTTACTACGTAACGTACTGCTGTTAAACTCTTACATCCTGGCAGCAATAACTAATTTTCACGACTATTAAAATCGAATAACACGTGTTTATGATTGAGAATGGCGACGGTCAGGCAGACTGTCAGAGACTGACTCTTGAAGCCACTTTTGCCTCGGAGCAAAGGAAAGGGAAGCTTGATACCGATACCAAAAAGAGGCTACTCTTGCCACACGGTCCGCTCCATCTTCTTGAATGCCATACTTGATCGCGCAACTTACTGTGACGCACCTGGTACCAGCATTACACCACTGAACTTCGTTACTGGACAACTGTGGTACGTATTTATATGGTCAAAGCAGTATCTCCTCCCCTTACAACCACTACTCCTACTTCTCCCCTTACCCCTACTCCTACTTCTCCCCTTACCCCTACTCCTCCCCTTACTAGTACTTACTACTACCCCTACTCCTCCCCTTACCTACCACAACCCCTATTCTTCACCTAGCCTACTATTACCCCTACTCCTCCCCTAGTGGTAGGTAGGGGAACAGTAGGGGGAGTAAGGGGAGGAGTTGGTGTAATAGTCCTACTCTTCCCTACACCTACTCCTCCCCTTACCTATCACTACCCCTACTGTTCCCCTTATCTACTACTAAGGGCAATAGTAGGTAAGGGGAGGAGTAGGGGTAGAGAAGAGTAGGGGTTACCTATCACCACCCCTACTCTTCCCCTTACTCCCTTTATCTACTATTACACCAACTCCGTACTACCCCTACTGTTCCCCTTACCTACCACTAGGGGAGGAGTAGGGGTAATAGTAGTGGTATGGTAACAGCCATCAAGTGTAATGATTATCTGAACCATGTAGATGTAGGAGACCTTGTACACTATAGGGATCTTATGGTCCACACCTCTGTGTACTATGGTCCACAACCCTGTGTACTATGGTCCACACCCCTGTGTACTATGGTCCACACCCCTGTGTACTACGGTCCACACCCGTGTACTATGGTCCACACACACCCCTGTGTACTATGGTCCACACCCCTGTGTACTATGGCCCACACACCCCTGTGTACTATGGTCCACACCCTGTTTACTACGGTCCACACCCCTGTGTACTATGGTCCACACCCCTGTGTACTATGGAGGAGGAGAGGGTGAGGGGAGAGGAGAAGTCCACCCAGGTCTTGGAGAGGGCATATGGGGGTCGACCAATCCCCCTCCCCCACCCCACCCCTGTGTACTATGGTCCACACCCCTGTGTACTATGGTCCACACCCCTGTGTACTATGGTCCACACCCCTGTGTACTATGGTCCACACCCCTGTGTACTATGGTCCACACCCCTGTGTACTATGGTCCACACCCCTGTGTACTATGGTCCACACCCCTGAGTACTACGGTCCACACCCCTGTGTACTATGGTCCACACCCCTGTGTACTATGGTCCACACCCCTGTGTACTATGGAGGAGGAGAGGGTGAGGGGAGAGGAGAAGTCCACCCAGGCCTTGGAGAGGGCATATGGGGGTCGACCAATCCCCCTCCCCCACCCCACCTCTGTGTACTATGGTCCACACCCCTGAGTACTACTGTCCACACCCCTGTGTACTATGGTCCACACCCCTGTGTACTATGGTCCACACCTCTGTGTACTATGGAGGAGAGGGTGAGGGGAGAGGAGAAGTCCACCCAGGCCTTGGAGAGGGCATATGGGGGTCGACCAATCCCCCTCCCCCACCCCACCCCTGTGTACTATGATCCACACCCCTGTGTACTATGGTCCACACCCCTGTGTACTATGGTCCACACCCCTGTGTACTATGGTCCACACCCCTGTGTACTATGGTCCACACCCCTGTGTACTATGGTCCACACCCCTGTGTACTATGGAGGAGGAGAGGGTGAGGGGAGAGGAGAAGTCCACCCAGGCCTTGGAGAGGGCATATGGGGGTCGACCAATCCCCCTCCCCCACCCCACCCCTGTGTACTATGGTCCACACCTCTGTGTACTATGGTCCACACCTCTGTGTACTATGGTCCACACACCTGTGGACCATAGTACTCAGTAATAAAAAACAGTTCTTTTCAGAACTGCTACATTACAAAAGACTGACTACATATATGCCAATCTTGCTAATACATGTATATGGTGTGTGTTTGTGTGTGTGTGTGTGTATGTGTGTGTTGTGTGTGTGTGTGTGTGTGTGTGTGTGTGTGTGTGTGTGTGTGTGTGTGTGTGTGTGTGTGTGTGTGTGTGTGTGTGTGTGTGTGTGTGTGTGCAGGAAATCAGGTGGCTACGACACTATGCATGGTCCACATAAACAAGGTGCACATTGAGGACCACCATTCATTGGCTCCTCTGATATGTGGCCACATCTCCTACTAATAAGCATTTATGGTAGCCTAGTTGCACTACTAGAGTACTGGTATGTGCTATCATTACCTGGCATGAGTAATGTCAGTCTCTACATGTATGTCCTTGAAATGTAATATGGCACTTCATCTTAGTGGCAAACAACAACCTTTGAACAGCATTTTGACGTACTAGTATTATATAAACATTATTGCCGTGGCTTTGTCAATGGTCGCGTGACTTATTTTTATTTTTTACTAGCGGTACGTACGCTTAAACTTACCATAAAGACAGCTCATAGCCCTGGGCTGCTACGAGATCATTCATCATTGCTACGGAGCGTACGTGTACCGGTAGTAACATAGTTCCAACGCGAAGCCAAGCCTGCGAAGATATACGGTAATCCGACGGTCCTCCATATCCTTTGAGGACATATACATGTAACCCTACCCCTTACAATGTTATGTGTCCCTAATGCAATGTTATGTGTTTATCGAAGACCCCCCTGAGGCTCTCTCGTCGCACACCCAAAGGGGACTAGCTGTGTATCACGTGATACGGGGAAAAACCTTTTTCCAGGCAAGCTCCTTTTATACCCTCAACAAAAGAATCCTCCGGCGCTGCGCGTGCGTCAACGAATGACGCATTGCGCTGTATTTACACGCGCACTCGTTCTTTAAAGTGACTACAATTGTCCACCTTTACCTTCTGAGGCTGAGGGTTTGGTTGTACACACAGGACAGTCACCAGTTGTCTGCCAGGAGAGGAGGCTTACCTACATGACCACCTGGTATGGACCAGGGAGGACTGGACTCAAAGTTTTGCATCTCATGGACTGTGCCAGCCACCCTTCCAACATGCACCTGGTGAAAGCACTTCAGCAACAACTCAAATGGAAGGCTTTGTGTGGTCTAGCTATATGTACATGGCTCTGCAAATGTAGGTGATTGATGTAACAGTTATGGTGTGGCATTTATATTTATTTTGGTTATCTGTATGTGTGTGTGATAATTGTGGAAGGTTCAAGAAGGGCTAACAGAATGTACATTGTAGCTGACTCAATGTCTTTGTGGTCACCTGTTTTTAATTAGGGTGGTGGCATGTGGTGATTTGTGTAAACGTTTCACATGCATGGTAGTACATACATGTAGTTCTACCTAGCTGTACCTTCATGCCATTGATCTGTTCATTAATGACATATCAGAGCTGCATCATGGCATCCTTTTCTGTGCCATTGCTTAGTATTTGTAGGGGCAAATTACACAGACAGGTGCATGTATGTGATCTACTTATAAGTTATAACCACTCTCCGAGTACGTTTACGGCTGTTCATCCTTGTTGTATACCTTCCAGCGGAGTTGGATAGGACAGCGTATACGTAGCAGAGCAGCTGCGTATATTGGTCTGGGAACGAAACTGCTATGGAAGTGACCTTTGATGATCGACGATTAGGATATACATAAACATAACAGGACACAGTGGAAGGTCCAGCTGGGAGTATCCGCCGCCCATGCATATGTGAATCCTTTAGCTAGTGGAAGGCAATGTCCTTAATTAACACACCTCCACGAGAACTTCTAGTATGGTATCAAAAACATGCCAGTCGTGCTGGTAAACGTCAGAGCGATGCAAATGCCGATATATATATATATATAGGGACGGAATCGCCCGTGCATCTTAACCGCTAAACGAGCTGCAGGGTACTCTCTTAGTGACACCCATATTATACGGGCTATATATCATTATGTGGTAGCTACTCCACAGCAGCCGCTCTATCAGCTCGACCTTCGCGTTTTGGGGGTTTCAAGCCTACATGTATATAGTAATACTAGATTACTTCCAACATGCGTCCCTCGTTCACAGTCCAATCGAAGTTCGATGGCTAGCAAGACTAGCGTATACCAAGAATTATTGATAGCGATCGAGTGTAGAGCTATTATATCCACAATACTAATCAGACGGGTACAAATATAGGCTTGATACCCAACCCTCCGTCAAAAGGCTAGCCATGCCTAGTCTCGTTCCCAGACCCTATTTATTGAGAAACAAGGTAAATGTTTACCTTGTTTCTCAATAAATAGGGTCCGGGAACGAGACTAAGCTATGCACAAATGGATCAAAATGGTTAAATAACATATCACGTGACCTCCAGACTGTATTCAGTGGCAGGGGCACGAGGACAACTAAGTTGCGCATGCGTATGCTTAGATCACTAAAATCGACGATAGCTTTAGTTCGGAAGGATTTCATGTAACAGCGATGCCTATTCCTAACTTTCCTGCCACGCAGACATACAATTAACGTATTACAAGACAATAATAATAATATATTTTAATAAATTAATTAGCTGTTTTAATAACGTGATAAATCTTTAAAGTACCTAGTGAGTTTAATGGTGCAATCAGATTTTTTAAATCACAATTGTAAGCCGAGTTATGCATTGATGTCCACAATTTCTTGACATGTGATTGTAGCGGCGGCAGACTTCGGGACAGGCGGGTTGAAACGAGTCGGGTGGGTTCTCACCGGGCGGGATGGGCCAGCCGCGAGGAATGATGCTCGCTAAGGCACTGCTTGCATACATCTAGCAGTCGGTTTTGCCCTCCCAGAGAAGGCCTCGTTGTAGAGCGCCTGGTCCTCTGTTGCCCAGCTGAGGGTGCGGGCAGCCGCTGCCTGACGCCGATACAAGCGGTCGTAGGTGACCCACGCATGGCCCTCAAACTTTCTGGCGCAATGCACGATGCGGCGCAGATACATCATAAGGTCCGGGCCCCGCGCAGGGTATCTGGCGCATAGCACATATGGAGAAATTGTCCATACATAGGCGGACATTTAGCTCATTGTTTTTAAATTGATTTTTAAACACATGTACTAAGTACAATAAATCGGTCTGATTGTGAATCTGTAATTTATAGAGTATTACGAATAAGTAAAAGTAATTGTACATTGGCCTGACCCTTCGATATATAGCTCCCGTAAACACAGATTGAACACGCACCGCAGGATGACCGAAAGCCATAGGGATGATGTCGGCTTCGTCCAAAGTGGCCGGTCCGCAATTACTAGTAGTTCACGACGGGAGTCCCAACATGTCATCATATATGCTCCGCCATGCATATCTACCCATTCTTACAATATTGGTGCAGCGTCCGGCCGTTGTGCACGTCACGCCACCAGCCCTTTTTATGCCACCTTTCTCTAGTCTGACGTAGCCATACGGAGGGTATGGCTACGTCAGACTAACCTTTCTCTATGCGGCAATTCATTATTGCCATGAAGCCTCGATCGCGATCATCGCGCGGGCAGCATATCGTAAAAGCAGAGATAATGAAAAGCGATACTTCCTATGATACATGCTACTACATTTATAGTTTCTCTTAGCCCCTTCCGTAGTCAATCATCGACTCAATGTGATATGGGTGGGCGGACCGGCAGCGTGGGCGTTTCTCTAGAGCTGAACACATTGCCAAGCTCGAACCCGTATCTTAAACGTTTATTTCATGTCAAGATATCGAATTTCTTATAGGTTAATACATTTACCGTAGTGATCAGGTCGACGGGTCATGCTGCCCTTCCCCATCACTGAGTTACGTTTACAAATTGACAATTTTTTAAATAATTGATCACTTTCGCATATACCACAAAGACCATGCTGCTCTTCTTCCTCATCGGATGGCTATCACAGCTACAAGCAAGTCTAGTGTCATATGATGAGCACCAAACCAAAAAAAAAAGAAAAGATAAGTGCCTAAGTAGCATCATAGATACTTTATGGTAGCACATCTCCATGGAAACAGTTGCAAACAGACATTTAAACAAATGAACAGCTCCTGATATTGAAACCTAGAGGAAAAAAGTGATGGTTATGCATCAGAACAAATGCCCCTACCATAAAACCAAAGCCCTCAGCATCATGCACAAAGCACACTCCATCCCCTCCCATTAGGTCCAATGCAAAGCTCAACCAAGGCATCAGGACTAGTGCTTGCCCAACAGGCCCCTGTCATTACCCCCCCCCCCCCCCCCCCCACACACACACACATTCTGCACACAGTGTGTGGTTTGTATGACTTATACATGTAACTTCTCTGTATGGTTTCTACAGTGCTTGGGTGAATTAAAACTATACTGACCTAAGGTCATTTACAAATAGAAAGGAGTACAGTGTAGGTGGTACGAAGGTGAAGAGGAAAGACACATGAACACTTAACCTTCAGTACTCACGATAAGTCTAAGTAGGTACCATGCAGCCCCGGATCAAGCATAGCCTTGGGGGAGGGGGCCAGCTGCCCCCCCCCCCACTCCACCATGGCACCCCTCTGGCAGCAATTGCCCCCCCCCCCCCCCCCCCCAGCTACATGCTTCCGTTCATGATTACATGTACATATACTTGCGAGTAGATTACGTGTTGCGTCATACGTAAAAAAAAGTCTGAATACTTGCTGACAAATGTCACCAAAGCAGTGGAGCAGGTACAAATGTGCCCCTTCGACTGCATCCCCGCCTCCCTCCCACCCCCCAGCCCAGTTTTCGTGCGCCCTCTGGTAAAACCAAATTCATGTAGGTCCAGGGTAGTCTTACATGTACATAAGTACATGCCAGTAGTTAGATAGATGTACACATGTACATGTTAGTCTTAGGCCTAATGTAGATATGGTAGTCTTAGGTAGGTACATATAAGTCCAGGATAGGCCTACATAGGTACATGTATAGGGTATGTTTATTTTAAGTCTAACATCAGATAAGGTTGTGGGTTCCTTTCATGTTTAATTATATTCACAGCACAGAAGGGCAGATGTTACATGTACATGTACATGTACATGTAGTTTGAAGGGAATACATGTAGACAAAAGACACAAGTAATTTTCAGAACTCAGGTAGGTACATGTAAGTAAGTCTATGTAGGTCCATGTAGGGTAGGTCTATGTAGGTCCATGTAGGGGTTCATGCAGGGTAGGCCTATGTAAGTCCATGTAGGGGTTCATGCAGGGTAGGCCTATGTAAGTCCATGTAGGGGTTCATGCAGGGTAGGTCTATGTAAGTCCATGTACGTGTTCATGCAGGGTAGGCCAATGTAGGTCCATGTAGGGGGTCATACAGGGTAGGCCTATATACATGTGTAGGTCCATGTAGGGTTCATGCAGGGTAGGCCTACATGTATGTAGGTCCATGTAGGGTTCATGCAGGGTAGGCCTATGTAGGTCGATCCATGTAGGGTTCATGCAGGGTAGGCCTATGTAGGTCCATGTAGGAGGTAGGTCTACATGTAGCTTCAGGGCAGGCAAGGTAGCAGCACTACATGGGCCACTAACCATCAGATAAGGTTGTGGGTTCCCCTTTCAAGTTTATTATATTCACAGCACAAACCATGGGCAGATCTTAGGATTAAGAGTAGGTACATGTATGACAAAAGCCATCAGTATTCTGGTACATGTACATGTAGGAACGTGTATGGGCTGGTTTTTTAAGTATGATGTATAGGCTGATGTATGGGGTAAGGTGTATAGGCTGGTGTATGGTGTATAGGCTGGTGTATGGGGTCTAGGCTGGTGTATGGCATATAGGCTGGTGTATGGCATATAGGCTGGTGTATGGTGTATAGGCTGGTGTATGGTGTATAGGCTGGTACATGGTGTATAGGCTGGTGTATTGTGTATAGGCTGGTGTATGGTGTATAGGCTGGTGTATGGTGTATAGGCTGGTGTATGGTGTATAGGCTGGTGTATGGTGTACAGGCTGGTGTATGGTGTACAGGCTGGTGTATGGCATATAGGCTGGTGTATGGCATATAGGCTGGTGTATGGCATATAGGCTGGTGTATGGTGTATAAGCTGGTGTATGGGAACACACCAGCACACACCAGCACACACCAGCACACACCACACACAGCAGCACACACCTACCTCCAAAGCCGCAGTAGCCTGCCTCCTTGTAGTCTTTGCAGATGTCAGGTGGTCTGAGGTGGATATAGTCGCAACGAACAGTACAGGGGACCTTTCTTAGGGGAGGGGAAAATGGCACCTACATGTAGAATGCTGTCTGCACATTATCCCGCAATGGATCCCCTATGAAAAAATCTTGGCATGACATGTTCCAAATTCATGCGTGATATGTTTTTGCAAGTGTTCCAGTTTTTCTAGAGCACTGTTGAACATGCATATGTCATTAAATTGCAGGCTATCACTCTTCTAACTTGTACAGGATGAAGAGTTTCTAAAAAGTGATTCCCCGATGAGGCATACCCGTTAATATGCTAAGGGGCGTGCTGCTTTATAACTTCTCGGGGGAACGCGTTTTAGAAACTTGTCAACCTGTACAAGTTAGAAGAGTGATATGCCTGCAATTTAATGACATACATATAAGCATGTTTAACAGTGCTCTAGAAAAACTGGAACACATGCGACAACATATCACGCATGAATTTGGAACATGTCATGGCATGTCATGCCAAGATTATTTTGTAGGGGAAGGTGTGCCCTTTATGGTGTGCTCCTATTAAAGTGTGCCCATTAAGGTGTGCTCCTTTTAAAGTGTGCCCTTTAAGGTGTGCTCCTTTTAAAGTGTGCCCATTAAGGTGTGCTCCTTTTAAAGTGTGCCCATTAAGGGGTGCTCCTTTTAAAGTGTGCCCATTAAGGTGTGCTCCTTTTAAAGTGTGCCCTTTAAGGTGTGCTCCTTTTAAAGTGTGCCCTTTAAGGTGTGCTCCTTTTAAAGTGTGCCCTTTAAGGTGTGCTCCTTTTGAAGTGTGTGACATTTTCTGTACAGTTCATGTTCATGCATCGTGTGCTTGCTACCATACATTGCAGACACACACACACACACACACACACACACACACACACACACACACACACACACACACACACACACACACACACACACACACACACAAATACATAGACACACACATCACAAAACTCATGGAATCGTACAATTGTATGCCACAATATTTGGCCTCATCACATCTGCTACCACCTCCCTTGACCACACCCACCTGCTGGCTGCACTCCCTTGTGAGGTCTCCTTCCCCTTGCAGCCTCGAAGTACTCAGTGTAATTGTGTCCTCTGTATATGCTGTCCTCCATACTATATATGGAAAACAAACAATATTAATTAATCATCATACAACAGACTATGAGTTTTGCAGCATAGTAGGAGGACATGAATCACCATGGCAACTAGACACTGTAGATATACAAATAAAAATTTATTCTGGAGAATAATGCTGATATTGGTGTCTTTACAGGGTTAAAACTGGTGTCACTAAAGGGCTAATATCACTGTATCTGACTGGCCTATAAAGGGCTACAGCAAGTGGTGACCAGTGCCCAGACCTGGTTCAAATTCTGAGCCTTCTCCATGATTCCCCGCTGGTCCCTGTTCTGCTCTGTCTCCATCTCCAAGGTGAGGGTGGCCTCCATGTCATGCCTCGATCCCTCTCAGACTGGTATGTATGGGTCACCTTGCTGAGTTTGTCCTTATCTTTGTCACTGAACACTCTGAGCCTCCTCTGATGAAGGAAAGTGAAAGGAGAGGATCATGGAGGGAGGGAGGGAGGGAGGGAGGGAGGGAGGGAGGGAGGGAGGGAGGGAGGGAGGGAGGGAGGGAGGGAGGGAGGGAGGGAGGGAGGGAGGGAGGGAGGGAGGGAGGGAGGGAGGGAGGGAGGGAGGGAGGGAGGGAGGGAGGGAGGGAGGGAGGGAGGGAGGGAGGGAGGGAGGGAGGGAGTGGTAATTAGGCCAACCCTGCAAAGCTAAGCGTACCATTGGTGAGCATTGATAGCTGAAGTTTGAGCTGTGTACTGTGGAAAACAAGGCAGAATGTCATCAAAACTAGCCAATTACTTTCATGTGCATTAGCATAAGGTAAAGGTCGGCATACACAGGGCGACTACCTGTCGATTTGTCGCATGCAGCTCAAATGAATATAGGGTAAAAGTTCCGTAATTGTTTAGTTTACTGATGGGTTGCGGAACATTTGTCCATATTCATTTCAATTGCATGCGACAAATCGACTAGAAGTCGCCCGGGCCATGTATGCCGACCTTAACACAACAACACACAGGAACTGATTCTTAGCATACATATACATGTACATACTGACATACATGCACAGAGAGAGGGGGAGAGAGGATTCATAGCCACTCACACAACAACACGCAAACACAGTCACGCATACACACTCACACACATGCTCACACACACAATCACATACACAATCACACGCACTCACAACATGCTCACACACACAATCACTGGCAGCTGTGGGGTATCTGCCACAGGATTGGTGCTTGCTATATGGGGTACTTGCCATACGACCGGTTAACTCCATAGCTTCTTGCCATAGGGACCACTCCAACTCCATACACTGTAGCTATTAGGTGCACGTGTCTGCCATAGATTTGAGTTCATAGCTGTTAACTGTGTGATTTTCCATGCATCGCTTATTGCCATAGAGTCTACTCCATTCGACCATACATGGGGTATTCCATAGCTGCCTGCCGTAGCTGTCTGCAATAGGGTCCGTGCACTCCCGTACCTCCGTTAGCGTAGCAGTTAGCTGTGACCTGTAGGCTTCAGTTCTGCCATAGAATCCAGTCCATAGCTGAACAAGCAACATTAGTTCCATAGCATATTGGTCCACACCGCACTAGTACGGTATTTGTTTGCTAGCTGTCGGCTATTCCGTAGCGTTGTCTGCCATATGTCACTATAGGGTCCACTCCATACTGTACTCAGTGTACTGTAACTGTTAGCTGTGAGGTACTCCATATACCGTAATACCCAGTATTCCATAGCCATAGAGTCCACAGGCAGACTTCCAGGTCTGTCCCATCCTCGTGGGTTTTGATCTTCGATATCGTCGTCTTCGTATACTGTTCGAAATCATCCGAACCAAAAGCGATGAGCAGGCCCAGTAAATAGCGGTTAATAAGTTATTTTTAAATCGCATGCATGTTAAGTTGTTGTGTACATTATAGTGGTGGGTGGGGTAGTAGTTATAGACGTCAATACGTACATGTACATAATTATCATTAACTACATGTACTTACAAAACAGCTCGGTCTGGGCACGGCTAACTGACGAAAGAGTAGCACGTGATATTATGCGTTTTGAATGTGGGGTGTATCTCACTAACCATTCAAGGGAAGCGCGATTTGAAGGCCCTAAGCTCTGAAAAAATTATGATAAATACGGGGATTGATTACTCTCATGTAATCCACGAGCAGGTAAGGAAAATTTCATTTGGTTTGGAAACTATTGATGCCTGAATAAGGAAATGAGATAAAAATGAATGGATATTGGAAACCTTGCATAATTAATGTGGAAGTGCGGATATAGGTACCTAAGATGCGAAAAACTACACAAAATATGTCAACTAGTCCCCACATTGCAAATCCGAGAGCAGGTAGTCAATATAATTTTTTTTTCTGCAGTTAGCTGCAGTTTTCTGAATGCGTCCATACATTTTCTATGGGCATTGAATTACGCAATGACCGAATACCGCATAATCCTTTTGACCACCAATTTCTTGATATGACGGCAGACATTAGGCAGAAGCATTCTACCCAAACCGAGATGTCAGTTATGGGGCTGGACCTGCGGGGAAGCTTCAGCATAAGCCCTTGCGCTGAGCTGTCGGGAGTGGACTCTGTCAGCCATGCCTCCTGCAGGAGCTCCGCCATCTCCACGTATTCGAGGTTTTCAATGCGCGCGACCAATTTTGGGTGGCAGCCGAGCGGTAAAAAGGGCCGGGGAGCTGCCTGACACCGAATCATATGCATGAGAAAACCTGCATGTTTAGCGGAGGCAAGGTAGGCAGATGAAGCGTCGGATATCGATGGGGTAGCTCATCCGTGAAGGTGGGGAGTGAAGGGGGTTCTGATGCACCTGGTGTGGTGAGGTGTATACCATGATAAATAGGTGCTGAAACCGCAACAACATGCACGCGAGCATGCTCGTGCGCCCCCGTGCATGCGCCCGGTACCGGTGTCATAGGGTATACGGTCCGGCCCAATTTTCGGTCCGGCGGACCGTATTAATACGGTCCCCCCCGGACCCAACTCCCTAGGGAATACGGTCCCCCGGACCGAGTTCCCTGGTAGTACAAAACCAATTAACCGGACTCAATTCCCTAGGGAATTGAGTCCCCCCCCCGGACCGTATTCCCTGGTTTTAAATACATGCATGTATATGTATATTCCACCCCTTGCATTCACGTAAGGGCTGGCACATTTGGTTCGAAAAGCAAGAGCCAACGATCGCAGGTCGCCAACTGTATAAGCAGCTTCGATCCTGTAACAATGAACTGTTTTCTTCGATTGGTCTGGGATGCTTATTCTAAAACTAATTTGTTATACAAATGTATATTTACATGTATATTTGTATTAAGTTGTTACTATTTATATATGTTCCCATTATGATTTGGATCTAAAATGATCGCATACAGGTCGTCAACTATGCATGTCTGTAACAATTAACACTGTTTAATATTATCAAACTGTGTGAACACCAAGTGCAGACTAAGTAGAATAAATTTAATAAAAGATGAAAAGAAATAAAAAATATACACATATTTCATAATAATCAACTCAACATAAGAGAGATGAGGGTACTGGATAAATCTCAATTTCGTACCTGTAAAAAAGAAAACAAAACTAGTACACTTCAGCCATTATTGTTTAGAGAATGATGCATAAGTGTTTTTCAATCATGTGCATAATAAAAAGTGAATTTCACAGACAAATAACGCTGCTCGTGTGCCCAGATATTTTCTGCAGAGGGGGAGGTAGAAAAAGAAGAGGGATGAGAAGAGAAGTGAGAAGAGGTAAAGGGACACATATAGCTTTGAGCCACATGTGGGCCCTCAGCATTGGTCCTTAATTAGTAGTTAACTCGACCTGGCACACTCTTTAAATGTGACTGAATGCTTCCTCTATACACCTGTGTCTGGAGAAAAAGAGAGAGGAATGAATGGGGGATAATAGTCAAGAGACATGCTGATATTGAGTGTAATCAATTTCGTACCTAATTAAATCAGCCAAAATGTGAATTTCACAGATAAATAAACTTGGCGGCATCAATTAATATTGCTTGTGTCTCTGGTGTCTTTTTAGTCTTGGGTGTCACTGTGTATTAGACACATGGCATTATCAAGATAGCTACTTGTTGCTGTATATGCATGATTAAAGCCATGCTTAAGGATTACAATAAAACTGAATAACTAACTGTTTTAGTGGTGTTGTATGGGTTGGATGTCTTTGTATAGGTTTGATCGAAAATTTACATATCTTGTAGGGACAGCGTCTCTTTGTAATATCCTCACATGTCTTTAAGTCGTCTGGCTTATCTTTGTGTGCATGTAAAAAGACGTGCCTAGATATATGTCATCTGAGGGTAAGTGCAAACAAACATGACACACTGACCTTAAATAGATTGATTCCCTCCAGTGGAAACACACAGACGACAATCCTTGTCTTACAGGTGCATATACATACAGGTGTATGTCATCTGAGGGTGCGTGCAAACACACTGACCTTAAAATTTCCTATCTATGAGAACACATGATCTCCAATCACCTTGGAGAGGTGTGCATCAAAACCCTATAAGAATGCAATACATATACATCATCTGAGAGTAAGTGTACATGACACATTGACCTTAAATTAACACACTGATTCTCTCCAATAGAAACACATTGTCACAGTCTTCCTCCGAGAGTCGTGCATCAATAAGAATGCACCTTTGAAACACACTGAAAGAACAGTTTTCCAACCTCCCCCTATTACTAGTACCCATATTAGAGCCGAGTAGAGACTGCTAGAAGACACAGCAATGGGGAGTTATCGCCAAGTCTAAGTGACCAACACACTCGTATTCACCGTAGTCTGTTCATTGATTGTGAAGTTAGGAAGGAGCGTTAATATAGGAATGGACCAAACTGACTAGATCTCTACCGGTAGTAAAGAACTAGAATTCACTGCAAAAAGCAATATATTCTTACCTAAACCTGTGATATACTGCTACGAATCGTCGATATCAATCCTCACGCCACGCCAGCTAGTATAGCAATATCAATCGCTTCTCTTTCCATGGTCTATGTATAGAATTGCTCAATAACTCTAGATCTTATGCCCATACCATTGTAAGGCTTCTATACCACTTATAGTATTAAGTACACGAATAACAAGCCTTAATTAGCACCTTGCACCAACACAGTTCATCCCGCCCATGATTCAGGAATATAATCAGCCTATACAGGGGGACAGTAGAAGGAAAGATTGGAGTTCAGTGATCCACTCCAACAGTATGACTGTCAATGGCATCAATATCCTACCTGACAGATACTAGCAGACACTACAGTGATAGGGGAGAGTACGTGCAAGAGATGTTGGCTAATTATATAATCTAGTGTACGGCTACAAAATGAAGAATGAAATCCCCCTTATGCATGCCAACAATGTATATATGCTATGAAAGTTTGCGACATGAACCATGCATCGTAATTGCTGGCTTGCACTCATGTACTGATACACATATAAAAATATGTTACGCTCATAGACAAACTGCATAAAAGATTAGAGACACATGATGGTTATCAGTGTATGAATTGTATTAAGCATAGCATTTGTCAAACATTACATGTCTACAGACCTTATATATTTAACTTGCTAAATGTAGGTCTGTATAATATTTGAGAATTGCGATAATATCCGAAATCCCTTATTTACTAAATTGGTGCCTACATCACCATTTTAAAACCACGTGCATGCGCGTCACGTAAGACTGAGAACAAGAAGGCCGTGGAATGGTAGGTTATGTTATGAACGTCTGAGACTGAGCTATAGCACTCATTGTTCTACTTAAAATGTAGCACTGAATTGTTTTCTTTTCCAGTGCATGTGTCAGTATAGTAAGAAATTACATTGTACTCCATGCAGGAATAGACTGAAAAGATGTGAAGGAACGCTGAAGTGGGTACAGTCGTATCGAAAGGACAGGACGTACCCTGCAATATGCATTATGCATGCGCCCGCTACACAGAGTCAGAGAAGTGGCTGATACGAAAGCGTTCGACAGACTTCTCGCTAAGTCATGACGATGTTCTGCTGTATGTGGCAGGGAAGAACGAAGATGCAATAGCGGTGGTTTTAAAAGAAGATAGAACAATGATGCGTTTTAGTAGTATCACGCGTCCAACAGTAGAGGCCATCAGGGAAGAGACCGCACCGAAGACAAATTGAGGCACTATACTATACTGGTCGCACATTCATCTGGACATACGTCGTCATGCAGTAAGCAAAACATTGTATAGAACATGCCAGTAGTTGTTATCACTTTTCATTTCTTATCATTACTTTTACGTGTAGGCTGGCCACCTCACGCTACTTGCCATCTTTGGCCGAAGCCACGATGTATGTGCAGAGTGCGCTCCTTTTGGAAAACGTCTTTCAGGATGGCTGGACTTTGCGTTTGGGTGACGGGGCTGAGGAGTTGACTCCGGGAGTGGCCACGAAAAGGGAGGAATCCCCTCTACCGATTAGGGCTACGCAAGGGGGAACTGGACTCCAAGGCTGTCTCCGAAGACCACGTGTATTTCTTAAAAAAAACCACCGAAGTCGGACGAGACTAGACCTGGCGCTTTGTCGAGGCATCTGATGGTGCAGTGGGAGGGTGAAAGACGGCTTCTTTTTTGAGTGTATTGTGTATGTATAGCTGGTTATATATAATGTAGGCCTACAGCAGTGTATAATACTCGTATTTGGTTCGTATGTAATGTATATTTGACAATTTTAATAATAATAATACTTTTATATCATTATTTTTGGGTTCTCCAAAGCTTTACATATAAAGAATTAATAACCAGATTTAGACAACCAATTCCAGAAGTGAAGCCAGTGGAACCCCTGCCAGAGAGGTGCTTCTATGAAAATCATACCAAAAAAATACTAAAATTGTGTAAGGCATGCAGGGAAAATTCCACCCTACATGTATGTCAACAAGTAAGCCAATATTGTGTGGATACTAACATTCTTGTCAATTTTGATTTAGTGACATGAAGATTACATTGAAGTATATTGTTCAAATATGCTCTGAAAAAGAGGTTTGTTTTCCTACAAAGAATGCATATACAACAAAATTATTCCATTTGAACTTTTTATTATCCTGTATAGGAATGTTTAAGAACAATCTGTCATTAGAACACTCTTCATGCCAAGAACAGAAGAAAGGAGCACAGCCACCTCTAATTAAACATCTGATGTCGTGAAAGAACTTCTGTCTTGTTTCAAGTGTCTTCTTGTGTTTGAATTAAAATTATAAATTAGCTATTCACTATAATATATACATTAAACATCTGATGTCGTGAAAAAACTTCTGTCTTGTTTCAAATGTCTTCTTGTGTTTAAATTAAAATTATAAATTAGCTATTCACTATAATATATACATTAAACATCTGATGCCGTGAAAGAACTTCTGTCTTGGTTTTGAATTGCTTTCATTATATAACTTCCAAATTATCAATTATAGAACTTCTGTTCTGTGTTAAAATGCATGGTTTTCATTATATTTGTCTGCCTTAACGGTTGCGATTTCGATGAGAATCGTTTCTCTTTTTAATTATTATTACCAGTGGTTGTCAAACGCTAACGGTTGCGATTTCGGTGAGAATCAACCTCTCTTTTCAATTATACACACTATGATTACCAGTGGTTGTCAAAATCAAATCTCCTTTCTGTCAGGGAATTGAGTCCGCCTCCTCCCCCGGACTGTATTCCCTGGATGTACAATATTTTACACGGACCGTATTCCCTAGGGAGTTGGGACCGGGGGGGACCGTATTCCCTTAGGGAATACGGTCCGCCGGACCGAAAATTGGGCCGGACCGTATACCCTATGACACCGGTACCCATGGTTAGCATTTTTATCCGAGATAACGCAACGCAAAGTACCTGAAACTACGACGTGCATGGGGCAAACTGGGTGTGCGCGAATGAGAGGGAAAGGCAAGTGGCATGAGAACGGAGATAGGCCGGGCTAAAGGGCCGGCGGGCAGGGTTGCCGAAAATCAGGCGAGGCTCCGGCCTGTAACCTGAAGGTCAGGCTAGGGCTCCGGCCTGAAGCCCTAAAGGTCGACCCGGGCCGGATAATTAAATCAAAATGCTTTGAAGTTAATTAAGAAGATTATATACGTTTATTCATTCGTTAACCGTGCAGCTCCTCTCTAAGCACTTCCCTTGTGTCGCGTAGATTAATAATGTAGATGAGCTTGTAAGGTACCCGCAACGTCGCAAGCAATCCTCTGTGGTTTGATTTGGTCACTTTTATAAGTGCACGAAACAAATGAAAAGAGTGGATATGAAGGGTAGAATTTCTATAAGCTTGCGAGAAAGTACTTGGCCATACCTGGCCATCTGAGCGGGTATTTTCTAGAACCAAGTTTATACAACAGCATCAAAAGGTGGAATCTTCAATCTTAATTCTCTCTGGGCGACTGGAGGGCTGTAGAGGAATTTTTATAGTGCACTAATGCTAAAGCATGCACAGCTGAACGATCAATTTAGTGACGTCGCACTTCTGCACAAATCATGTGACTGATTGTATAATCACGTGCGTACAAGGGGTGTGTCCTGACCTTTCAGGCCGGGGTCTGGCCCGAAGGTCAGGCCAGAAGGTCCGGCCTGAAAGGTTGGCCTGACAGGCCGGGCTGCATGGCCTTCGGCAACCCTGCCGGCGGGCCGCCTGTGTGCCCTTCCGGCGGGAACGGTATATGGCTGAGAAGTCAATATGCGGCCGCGCGGGGTCGAGACATTGCCTGAGTATACACGGCGGTGTACAGGGGAGACGCTTCAGCGGGCCTGGCTGGCGGACGGCGGTCTGCAGGCTACAGGCGTCGTTTGCGATCCTGCGGGAAACCCTTCAGCGGGCAGGGATGCTATCGGGTTGTCTGACTGCTGGCGGCAGTTGGCGGGGCAGATCGAATGCGTTCGGTTGCCATGCTGTCGGTGTCCATGCAGGTGGAATAAAAACATATTGATCTCAAAGCGCCGTATAGGCTTGCGTGGGGCAAGCCGACGGTATACCCATGCATGCACACGTGCCGCTATTAGCGCGCAGCTTATGTTACTAGACTTACTCGGGGGTTGGACGCCCTGCTGCGACGAGACTTGCTGCTGCGATGGCTCAGAGCCCTGCTGGTGTTGCGGACTTCATGCGGAGCCGCCTGCCCGAAGCGCAGTGCCAGCCATTCCATCTGCACCTGAGAAAAAGGAACTTTTCCCTCCTCTCCCATATCTATATGCTCGCTGTACAAATCCTCCTCAAAACTCAAGCGTGGTCTCGACCAGTTGCTAGCGACCTTCGGGAGTGCCTCGACTGCGCATGCAGGGGCGTGCTCCATTAACCGCGTTTAACTGCGTTAAACTTCATATACAAACTTTGTTCCTATAATGTACAAGCTGAAAGTATTATTAAAAACAGTTATCCTATACCTACATTTAATATTTAATTGAACTGGGTACGGCTCCATATGCAGACCCCCATGCGGACGTACAACAATGCAGCATACGCTTCGTATGAAATACCATATAGCGAGTCTGCACGACGCATGCAGATGCATAACAATTAATATGCAGAGATTGTATGCAGACCACGATACTCGAATCGGTACTTATGCTGACTCTGCATATGAATCATATGAAAAACCGCATACGGTTCATATGGTGGTACATATCGAAGAATATGCGCGGAACATGCAGAGCTGCATACGATAGGGTCTCGCGCAGGGGTTGGGGATGCACAACTCAGTATAAATCGTAATAACATTACACATGTATTGAATGACTGAAACACAATGCAAGCATCGTTGATTCATACACATCTAGAAAAGAAGGGATACGCCGGGTCTTTCTTTACACCCCTAATTTAGCAACTAAGTTGAATCTCAGCAACCTAAATGTAACAATTGTATATAATCATATTATTTTGTCAATTGCATTTAATTCACACATTACGGAACCGCGTCAGGCAGAGAAATCTATAAAAGGTAGGAACGCTTGTACTCCGTATCCTGTTAACAATTTAAACAATGAGCGCACACAGCCATTGGAACTACAGCGACCAGGATGGGTGGAAACACGTTGAAGGTTCTCAAAGCGACGGAAAACGACAGTCACCAATCGCTATCTATGACGCGCAGGCGGTAAAATCTCCTGCTCCCGCTTTAATTCCCTTGAAGTTCGAACACTGGGGAACACTTTCCAGTGGCCATGCGAAGAATAACGGCCACAGCATCAACTTCAAGTTGATGACTCAAGATGCCAAATTTGTTAATCACAAAGGTACGTATGTCCTTCACCAGTTCCATTTGCATTGGGGACAACAAACGGGGGAAGGCTCCGAGCACACTCTTAATGGGAAGCAGTACGAGGCTGAAATACATTTCGTCCATCTGAAGGAAGGCGCAGACCCTAAAGCACCAACGGGCGATTCATTCGCGGTATTGGGCGTGCTGTGCCAAGTGGATCTCGCGGAACCGACGGGAACGTGGAAACAGCTTACGTTTCCAATCCAATACGAAGCAGAGACACCCTTGTCTAACGTGAACTACGAAGACCTGCTCCCCAAGGATACGGGGTCTTACTACCACTACGAAGGCTCTCTGACTACGCCCCCCTGCTCTGAAGTAGTGCAATGGTTTGTGCTGAAGAACCCCGTTAAGATCCCAACAGCAGTTTTGCAAAAATTCCGCCAGATCCAAGACCCTGAAGGGCACCAACTTGTGAAAAATTTTCGTTCTGTTCAGCCTCTACAGGATCGAAAGGTGCACATATTCACGGCATAGACGACATTACATGTATATTGCTACTCTTGTATTTCTACTAATACTATAGTTATTAAACTGAGTTGCATGATTAGTTGCGTATTCTTGTATGCATTGTATATGGATTCAAAAGTCCGCGAGGATAAACATTTAAAGGCGATCATACACTAGGTAATAAGTTGCGCGCAACAATTTGACATTATTGCACGTAACATGCATGCATATACACGTAATACCCCCTAGTGTACATGCATGTATGGGGGTGTTGCGGGTTGCGCGCAAGTGGCGCAACACGCAACATTGTTGCCTGAAAGTCGGCCTACTTCGAGGCAACATGTTGGCTGTCACATCAGAAAAACCGCCGCCATTCAATCATGACCAAATTGCACATGGCGTTTGTTTGGTCATTCGATGTCGCACACGACTGTCACAGTTGGCTGATCAACTTCGAGATATATACGAACAGTAACCGTGCGTCCGTGCCTCTACAATACGAAAATAAAACCTGACACAGAGATTCGAGGAACAAGGCATTTCAATTGACCATTTTTCGTCTAATCCACTCTTTTACTGATATCGTCCTATTTCTTTCGTTTAAGCTTCTTCTTTATCAATGCAACTACAATAACAGCTCCACACGCAGCAACAATAGCGTCTTTTAAAAACGAATTATTCAACCGTGTTGCACACTTAGCGTGTGCGGCAGTGTTGCACTGACGCAAAATGTTGCGTGCAATATGTGTACGGTTGCCACAATGTCAGCGTCATGTATGAAGCTGCAAAAGTAACACTGAACCAGTTAAATTTTATAGGCGGGTTGTATTTTAAATTTTGCACGTACTACCAGTGATGCCGCGGCCAGCACGGACCGTCCGTGACCGTATTCATTTGACGGTTTTTGACGGCCGACCGTGACCGTGACCGGGAAGCTTACCGATCACGTGATTAAACCGTGAAAAATAATTGGCCGTCAAATTTATTTGCTGGCCGTCCGTGGCCGTCAGAACTTTTGACGGTCCATTAAGCCTATTCACGTCACTAGCGTCACGTGCAGTGGATTTTTTCCCTGCGTGGCAAATGTCGTCTTTCCAAGAACCTTTGAGGATAAGCCACCTAATAGCGCGGTGAAGTTTGCAGCAAACCCGACTGTCACCAACACGTGGCTATGGAACCATTTTATTATTTACGTTGTCCCCCTCGCCATGACATAGTCTCGTCCCCAGCCTGATATGTATTCGTAATATGCGATGTAATCCATCCGCTGCTGCCGAATGTGGGTCTGGGGACGCGACTTGCCATGATTATGCGTTATCGCGTGGATTCCACGTGCGAGCGAGTTTTCTCCCAGCTGAGACTCCATTGTGAAGATGGAGAATGGATCCAGCCAGGATTGAATCTGTTCTCTTTCTCAGCTGCAATAAAGCCTTTAGTTAATTGAATATGTTCTTTCACACTTGTTCTGCTATGGCTACACTGATGAACCATTTCTATTGATATGTGCATGCCAAACTTCTATAGCATAAATAATTTAATGACCGCCGTGACCGTATTGAAATTTTGACGGCTGACGGCCAGCCGTGTACGTGACCGTATTGAAATCATACGGTCCATCTTTGACCGTGAACGTGACCGTCTATATCCAAACGGCCAGCCGTGAACGTGACCGGATTGTTAAAAGCTGGCCGCGGCATCACTGCGTACTACATCCAAAATTCCATCAACTAAAAGTACCGGCCGAATCTCCTTAATATCGTCCTTGTTTTTGGCTCAATCTGCATGGGGCTTTTTTTTTTACCGTGTGTAAAATAAACAACAGCCGTATATAGTTGGCCTTAGCTTGAATTGATATATAGATCTAGGCTGCAATAACATTCTGCTTCAAGTGCCCTTTATTCACCATTGCATGAACTTCCTTATCAACGTACATGTACATGAGCCCTTTGTTCCTTCATCTGCACCTCATTTGCCCTTCTGTATATGCCATTATGCTATATATGTAGTACTTGCCCCGAACCAGCATTTGAGGGTGTCAGGGTATCTATGGTCGACCTGTAGGAATATCTATACTCTATTGATGTGGTCGGTCCGTTACTACATGTATGAGAGCCAAGTGAACTGTGACCGCAATGTAATTATTAATGTGTACCAGGTGTTATTTGGGCGTACATGTACATGTGTAATAGCATTGTGGGCTATTTAATTTGTGACCCACATGGGTGATAATAGCCCACAATATCTATAGACGTACCAGATGGGTACAAATCTTGGCTTCGGCTAGGCCCGACTATACCAGGTGCATGCACCATGGTCATTTGATTCTGCATGGCAGATCAATTGCTCAACTGAAGTTTAAATGAAGTAACCGATAGACGATACATTAAAGATTCGTTAAATACTTTTAGATTAGACTTTGCGCCATTTCAGAAAACGAATAGACCTTTTTTTTTTTTTACTTTGGAGACAGAATCCATCGATCTAGAAGAACTGTCCTCGTCATTATTTGTGTATTTAATGCTCCTAGTCTATTACGTGCCCATCGCTATGTTGTTTGCGTATAGCATCTTCAGAAACCTCGCTGTGACGTTTGGGGTACCCTTACTCTCCGGGACAGCCACGGCGTTGTGGTAGGATGGTGCTGGTTTTGATACATTATTGTGGTAGAGCTATGTTGGTTGTGTGCCCATCGCATTTTTAAAAAGGTAAACCACGTTCCATTTGTTCAGTGAATTTCTTCAAAAGTGATGGATGGGCAGAAGAAAATGGAAGCTTCGGCACATTCATTCATAAGTAATAAATTCCCTCAGTGTCTCCTTCGCTTTGTCCCATTTCACTGGTGGCTTGGTACGATCGTTGACCATGCTGAGTGAGAGGAATAAAGGGTCACACTCCCTCTGTTGTGGTTAATTAAATAAGTGTATTCATAGCCTGTGTACTTTGAACCTTCCAGAACATTCCATTGACTTTTTTTCCTTATAAGGTGCTTTCGGACACGTGTCAGTCACTGGACAGTAGGTTGGATAATTAAGCGATACCGTAATTTAGTATTAGCCACCAAAAATTTTCTAGCCGCATCTCATTATACGATATCTGTTTTTGCGAGCCTATATCATACTCGTCTTACGACATTCCGAGATGATAAAATGCTCATGAAAACACTCTACCACAGCTATACGTAAGCCCTAATTGCCCAAGGACTCATATCGAGAAATTGGCGGTCAAAAGGATTACGCGGTATTCGGTCATTGCGTAATTCAATGTCCATAGAAAATGTATGGACGCATTCAGAAAACTGCAGCTAAGTGCAGAAAAAAAAATTATATTGACTACCTGCTCTCGGATTTGCAATGTGGGGACTAGTTGACATATTTTGTGTAGTTTTTCGCATCTTAGGTACCTATAACCGCACTTCCACATTAATTATCCATTCATTTTTATCTCATTTCCTTATTCAGGCATCAATAGTTTCCAAACCAAATGAAATTTTCCTTACCTGTTCGCGGATTACATGAGAGTAATCAATCCCCCGTATTTATCATAATTTTTTCAGAGCTTAGGGTCTTCAAATCGCGCTTCCCATGAATGGTTAGTGAGATACACCCCACATTCAAAACGCATAATATCACGTGCTACTCTTTCGTCAGTTAGCCGTGCCCAGACCGAGCTGTTTTGTAAGTACATGTAGTTAATGATAATTATGTACATGTACGTATTCACGGCTGTTTCAGGCCCATTCAACGTTGGACAATAAGACCTACGCCCTGAAATATTGAAACGATTACATCATCAAACATGACCTCAACAAGGACTTTGTATCTTCGAGCTATATAAGGACTGCACTTGTAGTCCCGCCATTTAAAAGCCATTTTAGCGTACACATACCATTTTTCTATCCTTCGTGTGAATTGCAAGGCACAACTCTGTACCGTCTGTTAGCTATAGCGCTCGCCACGAGAGTACCGCGATTAGATATCCTTCACAAAGATCGGAACACTAGACTACCGCCAATTTTCCTGGATGAAAACAAGACGTGGATAAATGGTGGAGAGCGGAGGCTACCTTGAAAGCCAAACAACTAAGTGCGGCCTGCATAAATGACAGCGCTACAAGTCATCAAACATAGGTGATTTGACTCATATTAAAAGTGATTTTTCATACCATGTATAGCATAGGTGATACATATTTGCGTCTTTTTGTTACTACTGGTATTGCTGCGATATTTTGTGATATTCCTACATTACACACTGGTAATACTGCAACTTTTCCTGTATTGATGCATATGTCCTTGGCTGCCGGTGCATTGAATTTGACATGTATATGGATTTGCTCCTTGTTTTCCAAGGAGACCAAATCCAACATACCACTTATGTACCCAAGCAACATTGTGGTCGTCAAGAAAATGCATTAATACTGGGATAGTGGCTTTGGGAAATAACGTGTGTGTGTGTGTGTGTGTGTGTGTGTGTGTGTGTGTGTGTGTGTGTGTGTGTGTGTGTGTGTGTGTGTGTGTGTGTGTATGTGTGTGTGTGTATGTGTGTGTGTGTATGTGTGTGTGTATGTGTGTGTGTGTGTGTGTATGTGTGTGTGTGTATGTGTGTGTGTGTGTGTGTGTGTGTGTGTGTGTGTGTGTGTGTGTGAATGTCTTATGACTTCTCTGTATGTGATGTCATCCTGTCAGTGATAATCATGTGCACGTGCTCTTCCTTGTGTTGGACAGGTTCTAAGGACTTGTTGATGACATGCATCTCAGGACATCTACCATCTCCTCTCCTCAGTAGGAGATGGTTTTCCTAGATGTCCCTGGAACAGGCTGCAAAATGGATGAATATATTGCCCGAGATGTTCAATCCCAAGGTGGAAGCAGGGTTATGATGCAGCTGTGCTGTGTCATAACAACAGGGACACTGTACCTCTGCTGACACACTGTGCAGGGGCAGGTTGAGAACGTTCAGGCACAGAGATCTGACAAATTCAAAACAGCGCTTACAGCGGGTAGGGGGTAAATGATGTCAGTGTACTAGCACCACCATCTTTAGCTGTGTGAATGATATTGGATGGCCTTCCCACTTGCTGAGTGGATATGAAGTGTTCATATCTTATATATGTATGAATTTAAATACATTTTAATTTGAATGCCATCATATTGGGTCCGGGTGCAAACATCTCACCATGCAAGATTAACTCCTATGTGTTTGCCACTGAAATGCAGTCACACATGGTACAGCTGCCTTTTAAAGGGAATCCTTGCAGGAGCTACAAAAGCTTTGTGGGTACACCATTGCATCCTCCTCAGTTCAAAATGCCATACCAAACACCTTCTGCAAGGCCTGAGTATATGCCTCACACTGTTATGTGGTGTCTTTTTAGTTTCCCCTTCAGTCATGCACCCTCTGCAGTGCAACTGACCTTGGTGGTGGTGGGAATCCATTCAACCTATACAACTCCGCATCATTATTCATAGAAAACAAGCAGACTGTTTAGGCCGAAAAGTGCCGGCCGCACTTAGTTAATGACATACACCTTTCACCTGAAGTGTTAACATTGCCTCTATGTCGAATTTAACAGTGGGAAAATTGGCGGCTCGATGCAACTCGCGCTTTTTTAACACATGCTCGAGATGACGTAACGGCGTATGCTTATGAAAACGAGGCCAGTGTATTATTGGAAAGCGTAGTATTAATAGTTCACATGTGTGTGTTATAGAGAAATGATTGCTGGTACTAATGCATCAGCGTATAATAGCACCAGGTGTAAGCTTCAAGCAAGCCATGCTGTTAAACATTGCATAGCGATAATGAGGCTATCCGCCATCATTTGTAAATCATATACCGTAACGCTCTAATTATCAAACTAATTGTCCAGCTCGAAACAGCCGTGTATTGACGTCTATAACTACTACCCCACCCACCACTATAATGTACACAACACGGCTGTTTCAAGCTGGACATTAGGTTGTTAATTAGAACACATTCGAACATTACGGTATTTTGGTGTTTGGGATCACGAAGGAGCTAATTATTTTGTGGTTTACGTTACAGGGCTCTTGTTGCCACTACAAATTCAATACACACAACCATTATAATTTTCAGCTGTTCCACAACCAATTTCGTACTTAAAAAGAATAGTACGCACAGTCAAAGTAAGTTCTCTTTTGCCCTATAATTGCCGCGCATGTGACCACTGAAGGCACACCTCTTATTGTTTTTAGTAAGTGCTCAAGCGGCAACCGTCGAAACGTTCCAAGCAGATGGTTTTAAAACCTACTCCTACTCAAAGAGCAATCATTGTACATCACCTTTGCGTTTATTGCATGCTGGGGCTTATTTTCTGGCGAAAGAACAACACGGTTAGACGGGACCATGTAACTAATGAAAATGCACGTGCGCCACACCCATATGTATAAGTTTCATACACGACGACAGTGGGAAACGCGTAATTTCATGTCTAGAAGTTCTGTCAGCAGGGCCGGTGAGAGCTGTAGTGTAACATATCGTTTGGGGGCCCCGTAGGCCCTGAAAATACGAGCAAGGGGGGGGGGGGGGGGGGGGGGGGGTTACCCTTTGACATTGGCCAAGTACGAGTTTTTATACATCCGTACATAGTACATGTACGTTTAAACTGAATACTACTGTTTAGTCATAAAACAATACAATTTTGGACCCTATTATACCTTGGGGCCCGGGGTAGGTAACCACGCTTACCCATATACATGTACAATCATGAATGCAGGCTTTGGGCTGATGTGGGAACGACTACAGAGCACACAACCATTTGCTATGAGTTGTACAGGACATATGGCAGTAGTATGGCTAACAAAGTACAGAGACATTGTGCAAGAACACTACAGCTGGGCGTAGCCCAACTCGACGGTCGGGCGTACCCTACTCGAGTGTGTTTTGTACCAGACTGAAGTCTAAGGGGCCAGAAAAGCTAAGCCGGAAACAAAAAGGCAAATAATAGTGTGTGATTTTTGTTTTCCACGTATACTAGTATGTGTGTTTCGCACATGTGCATTATGAGGACCACTCGCTACGTAAAAAATCTGCCATATTCAAAGCGTTAGCACGACGCGCAGAAAATAAGCCCCGTTACACCATAAACTGAACCAAATACGGCCGTCTATTGAGTACACGTTTCTAAAAGAGTTTTAGAGTTTTTCCAGTTGGCTTGGCGGGTTTCTCAAAAAAGCCTATTGACACGAACAACTCAAAATAAAGCGCATGTAGTCTCGGCCCTCTCTCGAGTATGTAAATACAACAAAGACAAAACTTATACTGTTTTAGTCCTCGAAGGACGCCTGACCGAAATATCAACTCACAGCGTGCGTACGTTGTACGGATAAAGAAGGATAAGCCATTGTCCTGTGCCATGCGGTAATGAGGGTTTCGTTGCCTGTCTCCATGTAGGGAATGGGGACGATACCTAATGTCCAACTTTTCAATGGAATGAAACAGCCGCGACAACAACTTAGCGATTTAAAAATAACTTATTAACCGCTATTTACTGGGCCTGGCCTGCTCATCGCTTTTGGTTCGGATGATTTCGAACAGTACGAAGACGACGATATCGAAGATCAATCCCACGAGGATAGGACAGACCTGGAAGTCTGCCTGTGGACTCTATGGCTATGGAATACTGGGTATTACGGTATATGGAGTACCTCACAGCTAACAGCTACAGTACACTGAGTACAGTATGGAGTGGACCCTATAGTGACATATGGCAGACAACGCTACGGAATAGCCTATAGCTAGCAAACAAATACCGTACTAGTGTGGTGTGGACCAATAAGCTATGGAACTAATGTTGCTTGTTCAGCTATGGACTGGATTCTATGGCAGAACTGAAGCCTACTACCCCACAGGTCACAGCTAACTGCTACGCTAACGGAGGTACGGGAGTGCACGGACCCTATTGCAGGCAGCTACGGAATACCCCATGTATGGTCGAATGGAGTAGACTCTATGGCAATAAGCGATGCATGGAGAATCGCACAGTTAACAACTATGAACTCAAATCTATGGCAGACACGTGCACCTAACAGCTACAGTGTATGGAGTTGAAGTGGTCCCTATGGCAAGAAGCTATTGGGGTTAACCGGTCGTATGGCAAGCACCCCATATAGCAAGCACCCATCCTATGGCAGATACCCCACAGCTGCCAGTGTGTGTGTGTGATTGTGTGTGTGAGCATGTTGTGAGTGCGTGTGATTGTGTATGTGATTGTGTGTGTGAGCAATGGTGTGAGTGTGTATGCGTGACTGTTTCACTTTGGGTGTTGTTGTGTGAGTGACTATGAATCCTCTCTCCTCCTCTCTCTGTGCATGTATGTCAGTATGTACATGTATATGTATGCTAAGAATCAGTTCCTGTGTGTTGTTGTGTTAAGGTCGGCATACACGGCCCGGGCGACTTCTAGTCGATTTGTCGCATGCAACTCAAATGAATATGGACAAATGTTTCGCAACCCATCAGTAAACTAAACAATTACGGAACTTTTACCCTATATTCAATTGAGTTACATGCGACAAATCGACAGGTAGTCGCCCTGTGTATGCCGACCTTTACCTTGTGCATACGCACATGAAAGTAATTGGCTAGTTTTGATGACATTCTGCCTTGTTTTCCACAGTACACAGCTCAAACTCCAGCTATCAATGCTCACCAATGGTAAGCTTAGCTTTGCAGGGTTGGCCTATTTACCCACTCCCTCCCTCCCTCCCTCCCTCCCTCCCTCCCTCCCTCCCTCCCTCCCTCCCTCCCTCCCTCCCTCCCTCCCTCCCTCCCTCCCTCCCTCCCTCCCTCCCTCCCTCCCTCCCTCCCTCCCTCCCTCCCTCCCTCCCTCCCTCCCTCCCTCCCTCCCTCCCTCCCTCCCTCCCTCCCTCCCTCCCTCCCTCCCTCCCTCCCTCCCTCCCTCCCTCCCTCCCTCCCTCCCTCCCTCCCTCCCTCCCTCCCTCCCTCCCTCCCTCCCTCCCTCCCTCCCTCCCTCCCTCCCTCCCTCCCTCCCTCCCTCCCTCCCTCCCTCCCTCCCTTGCCTCTTCCCTCCTTCCATGATCCTCTCCTTCCACTTTCCTTCATCAGAGGAGGCTCAGAGTGTTCAGTGACAAAGATAAGGACAAACTCAGCAAGGTGACCCATACATACATGTACCAGTGTGAGAGGGAGGCATGACATGGAGGCCACCCTCACCTTGGAGATGGAGACAGGACAGAACAGGGACCAGCGGGGAATCATGGAGAAGGCACAGAATTTGAACCAGGTCTGGGCACTGGTCACCACTTGCAGTAACCCTTTATAGGCCAGTCAGATGCAGTGATATTAGCCCTTTAGTGACACCTGTAAAGACACCAATATCAGCATTATTCTCCAGAATAATTTTTTATTTGTATATCTACAGTGTCTAGTTGCCATGGTGATTCATGTCCTCCTACTATGCTGCAAAACTCATAGTCTGTTGTATGATGATTAATTAATATTGTTTGTTTTCCATATATAGTATGGAGGACAACATATACAGAGGACACAGCTACACCGAGTACTTCAAGGCCGCAAGGGGAGGGAGACCTCACAAGGGAGTGCAGCCAGCAGGTGGATGTGGTCAAGGGAGGTGGTAGCAGATGTGATGAGGCCAAATATTGTGGCATACAATTGTCTGTGTATTTGTGTGTGTGTGTGTGTGTGTGTGTGTGTGTGTGTGTGTGTGTGTGTGTGTGTATATGTGTGTGTGTGTGTGTGTGTGTGTGTGTGTGATGTATGGTAGCAAGCACACGATGCATGAACATGAACTGTACAGAAAATGTCACACACTTCAAAAGGAGCACACCTTAAAGGGCACACTTTTAAAGGAGCACACCTTAAGGGGCACACTTTTAAAGGAGCACACCTTAAAGGGCACACTTTAAAAGGAGCACACCTTAAAGGGCACACTTTCAAAGGAGCACACCTTAAAGGGCACACTTTAAAAGGAGCACACCTTAAAGGGCACACTTTAAAAGGAGCACACCTTAAAGGGCACACTTTAAAAGGAGCACACCTTAAAGGGCACACCTTCCTCTACAAAATAATCTTGGCATGACATGCCATGACATGTTCCAAATTCATGTGTGATATGTTGTCGCATGTGTTCCAGTTTTTCTAGAGCACTGTTGAACATGCTTATATGTATGTCATTAAATTGCAGGCATATCACTCTTCTAACTTGTACAGGTTGACAAGTTTCTAAAACGCGTTCCCCCGAGAAGTTATAAAGCGGCACGCCCCTTAGCATATTAGCGGGTATGCCTTGTCGGGGAATCGCTTTTTAGAAACTCTTCATCCTGTACAAGTTAGAAGAGTGATATGCCTGCAATTTAATGACATATGCATGTTCAACAGTGCTCTAGAAAAACTGGAACACTTGCAAAAACATCACGCATGAATTTGGAACATGTCATGCCAAGATTTTTTCGTAGGGGATCCATTGCGGGATAATGTGCAGACAGCATTCTACATGTCGGTGCCATTTTCCCCTCCCATAGGAAGGTCCTCTGTACTGTTCGTTGGGAGTACCAACCTGACATCTGCAAAGACTACAAGGAGGCAGGCTACTGCGACTTTGAAGGTTGGTGTGTGCTGGTGTGTTATGTAGGTATGTGCTGGTGTTTGCATGATGTGTGCCCATACACCAGCCTGTACACCATACACCAGCCTGTACACCATACACCAGCCTAGACCCCATACACCAGCCTATACACCATACACCAGCCTATACACCATACACCATCCTATACACCATACACCAGCCTGTACACCATACACCAGCCTAGACCCCATACACCAGCCTATACACCATACACCAGCCTGTACGCCATACACCAGCCTGTACACCATACACCATCCTATACACCATATACCAACCTATACACCATACACCAGCCTGTACACCATACACCAGCCTGTACGCCATACACCAGCCTGTACACCATACACCATCCTATACACCATATACCAACCTATACACCATACACCAGCCTGTACACCATACACCAGCCTGTACACCATACACCAGCCTATACACCATACACCAGCCTATACACCATACACCAGCCTATACATCATACAACAGCCTATACACCATACCCCATACATCAGCCTATACATAATACTTAAAAAAAAACCAGACCCATACACGTTCCTACATGTACATGTACCAGAATACTGAAGGCTTTTGTCATACATGTACCTACTCTTAATCCTAAGATCTGCCCATGGTTTGTGCTGTGAATATAATAAAATTGCAAGGGGAACCCACAACCTTATCTGATGGTTAGAGGCCCATGTAGTGCTGCTACCTTGCCTGCCCTGAAGCTACATGTAGACCTACAGTGGAAACCATCACACTTGGAACAATAATTTTTTGGTACTTTTATTGACAACATTTGAATTTATTTCAATAACAATAAGCTCAAATGCAAATCTGACAAGGTAGGTATAGTGTACAACTATTTTTCAATACATACTGAAAGTTAAAAAGCATCACGTGACTATTTACTTTTGTTATTGACACTTGTTGTGACCCCAGTACTAAAAAAATTGTAAGCTGAATTCCTACTCCTGTAAGCAATAGATCTTAGCCAAATTTGCAAAATATCTAGAGAACAAGCATCACCAACCTTTGGCCGCGTCCGTTTTTAAGTCCGGTAAATAGTTACAGTTTTATCGAGCTGGATGTACGTTTTTAGTTCGTAAAAGCTTAGGGATGCTATTTCGTAGTACGCTCTCACTGATCGGATATATTTCGTCTCCGACTCGTCACATGTTAGATCTATCCCAAAAGCGTACTTCGGTGGCAATAGACCCTCCTTTGCCGTTATTAAAGTGTTATCAAAGACGAGTACCTGAAAACTTCCGCCATTTCCCTATGAATTGCATTTGAACGTCATCATAGCATCATTTTTCGTATGAATATATTTTTAATGTGGTCTTTGTTTATCCAGTACCTGTGGGCCACGAACGGCTAGTAAAAGCAGCAGCATCAATCTGGGCAGGCCTCTAGAAACGGCAATGAGCAAGAGGCAACTCCAATGCTGGAAACGAAAAGCGGTGGAATAAACGGTCCAGCGTACCAATAGGCCTACCATCCAGACCGCTTATATTACTAATTCCACCGCTTTTCGTCTCCAGCTTTTAGCGTTGCCTCTTGCTCTTTGCCATTTCTAGGCCTGCCCAAATTGATGCTGCTGATTTACTAGCCGTTCGTCGTGAGTGGCTTTTTGCAATCTCCATTGACAGCACTTGCACCGTATCTATGCTTGCACCCACTGGATAAACAAATACCGAAGACGTCACATTTTAAAAATATATTCATACGAAAAAATGACGCTATGATGACGCAATTCATAGGAAAATGGCGGATGTTTTCAGGTACTCAGCTCTGATAGCACTTTTTTAACGGCAAAAGAGGGTCTATCGCCTCCGAAGTACGCTTTTGGGATAGATCTAACATGTGACGAGTCGGAGACGAAATATATCCGATCAGTGAGAGCGTACTACGAAATAGCATCCCTAAGCTTTTACGAGCTAAAAACGCACATCCAGCTCGATAAAACTGTAACTATTTACCGGACTTAAAAACGGACGCGGCCAAAGGTTGGTGATGCTTGTTCTCTAGATATTTTGCAAATTTGGCCAAGATCTCCAGTGGAGAACATGGTAGTTGGACAAATAATTTTTTCTCATAAACTTTTACTTTCGAATGGAGTATCTCAGTAGCCTTACAGCTTTATTAAAATCCAATTGCACACATCTGAGCCTATACCACTTGGCCATATAAGCTTGAAAAAGAAATAGGTCACATGACTTCTAAGGCTCGTAAATTAATAATTTAGTGACTCCTCTCCAAAACAATTTGTTCGTCGGGTTTCTCCACGCACATTGAACGGATCCCAACGAAATTGGGTTTGTAACTGAAGGACCTACTTACGCAAGTTTTCAGTCTTACGCATCTAAATCGGACTAACCGTTGTGCCGTTATTCACAAAAAGGCGCCATTGTAGGGCTTGAAGTGTTAAGATCGAAGTTTTCCCATGCGCTTTCGATAGCTTGCAGGAATTTCAGGTTAAATCGTACGATGGGCATTCTATCGATTTAGCTACGGTATGAGCTCATTGCGATAAAACTACCGTACAAAACATGTTTTGAAACATCAGTGGCTTGGTAGTGTCGCCATTTTGAATAATTTCGATTAATTATACTATGAATATAATTTCAAGCACTGCATCGGTCCGGTTATTTCTGGTTATTCCAATGGCTGAGGGCGTAGCCTGTGTTGATGGAAACGGTTCTTTTGATAACCAAACCGACGAAGCTGCACCTACCGAGTACGAGTCCATCTTCAAGACAAGCTAGCAAGGCTGCTGTATTGACATGGACAGAGCTTAAAAAGCGACCGGAAGTCAGTCTCCACAAGGAAAGTACCCGAAGCGATTGTTGAAGCACTCTGGGAAATTCCAGGTACCGTACCTGGAATATCCCAGAGTCTGAGTGCTTCAACAATCTCGTCAGTTGGTGACTTGGTGTGGAGACTGACTTCCCGTCGCTTTTTAAGCTCTGTCCATGTCGATACAGCAGCCTTGCTAGCTTGTCTTGAAGATCGACTCGTACTCGGTAGGTGCAGCTTCGTCGGTTTGGTTATCAAAAGAACCGTTTTCATCAACACAGCCATTGGAATAACCAGAAATAACCGGACCGATGCAGTGCTTGAAATTATATTCATAGTGTAATTAATCGAAATTATTCAAAATGGCGACACTACCAAGCCACTGATGTTTCAAAACATGTTTTGTATGGTAGTTTTATCGCAATGAGCTCATACCGTAGCTAAATCGATAGAATGCCCATCGTACGATTTAACCTGAAATCCCTGCAAGCTATCGAAAGCGCATGGGAAAACGTCGATCTTAACACTTTAGGCCCTACAATGGCGCCTTTTTGTGAATAACGGCACAACGGTTAGTCCGATGTTAGATGCGTAAGACTGAAAACTTGCGTACGTAGGTCCTTTAGTTACAAACCCAATTTCGTTGGGATCTGTTCAATGTGCGTGGTGAAACCCGACGAACAAATTGTTTTGGAGAGGAGTCACTAAATAATTTATTAACGAGCCATAGAAGTCATTTGACCTATTTCTTTTTCAAGCTTATATGGCCAAGTTGTATAGGCTTAGATGTGTGCAATTGGATTTTAATAAAGCTGTAAGGCTACTGAGATACTCCATTCGAAAGTAAAAGTTTATGAGAAAAAATTATTTGTCCAACTACCATGTTCTCCACTGTATTGTCTACAGGAGGAGGAATTCAGCTTTAAATTGTTTTAGTACTGGGGTCACAACAAGATTTGATAACAAAAGTAAATAGTCACGTGATGCTTTTTAACTTTCAGTATATATTGAAAAATAGTTGTAAACTATGCCTACGTTGTCAGATTTGCATTTGAGCTTATTGCTATTGAAATAAATTCAAGTGTTGTCAATAAAAGTACCAAAAAATTATTGTTCCAAGTGTGATGGTTTCCACTGTACCTCCTACATGGACCTACATAGGCCTACCCTGCATGAACCCCTACATGGACCTACATAGGCCTACCCTGCATGAACCCCTACATGGACCTACTAGGCCTACCCTGCATGAACCCCTACATGGACCTACATAGGCATACCCTGCATGAACCCCTACATGGACCTACATAGGCCTACCCTGCATGAACCCCTACATGGACCTACATAGACCTACCCTACATGAACCCTTACATGGACCTACATAGACCTACATGTACCTACCTGAGTACTTGTGTCTTTTGTCTACATGTATTCCCTTCAAACTACATGTACGTGTACATGTAAGATCTGCCCTTCTGTGCTGTGAATATAATTAAACATGAAAGGAACCCACAACCTTATCTGATGTTAGACAGAAAATAAACATACTCTGTACATGTACCTATGTAGGCCTATCCTGGTCTTATATGTACAGTGCGTAACGTGATACTTGATCTTAAAAAATTTTTCCGCAATTTTACAATTCTCTTGATTGTTGTTGCCTAGTGGAATGAGATAATCAAAATCTGAAAACGGAATAAGCTTTACTAGCCATCTGGCAATAAGTAACATTGAAAAAGAAGTGTGTCAAGTTATTTTCGGGCCCGCACTCTTTTATTTTCTATTATTGCTCCAAACACACAGTTTTTAGCCCATTTCTCCTCTGTTTCGCAACGGATTGCGCTGATCGTTGGTACATATATGCAGCGTTGCATCTTGCACCAAACTGCGCAGTCCGATTTCGAACCCGGGACACAGTTTGAGTTCTGCTTGCCTACGAAGGCCAATTTGAGGTGGAAAAGTGTTAGGTCAGGATTTTCTTTAGGCACGTTTTATCCTGCCTAAAAGTGAGCATGTAGGCAGTCAAATGGTACCTGTATCGGAATCAGGTCTAGTTCAAGCATTATAAGTCGTCTTTACCCTCTAATAGACGCTTCAAGTCGGAAGCTAAACATGACTGTATAGCTGTTGTGCTGATCAGAGCCAAAACGATTCTTTTCAGAACCAAGAAGAGCAAGCTTCTACCAGTGGGCTACTGCTTCGTAGGACAAAGCAGTCGCCACCAATATGGGAGCCGCTGATGAAGAAAAAAGCCCCAATCAAAAAAGCCGATCAGCAGCTGTGATTGCCAGCAATGCATTGGGGTAATTAAAAAACCTCTTCCCGACTTTCGTTTGGGCATGCATCTTTTAGCAATACTCCTTCGGAGAGCTCCAGGTAGTACATGCGCAGTGCTATAGCTTTCTTGCATCGGCATCAGGGATGTCTGGCATATGAGCAGCTAAGGCCTCAAGCTCCTTCGATGCATTGCTGGCAATCACAGCTGCTGGTCGCCGAGACTTGATGGCTTGCGCTTGCTGCAATCGTGTAACAACTCCGGCCGTGGGGCTACCTCTCGGCCAGTCTCGGGGCTTTTTTCTTCATCAGCGGCACCCATATTGGTGGCGACTGCTTTCTCCTACGAAGCGGTAGCCCATTGGCAGAAGCTTGCTCTTCTTGGTTCTGAAAAGAATCGTTTTGGCTATGATCTGCACACCCACTTTCAGTTATGTTTAGCAATGACGTCATTAACAAATGATATTCATTTCAATATGTCCGCTGTTTTTCAACCTTCCGACTTGAAGCGTCTATTAGAGGGTAAAGACGACTTATAATGCTTGAACTAGACCTGATTCCGATACAGGTACCATTTGACTGCCTACATGCTCACTTTTAGGCAGGATAAAACGTGCCTAAAGAAAATCCTGACCTAGCACTTTTCCACCTCAAATTGGCCTTCGTAGGCAAGCAGAACTCAAACTGTGTCCCGGGTTCGAAATCGGACTGCGCAGTTTGGTGCAAGATGCAACGCTGCATATATGTACCAACGATCAGTGCAATCCGTTGCGAAACAGAGGAGAAATGGGCTAAAAACTGTGTGTTTGGAGCAATAATAGAAAATAAGAGTGCGGGCCCGAAAATAACTTGACACACTTCTTTTTCAATGTTACTTATTGCCAGATAGCTAGTAAAGCTTATTCCGTTTTCAGATTTTGATTATCTCATACCACTAGGCTACAAAAATCAAGAGAATTGTAAAATTGCTGGAAAAAATTTCAAGATCAAGTATCACGTTACGCACTGTACCTACATGTACCTAAGACTACCATATCTACAAGACCTACATGTACATGTATACATCTATCTAACTACTGGCATGTACTTATGTACATGTAGGACTACCCTGGACCTACATGAATTTGGTTTTACCAGAGGGCGCACGAAACTGGGGGGAGGAGGGGATGCAGTCGAAGGGGTAAATTTGTACATGCTCTGTTGTGCTCCACTGCTTTGTTGACATTTTTCAGCAAGTATTCGGACTTTTTTACGTATGACACAACATGAAATCTACTCGCAGGTAGGAAGCATGTGTGACTGGGGGGAAGGGGGGGGGGCAGCTGGCCCCCACCCCCAAGGCTATGCTTGATTCGGGGCTGCATGGTATCTACTTAGACTTATCGTGAGTACTGAAGGTTAAGTGTTCATGTGTCTTTCCTCTTCACCCTACGTACCACCTACACTGTACTCCTTTCTATTTGTAAACTGTAATGTGCAGAATGTGTGTGTGTGTGTAGGGGGGGGGGGGGGGTAATGACAGGGGCCTATTGGGCAAGCATAAGCAAGTGATGCATAACCGTCACTTTTTTCCTCTAGGTTTCAATATCAGGAGCTGCGAATTTGTTTAAATGTCTGTTTGCAACTGTTTCCATGGAGATGTGCTACCATCAAGTATCTATGATGCTACTTAGGCACTTATCTTTTGTTGTTTAGTTTGGTGCTCATCATATGACACTAGACTTGCTTGTTATTTGTAACTGTGATAGCCATCCGATGAGGAAGAAGAGCAGCAGGGTCTTTATTATCAATTTGTAAACGTAACTCAGTGATGGGAAAGGGCAGCATGCATGCATCATGACCCGTCGACCTGATCACTACGGTAAATGTATTAACCTATAAGAAGTTCGATATCTTGACATGAAATAAACGTATAAGATACGGGTTCTAGCTTGCCAATGTGTTCGGCTCTAGAGAAACGCCCGCGCAGCCGGTCCGCCCATCGTTTACATCTCCCATATCACATTGAGTCGATGATTGACTACGAAAGGGGCTAAGAGAAACTATAAATGTAATAGCATATATCATAGGAAGTATCGCTTTTTATTATATCTCTGCTTTTACGATATGTTGCCCGCGATCGAGGCTTCATGGCAATAATGAATTGCCGCATAGAAAGATGGCATAAAAAGTGCTGGTGGCATGACGTGCACAACGGACGCTGCACCAATATTGAAAGAATGGGTAAATATGCATGGCGGAGCATATATGATTGACATGTTGGGACTCGGTCTCCTAGCTGTCGTGAACTACTAGTAATTGCGGACCGGCCACTTTGGACGAAGCCGACATCATCCCTATGGCTTTCGGTCATCTGCGGTGCGTGTTCAATCTGTGTTTACGGGAGCTACAATTACTTTTACTTACTTAGTATTAGTTACGTCATCGGCTTTGTATGTGTCTCGTGAGCACGGCTGTTTCGAGATGGACATTAGGTTTTTTAATTAGAAATGTATTACATTTACGGTACTCTTAGTGTTCCGACGAATGAAGGAGCTCATTAAAATGTGGTTTATGTTCTAAAATCTATTTTGATCACAAAAAGCTATCAATAAATAATGCAATTATATTAAGCTTTTCTACATTCATTTCCGTACTGGATAAGATATGTGCGCACTGTCGAGACGTGTTATTTCTCTGCCTACTAACTCCGCGCAGGTAACGGTCATATTATGGCTTACTTTGAAACGCTCGAACGGCAACCAATTTTTCTCGAAAAAACGCCTGACTGTTGGGCATGAAACTTACCTTTCCGTAAAGAGGAATCATTGCACATTCTATACGTGTATAGTTCATGCTTAGACACATTTTCTGGTGAGAACAAAACGGTTACTTTTAGTTTGTTTAGTCATGAATAATTGAAGTCACGTAAATGAACAGTTACAGCAATGGATATTCCGCAATGCTAAAGAACACCTTTTATGCAGCGTATGTGGAGACAGATGATAAAAAAACCTCTGCTGGTCATCAAGAGACAACATATAGCAGTGCTACCTTTTTAGTGGAGCTCAGGACATGTTTTCAAAATGAAAATGGTAAAGCTATACAATTGGTCCCTACACTGTCCCAGTACATGCACATGCAAGGTAAAGATATTCACATGACCTCATAGGGTTAATCATATATGCACATACACAAATACATGCACATACATGTTTAAGCCATACATGTGTACACTCATGGATCCACTTAAAACAGGCAAGAACACCAGGGTGACCACCAGGCGTCACGTTAAGTGCTTTGCTCCTTCATATAAAGACCATTGCACCTCCAAAGATCATGTGTGGTAAAAAAGGACCCTACAATATCACCATTGGCAAGGCTTGCAGAGCACCTGCAGAGCACACACCAAGTAGGCAAGGCCTGCAGAGCCAGTCATAGGCGTCCCTAGAGTGGGGGCAGGGGGGCCATGGCCCCCCCCCCCCTCCTTTGGGACTGTATGGCACCCTTATAACAAAAGTTAACATATATGCCCCCCCCCCCCCCCCCCCCACTGATTGAATGGGCCAAAAGGGGACAGCACCACCCGCCCCCCCCCCCCCCCCCCCCACTGATTGAATGAGACGAAAGGGGACAGAAACCCCCCCCCCCCCCCCCCCCCCGGTTGAACCGCACCAAAGCGGACAGCAAACCCCCCCTCCCCCCCACTGATTGATTGAATGGGCCGAAAGGGGACAGCATCTGCACCCCCCCCCCCCCCCCCCCCCCCCTCTTTTCCACTGGTTGAATCAGCCGAAAGTGGACAACGTATTCGCGGCTGTCAAATGGCACTCCCTTGCCCTATCCTGGCCCCCCCCCCCCCTTCCAGAAAAGCTGGGGGTGCCCATGCCAGTAGGCTGGGCCTTCAGAGCACAGACCCAGTAGCCAAGGCCTGCAGAGCACACACCAAGTAGCCAAGGCCTTCAGAACACACACCAAGTAGGCACTTGGCTTGCAGAGCAAAAACCCAGCATAGCACACACCTAGTAGGCAAGGCCTGTAGAGCACACACTCAGTAGGCAAGCACGCACCAAGTAGCCAAGGCCTTCAGAACACACACCTAGTAGGCAAGGCCTTCAGAGCACACACCTAGTAGGCAAGGCCTTCAGAGCACACACCTAGTAGGCAAGGCCTTCAGAGCACACACCCAGTAGCCAAGGCCTTCAGAGCCCACACCTAGTAGGCACTTGGCCTGCAGAGCAAAAACCCAGCATAGTACACACCTAGTAGGCAAGGCCTGTAGAGCATACATGATCCAGTAGGCAATTTAAGGCCTGCTGGCTATGGCATTTCTCATCTTTTACAGCCACTGACGAGTGACAAAGGCCCAATTTTTTTTTTGCAATACAAGAATTTTTTTAGCTACTCCGACTTTGCTTTCCCTGGAACAAAGAGGACAATTATAATGCATATACTGGAAATGCACATCATCGAGTGGATGAGTACATACAATGCTGGACTTGGACTAATGGGAGAACAAGGCACTGAAGCCATACATGCCCATTTCAAACAAGTTGTATAGGACTAGGACGTATGGCTGTATGGCAACCAAAGTGCAGTGGCTAAAATGCATCATGCAAGAGCATCACCTGAGTGTGTGTCCTACAGTACTCTTAATGCCAATAAGAACGATAAAAAGAAAGCGTGAAGACTAGAACTGAACCTTGTTAAGATATACTCATGGCATTGATTTCATTTAATGTTACGATAGTACGCTGAATACCGGTAGATTCATCCGTGAATCAATGAAGAGCTCCGCCATGTTAACAATAACTGCCATATTCAGAGCCTTCGTACGTCTCACAGAAAATGTGTCTAACAACAGAGATAGTAAGAATACATAGAGGTAAAACTGTTGTATACTCTCGTATAAGTTTATAGATCACTTGTCAGGCAAAAAAAAGAAAAAACATTTTTCGAAGATAATAACTCCAAATGGAGCGCTATCAGTCCAGGCTCGATATCGTGGCGTACGTGCACACAAATACCATAACGCTGGTATGTCTGTAATCCTCGAAGGATGCTTAACCCATATTTTCATGTGTATAAAGCTTACTTTAAACGGATTGTACAAGAGAGCCCACATTCCAATGCTATGCTATAATGAGGTCTCCATTAAATCTTCTATCGCCAAGTATGGGGACGAGACCTAATGTCCATCTTTTCAATGCAATGAAACACCCGTGTGAGCTAGGCCATTTGTTAAATTTTTTTTATTGATAAATGACATAATTGTTAATAAATGTTACGTAACATGTCTACTTTACGAATAAATTAGTGCGGTAGAAATTAATTTTTTGTCTTCATTTTAGTACAAGAATGGCTCACGATATAAATCTATAAATTACAGATTCACAATCAGACCGATTTATCGTACTTAGTACATGTGTTTAAAAATCAATTTGAAAAAAAAGAGCTAAATGTCCGCCTATGTATGAGCAATTTCTCCATATGTACATGTATGTACATATGGAGAAATTGAACATATGAGTGGTTCTGCGCAGCCCGTTTTCACATCAATGCAACTTTGGCGGGAAAAGACGGGGTGTACTTGAGCGATCTTTGTGGACGAACCAACCGGTAGAAATTTGTAAGCGAGTAATATAATGATCAGCACACATAGGAGAGCATATACATATCGTTCATAAATAGCCGCCTTTTTTTAACCCCAGAATAAGGCAGGAGTTTTTTTAATTTCAGTATTTAAGAATAGAGATACACGCAAAGAATGTCGAAGAGCGATGCAGAGTGTGTGGTCGCTTCTTAGTGGAGGATATAGAGGAAAACATATAACTGCATACAGTTTGCAGAGGATTTGCACACCAAATTCCTTATTCCTTGGACACAATGGCACCCACCCACCATCCTTTTCTATCAGTGCAAACCAGTGATACCACAAACATGGGCCCAACAGTATTCCTTTTGAGTTGACTGCATGGTAATATAAAAATACATTTATAATTTTATATGCTGCATGTACATGTGTATGTGATAGTACTCAGATATGTCATCCAAAACCACCACATGCAGGCTGTCCAGCCCACAATAGTGCAGCTCAGATTTACGTGGAATAGCCCCTGCCATGCAGACAGGCTTCTCAGCACAAGACCATATACTTGACAGTACCAACAATCCAGACATACTGGACCAACTTCAGTGTCCCTTGTGCCTGACATTGAATTGTGCACCACTGAACCATTGGAGCTACCATGTAGGGCACTGGCTGCATCGAAATATCATACACTGGTTCATGGCCTCCAACTGCAGTAAGATCAAGTGTCCATGCTGTATCATGGAAACTCCTTTGGCTCCTTCACCGCTGAAGCCCGCACCACCACTCATTCAGACCTTGCTAGTGGTACATTGCCAGCAAACCTGTGGGAAGGAAATACGGGCTGGTGAGTACAGCACTCACAAGTGTACAGAAGAACCTGGACCTTCAGACGCTGATGTACAGACAGCATGTCACACTGGCTTCCACCACTCCCACCAGCTCTCAACCGATCGAGGGAGAAAGGAGCAGAGTCCATCCATACCAAGTTTGACTTCTTGCAACGTACGTACCATTCGGTACATGACCCAGTTAGAAGACTGTCCTTGATTATGAAGGAGCACCTGCTTCCTATAGGTGTATAAAACGTGGCAGCGATCCCTCCCCCTGATGCCGGTACCGTTAAATTCACGATATTTCAGCAATACGCATCTCTAGCCCCCCAAAAGGCGGCTATAAGCAGATAATGGAATCAGTTAGTACCGTCTGTTATCTCTAAGATTTAGCTTGAATCAAAACTTTCTACCGGTTGGGAGCGTGGAAAACTTACTTCAAAGTGGAGAGGTACGTCGAAGGTTACCCGCTTTCACGAGCCATAACTTGCCGTAGCGTCAAAACTGTAACACGAGAAACGCAGTGTATGTAGAAAGATGATGCTTCTTTTGTTTCGAGGTTTTAAATGACGCTGGTATAATTCCTGTTTTTGTACAGGAGGCTCACGTTTCTTGGGTCAGGTTGCCTAGGACGTTGCTAAGAGAATACGTAATCATTTCAATATTTCGGGTTATAAACCTACTGTCCACAAAATATATGGTCGCTTATAGTTCTTGGTGTGCGTTGTGTTTGTGCTCTGTTCGTGTGTGTTCGTTGCTGCCGCGATTCTATCAATTAGTTAATCCTAGTAAAGGATTACCGTCAAAATTTCATAAAATGACATACGATTGCCAGCTCTGGTATAAAGGTTGAGACTAATGAATGATTTAGGTTTAGAGTTACGTTTAGAAGTATAGTGTTATTGCGTCAAAAAAGAAAATTGGACTAAGCATGAGAGATGTTGGACGTACGGCTTCATTTCTTTGCGTGCATTACGCGTTGATTAGTTCAAAGAATGTGCGAATTAAAAGTTGTCCCGTAAGCACTAATTGCGGTGGGGGGTATCCAATCTGCAGTATAACCAATCCTACGTGTTGGGTTCAGAAACACGACAGGAAATATTGGCGTAGTCGGCAGGATTAGCTCTAAGCGAACTTATCAAGCTCTTCCAGCGGCAGATGGACTCACAGAAAGAACAGACAGAAGCGCTCGTCACAGCAATTGCCTGAGTAAGCCCATGCCCGCTACTTCCATTACTACCTTCCCACCAATCGACTCGACATCGGATTTATGGACGGATTATCTGGCATGGTTTTATACTTTCATTGGGGCGAATTCGAACTCGGTACCGGAGGACAAAACCGCGCAGGTTTTCCTTACGAGCCAATCTAAGGTAACCTACAAATTGCTGTGTAACCTCGCTTCGCAACAGTCGCCACCGAAAGACATTAACAGCCTCACAATCGATGAGATCACCGAATTTATGAAGAACCAATTCGATCCAGCAAGGTACATAGTCAGGGTCCGAGATGCAGCGTAAGCCCGGGGAGACGATTCATGAACTCGCCGCGAGAATTCGCCAAGACACTGTGACGTGCGATTTTCCTTCCATCAAAGACCCTCTTGATGAAGCCATGCGCACGCGATTCATGTGCTCGGTCAACAATGAAGCAGTTCTCAAGGCTCTCTTCAAGGTGAAGGACAGTGAGCTCACTTTTGCCAAGGCTATTTCAACCGCAGTGGAGACTGAAGACGCTGCCAAGGTTGCAAAGGAGACGGTGTATGGGGCTAAACAGACCTCTGTTCACAAGATCCAAGCTAGCTACTAAGAAGCCTTATCCAGCCAACCCAAACCCAAGTTCCAAGTTTGGCGTTCACAGGAAGAGAGATTTTCCAAAGGGGACCTGTCCCAGGTGCGGCAAGACAGAACATGCCTCAAAGGACTGTCCATTCAAGACCAGCACCTGTCACTTCTGTCAGAAACTGGGGCATATTGAGAGTGCATGTCTCCAGAAGAGAAGAGGTTCCCAGCCAGTCAGGAACATCACCAGACGTGAGATCAAGACAGTGAACAGTATCAGTACAGTTCCACAACTTGAACAGCAAGTTCGGATCCAGGGCCAGGACTTCATTTTTGAAGTGGATACAGGTGCGGCAGACAATTTCTGCTCTCAAGACTTCTGGGGGAAACTTGGGAAACTGTCTCTCAAGCTGCCCACATGTCGCTATGAAGTTGCCAATGGCCAGCCTTTACACACCCTGGGTACGTTTGAAACAGTCACCTCACTGCAGGGAGAAGATTCAAAGGATGTCACTCTCACTTTCACTGTCACCAATTCTCCACGACTGAACTTGTTAGGCTGGGATGCCATTGTCAAGCTTGGTGTCAACGTTCAAGCCCTTTTAGGTGCACGAGCCCCTTTGAAAGACAGGCAAGGTGACCACAAATTTGTCAAACCTATCTTCGAGAAACTCCAGCCGGATGTAGCTCTTCAAAAGACATGTCAAGGACTGTGTGAAGAATTTCCGGATCTCTTCAAACAAGAACTAGGCTGTTTGGAAGGTTTTGAACTTGAGGTGAAATTCAAGGAGGATGCTGCACCAATTTTCTGTAAGCCACGTCCAGTTCCATTTGCAATTCAGGACGACCTGAACCACGCTTATGACGCAGGAATTGCTAAAGGAGTGTGGAAGCCCATTCAGTTCAATGATTATGGTACATGTACACCAGTTGTTCCAATTCGAAAGAAAAGTGCCCCTGGTCAGCCAGCAAAGATAAGAGTGTGTGGAGACTATTCTTTGACTGTCAATTCACAACTGGAGACTCGTTGCTATCCTATGCCTCTTCCTGATGATTTAATGCGGAAGCTGTCTGGTGGCTACGGATTTTCAAAGGTGGATCTGGCAGACGCGTACAACCAAATCAAGTTGGGCCCAGAAAGTCAGTAACGACTAGCTCTCAGCACACATAGAGGTGTCTTGCTGCAATGTCGACTTCCTTTTGGCATCAGCTCTGCTCCAGGGTATTTTCAAGAAGTCATGGACAAACTGGCAGCAGACCTTCAGGGTGTCATTGTCTACCTGGATGACATTCTTTTCAGTGGTGTCTCCGCTTCAGACCATCTCCAAAACCTTCGGGCACTATTTTCACGACTGCAAGAAAAAGGGCTAAGGTGTCGCTTAGAGAAATGTTCTTTTGCACAACCGTCTGTTGAGTACCTGGGATTCATGATCTCTAACCAAGGTATTGCAAAGGGACGCAATCATGAGGATGCCACCTCCTACGGATGTCGCAAGCCTACGCTCTTTTCTTGGATCAGTCCAATTCTATAACAAATTCCTACCCAATCTGGCCTCCACCACAGAACCACTCTACCGGCTAACCAAGAAGGAAATCAAATGGAAATGGGGTACTGAAGAACAGGCTACATTCCAGACACTGAAGAATATGCTTTGTGCCAATACAGTTCTTGCCCATTTTGATCCTTCACTTCCTGTCGGGGTATCCTGTGATGCATCAGAAGTTGGTCTTGGAGCAGTTCTATTCCACCGTTATGCAGATGGCAGTGAGCGTCCAATCGCCAACATTTCAAAGACACTCACAGACACTCAGCGTCGATATAGCCTAATTCAAAAGGAAGCTCTGGCTATAATCTTTGCCCTCAACAAATTTCACCAGTTTCTCTATGGTCGACGCTTCATCCTGGTGATGGATCACAGGCCTCTGATAGCGTTATTTGGTCCCACTAAAGCAACTCCGGCACTGGCTGCCAACAGACTAGCGAGATGGGCATTGATGCTGAGCCAATACGACTATTCCATCGAGTACAGACGAACTGCAGATCACAGCAACGCAGATGTACTCAGTCGCCTTCCAGCTGGGCCAGACGCCACTTTTGATGGTGAGGAAAGTGAAGCCGATATCGACACGGTCTGCACTATCAGGGTCATCAGTCTGCAGTTAAATCCAACTGATCCTGGTGTTTTGGCAAAGGAGTCTGCCAAGGACCCAGTAATTGCAAAACGTGATGCGGTACTGCAGGGAAGGATGGCCAGCAAAGGCCACACCGGATGGCCAAGCATAAGACTACTCTGTGGAACAGTTCAGTAAGCTTTCAGTGTCACTGTCTACATTGCATGGGTGCCTCCTTCATGGGACAAGAGTTGTTATTCCACCCAGTCTTCAGCCACAAGTCCTGGAACTCCTTCATTTAGGTCATTTCGGAATACAGCGCATGAAACAGCTGGCCCGCACAGCAGTGTACTGGCCCCGGATAGATAACGACATCACCAACCAATGTCATCGGTGCCAAACCTGTGCAGAACACCAAACCAAACCAGCCAAACCTGCTAATCACCCGTGGATGCTACCGGAAAAACCGTGGAGCCGAATCCACGTGGATCACGCGATTAATTTTCTGGGGACCAACTGGTTGGTACTGGTGGATGCTTATTCCAAATACCCGTGTATCCATCCCACTACTTCATCATCGACCAAAGCCACCACAGACCTGCTGGAGCAGGACTTTGCTCATTTTGGGTACCTGCACACAATCGTCTCAGACAATGCTACAACATTCGCTTCGGAGGAGTTTCAAGCATGGTGTCGGGAAAGGGGTATTATTCACCTCACAGGTGCACCCTACCATCCAGCCACAAATGGAGCAGCGGAGCGTCTTGTACAGACCTTCAAACAAGCTCTTGTGAAGTCCTCACTCCCACCAAAGACTGCACTGCAAGAGTTTCTCATGCAGTACCGTCGGATTCCTCTGGCAGTGGGATATTCTCCAAGCAAGTTCCTCAATGGTCGCCAAATAAGAAGCAAGATTGACATCCTTCTTCCATCCCCTGCACATATCTTTCAAGGACGGCAAGCCAGAGAGGCCACCAAATCACAAGCGGAGGAAATCAGTGACCAGCAGGCAACACTTCATCACATTTTCAAGGTTGGAACCCCATGTTATGCGCTGTATTGTGGTCCAAGGCGGGACAAGGATCCTAGATGGGTTCCAGCAGTCGTCACCAAAGTGTTCGGGACCTGCAGTGTGAATGTTCGAGCTTTCCCAAAAGGGGGGTACGTGGCGATGTCATATCAAACAGCTCAGGCCAAGGTATGGTGCTCATGAAGATGCCGATCCTGGGGAACCTCCAACATCCTCATCCACACTGGAAACAGCTAAACAGCCCTCAGAGTTAGATCTGGATAGAAGAGGGAGCCAAGGCAGCAACCCCAGAACTTCCGATTCCTTTTGTGCCTCAAGGTCTTCCAAAGAAATCAACTCGGAACCCCCGTCTGCCAACTGGCACAGAGTAGAATCCCAGAAGATCAGCGAGATGTCACAAGTGAAGCTTAAGCCTTTTTCGGTCTGGGAACCTCAAAGGCTGGCCAGGGAGGTGTTGTGGTTAATTAAATAAGTGTATTCATAGCCTGTGTACGTTGAACCTTCCAGAACATTCCATTGACCTTTTTCCTTATAAGGTGCTTTCAGACACGTGTCAGTCAGTCTTATAGTTCTTGGTGTTTGTGCTCTGTTCGTGTGTGTTCGTTGCTGCCGCGATTCTATCAATTTGTTAATCCTACGCGTTGGGTTCAGAAACACGACACCCTCCATCCTGGGTGCCTTAGATCTAGTGTGAGTAGTGTCATGTCATTATCTAACCGCTTGTAAGGATTCGTTCGAGGCCTAGGATTACGCGCGTTATTAGTGTTGATTGGCCCCGTTTCCAATCCCTCTATATATTATCTCTGGTCACAGTACGGTACGTCGAAGTACATGTACGCCTGGCCGCTTGCGACAATGCCTCTCATATAGCCCTGTTGGCTTCCTCCTACGAATTGTACTTGTGTAGCCAACCCGAAAGAAAAACTTCATTCCCTTCTACAAACGCCTCCTTTTAAGCTTAGATATTAATCCTCTTACAATTAGTCCCGTGTAACCCAACTCTGATATGGCTAAGTGGGTGGATTACATCACCTCTTCTATCCGACTATGATTAATTATAACACACTGGCCTATGATAAAACTGCGCCAACATTCCTTCGAGTGGTCCATTCAAAGCGCCAGACCCTCACGGCTGTTTCGAGCTGGACATTAGGTTGCTAATTAGAACACATTCGAACATTACGGTATTTTGGTATTTGGGATCTTAGAGAAGCTAATTATTTTGTGGTTTACGTTTAGAGGCGCTGTTTGCCACTACCAATTCAATATACACGACCATTATACTTTTGAGCTATTCCACAACCAATTTCGTACTTAAAAAGAATGATACGCACAGTCGAAGTACGCTTTTCTTTGGCCCATAATTGCCGCGCATGTGAGTACTGAAGGCAGCACGCCTTTTATTGTCTTCATTGAGTGCTCAGGCGGCAACCGATTTTTCTCGAAACCCGCCCGGCAGATGGTTTTAAAAGCTTTTCCTACTCAAAGAGCGTTCATTTTACATCACCATTGCGTTTAGTGCATGCTGGGGCTTATTTTCTGGTGAAAGAACGACACGGTTACTCGGGACCATGCAACTAATGAAAATGCACGTCGCCACGCCCATCTGTATAAATTTGACACACGACGACAATGGGAAACACGCAATGGACGTCATGTCCAGAAGTTCCGTGAGAGAGTATGTGGTCATAACTGAACTATATAAGGGTGGAAAACGAGAGTCTCAACAAAATACACTCGTGCTGCCTTTTCAATGGAGCTCTTATTTGACATGCTTTGCAATATATAGACATACGCAATGACACTGTTTGATATCCCTCCAGAGCGTGCAAGTACAAGAAGCAGCAGTAAAGAAATTGCATACAGGTGTATGGTAAAGCCATAGAACAAGCTACAACTTCATAAATATTAATTCATTCTCAACATGCTAATGATGTCTTTTTTTTTTTAATTACAGCAGATTCCATACAAGAATTCTTACTTAGACCATCTATGATATACTTACACCATGCTTTTCCTAGCATGAAAAGGACAGTAAACATGCACCTACTCGAACACCATGCACCATGGGTGGACATGTGCAATCATGTGGAATGCAGGCTTTGGGCTGATGGGGGAACGGAGCCCACAACTATTTCAATCACTCGTACAGGACATACGAGTATGGCCAACTGCCCAAGGACACTTATAATTAGGCGTAGCCCGACCTTCGCCTATACGAGAAGGTCGGGCTACGCCTGAGTGTGTTTCCAAACTGGAGTCTTTGAGGCCAGAAAAGCTAAGCCGAAAAAGAAAACGCAAATAATAGTGTGTGATTTTTGTTTTCCACGCATACTAGTAGGGCCTATGTGTGTTTCGCACATATACGATATGAGAGGACCACTTCGCTACGTAAAAAATCAGCCCTTTTCAAAGCGTTGGCACGACGCGCAGAAAATAAGCCCCGTTACACCCTAAACGGAACCAAATACAGCCGTTTCTTGAGTACACGTTTCTAAAAGAGTTTTTTCATTTGGCCGGGCGGATTTCTCAAAAAAAAAAGCCTATTGACATGAACAACTCAAAACAAAGCGCATTTGGTCTCGGCCCTCTCTTTTCGCGAATGTAAATACAACAAAGATGAAACTTATACTGTTTTAGTCCTCGAAGGACGCCTGACTGATATATCGATTCAAAGTGAGCTTACGTTGTACGGATAAAGAAGGATAAGCCACATTCCAGTGCCATGCGGTAACTAGGGTTCAGTTGCCTGTCTCCAAGCAGGGGATGGGGACGAGACCTAATGTCCACCTTTTCAATGGTATGAAACAGCCGTGCCCTATATCAAACAATAGTGGTGATGTAATACCCCTGCTGTGACGTTTTGGGTCTGAATACGAGACTACCTTTCATATATAAACCTGGTTCACAATTTGACGCAAGGGCCTGATGTGATGCGATGAAAAAAAGAAAAAAAAACCCTGGACTTGGCGTCGCAGGAGTTGAAATAAAATTAAATTCAATGTTGTCAGCCATCTTGGTGCATAAGTTAGTATATACGGTATGGGCAGCGCAAGTTTTTCGGTATTACATTAAGTGATTATGAGCCTGGTTTAATTTTTTACAGTGGGCATGCACTGACAACATTCTATATAAAAGCGCGCATAAATAATCAAAAACTGTAAAATTGCCCCAGCCTATAGCTAGATCGAATTGAAGTGTCGCGAATGTCAATTGTCCTAATAAAAAATAAAAAATTGCAAAAGATGCATGCAAAGCTGCACAACAATGCAATTAGCATATGGCAGCTCACACTACAGATATTCATGAATCCCCACATGTCTTCCTCTACTACATAGTCCTATTTACTAAAATAAGGCTGGTATCACATTTTCATCATTTGGTTCATGCAAAGTATTAAATCAGTACCGTAGGATTGAAGTGTTCTGAATTTTGCAATTGAGCACACGCTAAATAACTAAATTTGCAAAGCTGCTGCAATGGATGATATTACAGCGCTCCTGGCCTCCACCCCCTACATGCACTATTCCTCTCTGTTACTAGTTAGTTCCATGCACCCTCATTGCTTTCCCCCAACTACCGACCAGCCAATAAGCCTGCATGTAGGTAGACATTAGCGTGGCCACGCTAAAGTGGGGTCATGCCCAACTAGGCATCTTGTGTGATTTGTGGTTATGTGCTGAATGTAGGCCTATGTAGGTAGGTAGCTGTGGCTGCATCTGGTGTGGTGTGGGTATATGTAATAATAAGCATGTCCTCTGTTCCCATATATGCTCTTGCCAACATTCAAGTTTCTTTCTCAAAAGTCATGCCTGTAGCTAAATACATTCATCTAACAAGGTCTCCATTAATATACGCGTATCAATAGCACCCTGAGGAATGAAGGATTGTTTTCTATGTGGTTATCCATACCAATCTTAGGAGTCAATAAGGAAATGTACATGTCTTAGGACCTTGGACGTTTCATACAAGTATTATGAACTTTGACTTCAATAATTGCCTGGAATGCAGAATCCACATCAATCCCAGGAGTTGAAACGAGACACTCAACACAAGTAATATGACCTCCTTCTGCAGCAAGGCACAGTGGTGTAAGTCCATTCTAGAGCAAGTACAATGAGCAAAGTGGCAGTATATGTGATACATGCATTTATGCAAAGATCATATACATGTAGTGGGTATTCACATGCTCTACATGTACTATAAACAGAAAGTACAACTGAGTATTAAAACACTTTCCCTAATTAAGTATACGTAATTAATATACGGCTACATAGGCACAAATAACTTATATGTATACATATAAACAGTGTACGTGGGATACAAACATTACCAGATAAGAGAATACACATGTATTTATAAAAAGAAAGTATTTATAAAAAGAAATACACATACACACTGTAATTGAATGGGCTGAAAATTTCACAGTAACTGGTGTCCACATCTTGCCACTGACTGCAATAGTGTCAAATACATTGTACATGTAGCTAGAAAAATGAGGGACATTTATACAGTGGAGCCTGCCTCAATAGTCAAATGAGTTGGATGGTCACCTCTGCATACTGGCCACATAATTAAAGCCATGAGTATGTCGCTGCCGTACAAATGGCTTGCAGTTAGGCAGCCACTTGTGTACAACATTTGGTCAGTTTGCCACTATATAGACAGTTCCACTGTATTATTTCAGCTTTCTTCCTCATTTAATGAGATTACTGGGCCTGCTTGGATGCAGCTGCCCATACACATACATTAAACATGCAGGATTTTGCAGACGTTGGTCGGCAATGGTCGGATGCAATCAGCACCACTATTGAAGCAACCATAACTCATCTTATTAGAATACCCAGTGTTTCTCAATCAAGGAAAATTGTTTATAAATTACCACAAACAGTTAAGTAACTGAAAATTAACCACAAACAGTTAAGTAACTGAAAATTGTTGCTAAATTCTCCAATAATGCTAGCTTAAATGTTGATGTAAACAAACGTTAATGATTAATAAACTAAAATCAAAGGGACAAAAATTAAAGAAAACGAATTAATAATTCCTGATAACACCTATTTAAAATCATACCATTTTAGAGGTATCTAAAAGCTCCAATATTTCCTTGAATTTTAATAATATCAACTTGACCGAATGTATTAATAAATTATAACCACTAAATCAAAATACTAGGGCCCCTAAATGAAGTACATTGTGAAAATAAAAACAATTTCAATAACTTCTAAACGGATGTAGGTAACTAAATACAGTTTGCAGCTTTTAACTAACCACCCATCCTACATTTATTAAAATTAATAACATTTAATTGAAATGAATAGGGTTTTTATCAGCATTAATTAACCATTAAACTAATTTTACTTCACTAGCATGTGTTCTCAGTTTTGCTGTTAGAACTTTTCACAAAAATTAATTAATTTCTAAACAATTTTTCTTGATTGAGAAACACCCTATATAAAATTCTACACTGACTGTAAGGCACTTGATAGTGTACACTGACAATCAACCACGCATGTACAAATCCAATGTCTTCATGTCTGCATGTATTGCATCCAACAAATAATAATACCGGTAGGGCCTACATGGAGGAATCAAATCACCCCATAATTTATCCCTACAGCTAGCCATAATTTATCCCTACAGCTGGCCATAATTTATCCCTACAGCTTCCTCCTTTAACAGCCAATTATGTTGAGCTAAGTACATACATGCACATGTGTCTAAGGTAATGTTTTCAGGAAAGGACTTGAGTGTGGTGGAGTACTGGAGTGTTTCTGCTACATCGTAAGGTCCCTGCAGGCCAATGCAGGGGTCAACTTATAGCACTGAACAAGCTCAAGCCTGCATGGATCTATAAGACCCATAGCAAAAGGCTTTTTTATAAGCAACTTTAGTTTCAAGTAGCATGCCTTTGGCTCCCAGAAAACTTTATTTGGCTTACAGAAATGAAGTGTGAAGTGTGAAGACTTTGATAATCACTGGGGGGATGTGCTGATATCATGATTATGTCATCAGTAATCTGTTTACATGCAGTGCCACAATAGAAACCAGGCTGCCTGCCAGAGCAGGCTATGCAGTGACAGTGCAGAGGTCCATTATCCATGTTACTTGCCATTTATGGATTGGCCTACACACTGTTCTGTTGATCAGATCTTTTACATATTAGATTCAGTAATCTGTTGTCAGGTCTGGGGTCATTCTAGCCAGTTGTGCTGTCGTCTGCCTAGCATATATACATATACTCAGTCCACTCGGGTTGTAACAAACTTGGTGATGAGGGTCAACTTCTGCAGTTATGGGAACTCACTGGGGATGGCATAATTCGATAATGCTTCCAAGAAGTGGCAGGCAAATGCTGAAAGGCTATATCTGTACATCATTGCCAATGACGTGGTGGATACCATGAAGCAGAGAGCTATTTTACTCAGTGTATGTGGGGCAAAAAAATACAAACTGCCCAAATGTCACAAGACCTCAACTCGAAAAACGTATGCAGAACTGGTGGAGATGTTAATCAACAATTTCAATCCAGCTTCAGTGATAACTGCCTATAGATTTAAGCTCAATTCAAGAATGTAACAGTCCAGCAAAAACATAGCAAATTTATCTCGGAATTATGCCAGTTAGCTACCAAATGTGATTTCTACAAAGTGGTCACACAGAGTCTCATCATGTACATGTACCTAATCAGCAAAACTATTATTTAACCTAGTAATCTTCTTAGCATATTCTTTCTGTGCTCTATGACATGATGGCATTTTGAAAACCAACTCTTCATTTCAAAAGGCGGTTCTACTCAATCCACCATATTGTAGAAAATCGCTCGCCCAATTTTTACCTATGCTCAAGATCGAAAGGCTGAATGTGTTTGTGGTATACAAGTACATGTATCTGCCCCAACAGAATTGGCTATTTTACTAATTGTATTCATGACACTACAACTGATAACTGCCCTTACATATGAACACTTCCCTCATATCATGAAAACTGTTCTTACATGTACATGTATCTGTCATTATCATAACTCATCCCTTGACATTCAATGGATACCATCTCTTTAATGTTTACATGAATGGAAAGGAGACGTTCCAAACAAGTATTATGACCGCCATAAGCAGCAAGGTGTAATGGAGCATCACCAAAACAATACTTTTAGCCCAACACTTTTTCCCAACCCAAATGAAAAAGACTCAACCTGGCTAGCTCCCAGTACTATTATTTATTGTTCTGTCCAAATATGGGTGCATGTTCGCAGAGGTGAGGTGGGGCATCTGGTGTGTATCACCCATTAATTATTTCTTTACTATCGTATCAGTTGTTAGCATGTCCTACACAATTACACTAACATACCCCACACATACACACAAAGTTGATATTGATGCACATCACTTGGCTTAATTATCAATTGTGTACAAACTCGACATTCAATCATGAAGACTGTCATGTAATTATTAGTTAGTAATGACTAGCTGTGCATGTTTGTGTATGCATGTCCGCATTCGCAAGCTTTAGGAAAAACTGCATCAACCTTTAACATTAAAATTTTTCTAAGTGACAATTCAGAAGGCAGCCTCCCGCGTGCGGAAAATTTCTATACAGATCAATGGTTTGGATGACATATACATGTACATGTGTTGACAAGATCTATAAAATGCAAGAACAGAATCACATGTAACCATGCAGACAATACAAACATGGAAGTGGCAAAAGCAAATTAATTAAACTGATCAAGCTCAGTAGGTATTAGTGGACTTTGGAATCATTATCAAGAATTGCCAAATATCTTTGTCCTAAATATATTATTATATGCTGCAAACCGCTAAAAAAATTCATCTGTGATGTTCTCTAGCTTGGTAACATCAGTGTTATAATCCAACAGAACATGCTAAATGTAAGCTTGGAAGTCTAGCAGGCATTCCTAGAATTAGCTTCATGCATAGAATACAATGCTCTACATTCTTTCACCATGATCCTTTTTGCAACGCCCATTCTAGAACCACTGCACCCATTGTAGCATTAGCAGCAAAGCTTTCTGATAGCCAGATTTAACCTTAATGTAACATTTTTAATAACAGCAATTAAAACATCAGCTGGATTGAATCCACTGAGCCCTATAACCTCTTCGCTGACGCTGAGGTTTTTATAGTCTACAGTGTGAAATACTACAGTAACCTGCTCTTGGTTTGAACACATACACATGTATGTGGCTTCGTCTATCATTACTGTGACAAACTGAATTTGACCAGCAATGCTTCGCAACATATGTTGTGCCATGATTTTGAGAAGCTCATGTGATGTATATTTGTCTGTGTTTTTCTTCAGCCATTCATCCATCTTGGCATCCCCCTGTCCTGATAGCTTCAACAATGGGATAAAGTTACAATCACTATCGATTATCACCATCCCCCCTGATTGGTAAGCCTTGATGAGCTAGTAACTGAAGACAGGACAACTTCATGCAGATGTGGCAGTATGCTAAGTCCCTACCTTTGTCATAGTGAAGAAATGACATGAAACAGGATTTTTCTCTCCAAGTGAACATTTAGGGAGTTAAAATTAAGTCCATAGGGTAGTGAAAGATGTCTGGAATCTGATGCAGATCATTTATTGAGAGCAAAGATAGTTGCGCAGTGGAAAATTCATACAATTGCTAAAATACAACTATGAATTAATGTAATTATAATAATGCAATTAATATGAGGGAGGTGTCATATAGTTACATGTAGATACACCCATTTTTGGGATCAATAACTGTGTAGCAGGAAATTCATACAATGGTTAAAGAACAACTGTGAATATGACTGCAGATACTCCCATATACGCCCATTTTGGGACCTAAAGTTTGGTCACACCAACCGCACCATGTGTGCCAGGCCTGTTCATATAGCCTGCAAACATGAAACATGTCCACCTCACATTTTCACAAACAATAGTTATAGTCATAAACTATCAACATTAAATCACCTTGTCCTTAATGTTCACATCAATACCAGGAGTCGAAAGGAGACGTTCCACACAAGTAGTATGACCTCCTTTTGCCGCAAGGTGTAATGGAGTGTCACATAACTGCATGGAGTGGGTACAATAGCTAACATGGTGGGCACATCTAGTACATGCATGATCATCATACAATTATGAGTACATGTAAATGTTAAATGCAATGTACGCAGATTAAGTCATAAAATGAATCACTTGGTTAATAAAGGGGAGGTAATTAATACTGGGTGTATACATAAGAGCACATTGCTTATACATATAACTAACTTAAAGGATGAAAATTTCCAATAATCAACACACGCCAAAGATAAAATGTTTTTGTGCGTACATGCACATGTCCCCTGAAATTGTTGGGGCTACCGACTCAATTTACAGTCTGAGGGCTGCCTTCTCCACTGGCATTAAGTGGGGGCCACATTGATCCTCTGGTTGTGTGGCAGCTGGTGCTCCCTTGCTGGCAGTGTGGGGGTCAGGTTTTGCAGTATTGATTTCACATGGGTTATTGGTTGCAGGTTCCAAAGGTACGTAGTGTGTGATTGCAGTGAGGAGGAGTGGTAGTTCTTGGCCCCATTGGCCCCTGGTCTGCTGACGCAACTTGCAGTAAAGGACAGGTAGTGAGAAGAGGGGGGGTGGGGGGGGGAGGGGCAAGGGCTGGCACCAGTGTATGGTGGGCCTGTTAAGTTGTTCTTGGTACATGTCCCCTGACCAATGAGGCTGATTGGCCCCTCTTTCATTGAAGGACAGGTAGTGGGGGCAAGTACATATACATGTAGTTCATGGTTCCCCTGAAATTTTTGGGGCTGCTGAATCCATTTGCAGTGCGAGGGCTGGTTTCTCCACTGGCATTATTCTGGGGGCTCGATTGACCACTGGTTGTGTGGCAGCTGATACTTCCTTGCTGGGCTCCATCTGTGAGAGGGCTCCACAGGTGTGGGCTGCTGTCTGGACTTGCAGTGTGTACTGGTAGAGGGTCTGGTGGCTCCGTTTGAAGTGAGCAGAGAGGGGCTGGTGGTTCTACTGTGTGGAGCTGGCCCCAGGCCCTTGTTTGTGTGGGGGCTGCTGACTCAACTTGGGGTGGCGTCTTGACTGACTTTGTGGAGGCTACCCCATTGGCTCTGGGTAGCTGAGGGTGTTCTGTAAGAATGGTTCCATGGGCTGCTGACTGCGGCTATTAAGTTCAGTTGCAGTGTAGACTTTACAGGTTCCACTGCTAATGCTCATGAGCTTGCGGTGAGGGGGCTGGTTGTTCTACTATGTGGGGGGTCGGGGGGGTCTCAGCTGACTCAACTTGCATTGAACGAAAGAGGGTTGGCCCCTGGGTGTGGGGCCTGTTAAGTCCACTTGCGGAGTGAGGGCTAATGGTTGATCTGTTAGTGAGGTCATCACGTGTTGTTGGTACATGTAGTTCATGGCTCCCCTGAAATGGTTGGGGATGCTGATTCCATTTGCAGCCTGAGGGCTGGCATCTCCCTGGCATTATTGTGGGGGCTACATCCCTGCTGGCAGTGTGGGGGTCTGATGATCTGTCTGCGAGAGGGCTGGTGTCTCCACTGGCATTGTGGACGCTAGCTCCATTGACCAGGTTAGCTGGTGGCTCCCTTACTGGAATTATGGGGCCTGTTAATTCCACTTGTTGGCTCCACTATTTGGAATGTGAGGCTATTATTAATAATTTAAATTGCAGCATGGGGCTTAATGGTTCCAAAGGTATATAGTGTGCACTTGCAGTAAGGGGGCTTGTGGTTCTGCTGTGTGGGGATGGCCTCTTTGGCCCCAGGGCTGCTGAGGGAACTAGCAGTGAAGGGCCTAGCCCCATTAGCCCCTGGCTATGTGGGGGTGGGGCTGGTGGCTCTTTTGGTAATTTAGGGGCTGCTCACTCCCTATCACTAACACAACCACCATCGTCAGTGTTACGACCGCCATCATCCTTGACCAATGTATCTTGAACCAGGGTCAATGAGCATTATTATGGGGGCCCCATTGAACCTCCTGCTGGCAGTGAACGGTCTGATAACACCATATGTGGAAGGGCTGGTGGCTCCACTGGTTGTGCAGCGCTTTTGACTGGACTTGCAGTGTGAGGTTATTATGTTCAATTGCAGCTTGGGAGTTAATGGTGCTATGAGGAAGGCTGGTAGTTGTACTGTATGGGGATGGTCCCATTAGCCCCCTCGTTCAGAGAAGGACAGGTAGTGGGAGGGGGCGTTGTGGGGACTGCTAAGTAATAAGTCCACTTGCTGTGAGGGCTAAATGTTCCACTGGTTCCATTGGTGGGGCATGTATGATTCCATTGGTACATGTGCGTACATGCACATGTCCCCTGAAATTGTTGCATGGGGTTACTGACTCCATTTGCAGTGTGAGGGCTGCCTTCTCCACTGGCATTAAGTGGGGGCCACATTGATCCTCTGGTTGTGTGGCAACTGGTGCTCCCTTGCTGGTAGTGTGGGGGTCAGGTTTTGCAGTATTGATTTCACTTGGGTTATTGGTTGGTTCCAAAGGTACGTAGTGTGTGATTGCAGTGAGGGGGAGTGCTAGTTCTTGGCCCCATTGGCCCCTGGATTGCTGATGCAACTTGCAGTAAAGGACAGGTAGTGAGAAGAGGGGGGGTGGGGTGGGGGGGGGGGGGGGGGGGTGAGGGCTGGCACCAGTGTGTGGTGGGCCTGTTAAGTTGTTCTTGGTACATGTCCCCTGACCAATGAGGAGGGTTGGTGGTTGTACTGTCCATTGGCTGATTGGCCCCTCTTTCACTGAAGGACAGGTAGTGGGGGCAAGTACATAAACATGTAGTTCCTGGCTCCCCTGAAATTTTTGGGGTTGCTGAATCCATTTGCAGTGTGAGGGCTGGTTTCTCCACTGGCATTATTCTGGTGGCTCGATTAACCACTGGTTGTGTGGCAGCTGGTACTTCCTTGCTGGGCTCCATCTGTGAGAGGGCTGCTGTCTGGACTTGCAGTGTATACTGGTAGAGGGTCTAGTGGCTCCATTTGAAGTGAGCAGAGAGGGGCTGGTGGTTCTACTGTGTGGAGCTGGCCCTACAGGCCTTTGTTTGTGTGGGGGCTGCTGACTCAACTTGGGATGGCGTCATGACTGACTCTGTGGAGGCTACCCCATTGGCCCTGGGTAGCTGAAGGTGTTCTGTAAGAATGATTCCATGGGCTGCTGACTGCAGTGTGAGGCTATTAAGTTCAGTTGCAGTGTAGACTTTACAGGTTCCGCTGCTATTTTTCATGAGCTTGCGGTGAGGGGGCTGGTTGTTCTACTGTGTGGGGTCCCAGCTGACTCAACTTGCATTGAACGAAAGGAGGGGGGGGGAGTTAGCACCTGGGTGTGGGGCCTGTTAAGTCCACTTGCAAAGTGAGGGCTAATGGTTGATCTGTTAGTGAGGTCATCATGTGTTGTTGGTACATGTAGTTCATGGCTCCCCTGAAATGGTTGGGGATGCTAATTCCATTTGCAGCTTGAGCGCTGGCATCTCCCTGGCATTATTGTGGGGGCTACATCCCTGCTGGCAGTGTGGGGGTCTGATGATCTATCTGCGAGAGGGCTGGTGTCTCCACTGGCATTGTGGACGCTAGCTCCATTGACCAGCTTAGCTGGTGGCTCCCTTGCTAGAATTATGGGGCCTGTTAATTCCACTTGTTGGCTCCACTATTTGGAATGTGAGGCTATTATTAATAATTTAAATTGCAGCATGGGGCTTTATGGTTCCAAAGGTATATAGTGTGCACTTGCAGTAAGGGGGCTTGTGGTTCTGCTGTGTGGGGATGGCCTCTTTGGCCCCAGGGCTGCTGAGGGAACTTGCAGTGAAGGGCCTAGCCCCATTAGCCCCTGGCTATGTGGGGGTGGGGCTGGTGGCTCTTTTGGTAATTTAGGGGCTGCTCACTCCCTATCACTAACACAACCACCATCGTCAGTGGTACGACCGCCATCACTACCTTTCTCAATCTCTCCATCCTCGTCCAATGTATTTTGAATATCGATCGTCGTATTCGTACAGTTCGAACTCATCCGCCGACTGATTCAGTGAAACTCGACGAGCTCGCCTTCACTCGTGTTATACGTCACCATATCGTTTATCTACACCGCAAAACAACCGTAACAAGCACTACAATTCAGCCGCCCATTTGTTTGGTGACCTTATAGGTGTGGTTATCACGCCCTATAGGAATAGTTGAATATTCATGCACTCCGGAGAATGGAAACTGTTCCGTGCACATATAAAGGCGCGATTCGAGCGGGAAACGTGTACTTACTTTGCACAGCTGTTTCTCCGTAACGGATGGCATGAAAATTAACGAACAAAACAAATCAATAGGTATAGGACCTCCCTACCTACAAACCGAATTTGAAGCGATTTGATTACTCCTACCGAAAGTTATGGTGGGTTTGAACCCGGTGGGGTATCGGACGTTGCAATACTGGCACGGAGTAAGTGCAAGACCCCAAAATATATTTTAGCATAGAGAAATGGTGTAGTATGAAGTGCTGAAAATAGGAAGTCAAGAGCTTAAACCGTGTGGAAGATATAGCGCTTTGAATTGGATGCTATATATATAAATTCACAAGCATCAAAATCGCATAGAACGTTCCATATGTGTATAAACATATATACATAAGGGGACAAGGGAAGAGGGCATATCCTAATTGCATCTCATCATGGTGTGTAACAGCTATTGGGATAGTTTTGGGGACCAACATTTAACGACAATGTCTTCAGTCAAGGTACATATTAATGTAGCCAAATGTACAGCCTAATTTTCTTGACATAGCCCTCAAGCATAAACATTCTCCTCCCACATGTTCTACACATACATGTAATAGCATTAAAACTGCTTAACTGTCATAAATGTACATGTACCACTTTATATCCATGTACATTTACGATGGACCAACTCACTTCATTCTTAAATTTCACATCAATACCAGGAGTCGAAAGGAGACGTTCCACACAAGTAGTATGACCTCCACTTGCAGCAAGGAGCAATGGAGTATACCCACCCTAGAATCATGAATCAAACTATTTTTCATGCTCCTCCTCCCCATTCCCTTCCAGCCTATCCACACATCTATAACATATTACAGAGTAAAGCTAAGGACCTTTAAAATGTATAATTGATGACCTTACAGTCTAGACCATTTGTATTAATAAAAATGACCTGTGTTTATACCAAGAATTGGATGATACACTCTATCATATTCTTTTACTTAACTCTTACCTTACCAGCATTTTTGTATGCCACTTTTGCACATTAGATTTCTTCCTAATACTAAGAACTAAACTGATATAATTAGTGCTTTTCTAACATGGATCATAAGACCCTTAACAACAATTCAAGAAGCTCTGAAACCAGCAGATATGGAGAGTAATAGGCAGCCTTGGCATAGTCCTATTCCCCTCTCTCATGTTTTAATAACCACACTGTTTGTCTGTACTGCTCATAATCTATTAACATTCAATGAACAAACTGACCGAATTCTTAATGTTGACATCAATACCAGGAGTAGAAAGAAGATGTTCCACACAAGCAGTATGACCTCGTAAAGTGGCAATGTGTAATGGAGTAAAACCACCCTGAAGTGATAAAATACATGCAGTGAAGTTAAAATGGGGGAACAATGTACATGTGAACAAGATGGCCTTTCAAACATGATGCCACTAGGGTGCACACATACACACTCCATAACATATGCATTTGCTGTCATTAATAATGGAGAAGAGCAACAGCAGATGAATTTATCGTCACATATACATACATGCACATCACAGCTACTTGGATACATGTAGTGTTTGGGACTGACATTTAAAATCAATTTCTCCATTCAAGATGCTGGTAAAGCTTTCAAGCATGAAACACCTCTCCCTCCTACTCTTCCAGTATACATACATGTACATGTACAATTTATCTTAGTTATACACTACATGTATATCTGCATCTTAATGGAACAACTTACAATAGCCTTAATGTTCACATCAATACCAGGAGTGGAAAGGAGATGTTCCACACAAGTACTATGGCCTTCTCTTGCAGCGAAGTGTAATGGAGTATTTCTACCCTACAATAGTACAGACAACAAGGGGGGGGGGGGGGGGTACAATGTACATATTGTACATGTGATGCAAGTTCATGAACAAAAACAAACCAATATAGGGTGCCACATGTTTTACGTATGCAGAATGTACACAGGTGTACATGTACAATGTATACTTCTTCATCACAAAAGGAGAGGCCGTTGTTGGAATAGTTTTTGAGGACTTACATGTACATGTTACATGTTTTTTGTGGGACGTGGTAATAATTGTGGCTTTCAAACATGAAGCCACCTGGATGTACACATGTTTTTAGTACAATGTACATGGTGTGTACGTAAAACAAAAATGGCATGCTTTATGAACGCTTATTGGAGAAGGTACATGTACATGTACATGTATATATGTTTTCAAAGGATACACTGGCCAACGTGCGTAGGCTTTGAAGAACATCAATAGACTTTGCAGTAAAGTTGCCCTTGAAATTGCAAAGGCAAGCAAACATATGTAAGATTCAATTCCAACTATTTTAAAAACGTAAGATTTGTTGCAGGAGATTTGCAACATTTGATAAAGTTAATATCTGTGCAACATGGACACATACTTGTACATGTGTAAAGTATTAATGCACACCATGCCACTACCCACAGCATATACCTCCACACACACTTACAAGTACATGTATAGAAAAAAGGCATATCCTACATGTACATGTAGTTGGTTTTGCACGTCATTTTGCTGGATACAGGATAACTTTAGCTCATTGATAAAGCTACATGTACTTCTACCTTGTCTGTTACACTGTACATTACAACAAAAAAAACTCTGGGTACTTCTCGTTGCTCCTATTTTCACAATGTATGTACATGTACGACTTCATGCCTGGGGTGACCTCTGTTCCAACACATTACTCATTGGTGATTTATATACATGTACATGTATGCATTTGATACTAACTTGCAACATCCAACATTGCACGCATGTACTGCATACATGTACATGTATGTACATGTAGCTAACCAATCTGACCATTGTGTAGATGTGATCCTGTGCTGAACCAGACCCAGTACTCCCTACATTGTAATTTGATTGCACATGGTATATACCAGACTGTTATTTATGTTCCTCCACCACCTCACCACACCTAAATATAGTACCAATACAATCAGCCTCATGTTGGTAAATCTATTAATGGAATACTCTAATTAATGAATACTACAAAACACATACATGCACGTGTGCACCATGGTGTCTAACTCTCACCCCATCTTTAATGTTCACATCAATACCAGGAGTGGAGAGGAGATGTTCCACACAAGCAGTACGACCATACTCTGCAGCGTAGTGTAATGGAGTACCACCACGCTAGAGTGGGTACAAAAGTTCAGTCAACATGGTGGGTACAATGAACACTTGTATGTGTAGTACATGGTCATGAAATAGGCCTTTCAAACATACATACATGTATAACCAAGGTGTAAACATATACATGTACATGTGCATACACTAGTTTGCTTGTTGCAGTATATGGAATTGCTCGCCTGTTTGCACGCACCGTACATACATGTACGTTTCAGCGAAAGCATCTCAATGTACTGTCAGCATGCATTAGTTACACAATTGACTGTGCATGTGTTCACTTATGACACCACATGCATGCACGAACGTATACAGTTGCAAGAAGTACCTTGCTCAACGTTATTTGCATGCTGGCATCCAATAGCTAAGGAACCTCTCTATTGGCAAACCGAATTTAAAGTGATTTGATTACTTCTACCAAAAGTTATGGCAGGTTTGAACCCGGTGGAGTATTGAACATTGCAATACTTGCACAGAGCAAGCATGTGCAAGACCCCATTTTACCATACAGAAATAGTGTATTATGAAGCAGTGAAAATTGGAAGCCAACAGCGCAAACCGTTCGGAAGGTATAGTGATTTGAACAGGATGCTATATAAATAAATTAACAAGCGTCAAAATCTCATACAACGTACATTAAGTATATGTATGTAAACAGACATGCATGTACTTGCTAACATTAATAAAGGGCGGAAAGGTAAGGAGGCCAATTTATATACATGTACATGCATCACGTCATGATGTTTTTCATGTACATGTACATCACACATGTTGTATTGGGGGTAAGCACAGGTAGCAAATGGTACAGCCTTCATATACATGTAGCTGAACACTCCCCTCCCTCCTGTTTTGATATCACAACTGTATTATATAACATTCAGTGGACCAACCCACCACATCCTTAATGTTCACATCAATACCAGGAGCTGAAAGGAGACATTCCACACAAGTAGTATGACCTTTCTCCACAGCAAGGTGTAATGGAGAATCACCATCCTGGATTGAGTACAAAACATTTTTTACATTGTTAATAGAAGCACAACCGAAAAAATGGACATAAAGTGATGTACATCAGGAAGCATCATAAACTGTCAAACTGTCAAAATGTCAGAGCCCACCCACCCACACACACACACATACACACAGACACAAAAAAGATATAGGGGTGAACAAACATACAAAAATGTAGGATTCATTTTTATATAGAATAAAGTGACTAAACACATTATGTCCTTACGAATAACATTATGAGTTGAGGAAAAAATACCAAGCATGAAAGTAAATCAATACCTTTCCTTACATAAAATTGTACATGTAAATGTATCAGCAAGGCCTACGTTTATAAAAGCTACAGTACATGTACATGTATTTATTTAATACAGTACCATGTGTTGTGAGAGTCAAATGTAACTCTCATACAGTTCATCTGCCCACAAAGTCTAATGTACATACACTGCATGTACTGACACATTGTGGGCTCTCAGATCACACTGCCATGTTTAGTTACTGGACAGGTTGATGGTTTCTTGGTTTGGCAAACTTCCACCTTCTTGAAGTTGCAGCATGTTGCTCGGAGGCATTAACTTAGCAATATTCAATATCTTATACATGTATCTAGGTCGCTACTACAGTACCTCTTGGCAAGCTCCTGTTTCTGTTTTTTCCCAGCACCTACATGCACCTGTACCATTGTCTGTGGTATCATGCTAATATTCTGGATGTCTTCATTGAAACCCACACCACTGTGTGTCTCCTTTCCAGTGATTTCCTCTTTTCACCTACTGATCCTTGGTTCATGATGTAATGTATGGATGGATCCAGAAATTTATTTTCTCCACAGTGATGTAGCAAAAACTGAGAGACAATTCAGGCACCTAATTATAAAAATGCATCTTGCCTTTGAGTTGTGATGGAACCATGCCCACGGCGGGGCATGTTTCTCCATTCATATACATGTAGGAATCTGAATTGGTTGCAGTTGCGTATTGAAAACTCTCAAGAGTCTGCTGTGCAATAATCTAAAATGACCCAGTAGTCTTTTCCCTCCCAGCAAATAAGGTCCATGACCCACTCTCTTTCCCGTGCAAAAGGTTTATTTTGTTGGAATTCAATGGGCAACTGTGTTTCCTAGGGTATAGCAGGTGAATCCATCACACAGGCTAATCTATCTGGTCAACATACATAACTTCTCGTCATGTGTAAGCTATTCTTAACTTTGCAGGTTAGTGTCCTGAGCTGTTTGGCACAACTTGATCAGATTGTGTCCATGGTTGCTCTCCCAATACATCATCAGCCACCACAGCCACTAGCTCCTTTTAATCCATGCAGTGCCTAATGCCATTGACACTCCAATTTAAGATAACCTGGCCATTTGTAGCCCTCGCTGAGTTTTATCTGATACAACTACAAAACGGAGCCAATTAAATGCCTTACCTTGTCAATTGAATTGACAGACACTCCTCTTTTGATCAGTCTCTTCAATGTTTGAATATCTCCTCTCTTTGCAGCATCTTGCATCTGTAGTGTCTTCTATAAAAACAAACCATATATTAAAATTTTAGAGACATTCATTTTACTTGTACTAATGCATCCAACTACATGTATTTGGTACCAAAATGGTGTGTGCATGAAAAGTAAACCATGCATGGTTATACTAATTAGCACTTCACAGCAACAACCAGCTTCGCTTGAGCACAACAGGTCTGGTTCAGGATGTACACATTGTGGACAAGACATATTATGCTCAATCACTTGTGGAATCAAAATTGATTCGACTAGTTTTTTTTTTCCCCTTCAGTTCTGACAACAATTATTATCGTACCTTTTGAGGAGTAGCCATCTTGTTGACGAATGGTTGGTAACTACTGTATAAACTGAGATACGAATCATGATAATCTTTTAGTGAGACATACGTAATACAGAAATGTATTTATAATAATGTAGCCATTTCAAATGAATGTACATGTACATGTAGTTAAACATGGCTCCCCAGTGAACACATGAATGTATGATTTGAATTTAAATACTACATGTAGACTAGTACATGTTTATGTTCACAAAAGTGGATTAGAGCATCCTGCTTGAGTAGTGTAGGCAGTGAAACAGCTTGCTAAAGTTTCAGAGAGTTGGTCTCATCATCTACATCTGTTTGTACATATCTTCACGACTGGTCCAAACTAGGTCCTCTGAACATGTTTGACCTTTTTCAACAGTTTTTTTGTCTGCATCATGTCTGTCAAATCTCCATTGGTTCATATTTCCAGCTGCATATGTGTAATTGACAAGCCTATACCATTTTAGTATGTATTTTCCATTCATACGTACATGTCACATGTATTTTATAATGTTCCAAGTCAAATTCATAATACATAATAACAATGTAAACAGGTTTATACATAATACAGATATGCATTTGATACATGCAGTTGGGGGGGATGTGTGACATCATCATGTCATGATGTTTGACAGAAGTCATTACTGTAATGCTATGAAGAACACAGAAAACACAAAAAGGTTAACCATTTGGCACTTACAGGTACACCTGTACATGTGCCTTAAAAAGAAGTTACATTGCTCTGAATTTAAGTTGTCATACCAACAGACAAGTTTTAAAGATAGTTAAGGAAATTTTACCAGCTCTTGTAGATAAATATCAAAACAGAAGGTAAGTTTGGTTCATATGAGCACCAGTACACAAACTTGATGCTGAGTAAAGTATGAAAAACAAAAGTTAGCACTATTTTTGCCTGCATAGATATCCACACATCACAACACGAAAAAAGTCAGCCCAATAATGGAGAAGAAAAACGATATCGGGTACAAAAAAATTGTTGAACAAACATGAAACTGGTCATTTGTGCCTTCTAGTTTGATAGCAACGAAGAGCTACATTCTCTGTAGTCCCATAAAGTTAATGCACCCCTCTATCTACATGTACATGTATCTTGAATGTTATCTTGAGGCACAATGAGATCAGAGATTGTATTGGTGATTGTACAGGTTTGGATACAGGTTGTCAGTCATGCAGATATAAAATCAAGTAACGTAGGACTGCGACTTGATCTGGGAGTGCATAGTGTATGGCAATGACATAAAAGTTATTGACAAAGTAATTTTTTACTAAGATCTGTTCATGAATCCGGAGCTCAATGAAGAAAAAAAAGAGGATATACAAATAAGCAGTTGACGAACGTAGAGATACTTTACACCTTTGGTCACTTCAGTAGATGGACCTCTACATCGTACAGCTGAGCATTTCCTTCAGAGAATGGCTATGTGTATTGCATCTAACTGGCAGAAACCTTTTTGCTGTAATGATGCTGAATGTGAGTCGTGCATTAGCTGTTTTCTTTTTTTAACTTTGTTTTTAATTCAATCAAGGCAATACACTGCACTGAAACTGATGAAACAGATAAGCTAAAGCAGTTTTCAGACATGGAAGGTAGTCAAACCAAAGAGAGGAAAGTTCCAGATGATGAAGCTGCTCAAACAGTACAAGTAAAACTACCAGCAAGTGAAGATGATAGAACGGATGAGGTGAAACCACCTGTAGGTGCAGATTATCAAACAGAAGAGATGAAACAGCCTGATGATTGGTCATATTCAAGTGAGTTATATAAATACGGGTGATAATTACCTTTTAAGGCTATGCTCCAATTACTTACCGATGTAAGTTCTTTCATATATAGGTTCAGAGCTGGTTAATCATCCAAATACACATGAAAATGCATCATTTAGCATGCATGCTTCCCAGGAACTGTGGCAAGTATAGAATGGAACAGAGAAAGTTATTGCTTACTGGAGTAGGCAATTGTCGAAAGCTGAACAGAATTATTCTACCATTGAGCATGAAGCACTTGCTATCATGATAGCGGTTAATGAGTTTTATCCATATTTATATGGACATGAATTTGTCTTGCAAACTAATCATCAACCACTTGTACATCTAAACAATCTGAGGAATGTAGGTGGGCGAATTACATGTTGGTCCATGTTCCTGCAGCAGTTCGGCTTCACTGTGAAGCACAAGGCAGGTAGGTTGAATGGAAATGCTGATGGACTTTCCAGGACACCATCATCAACTACTGTTGCATCTCGGTTGGCTGCAGCCATTACTGAAGCCATGATTGAATCGTCAGATAACTTTGTTATCATTAGGGAAGCTCAGGCTAAAAGATGTCTACATGGCATCTGTTCTGGAGGCAGTGAGGATAGGGAAGCCACCACCAGGACTCACTCATCAGCATGGGAAGATATTTATTCACAAAGGAGTACTTTGTAGGAGTTACAAAGAATCCATGGACTCAGAGCCTTGTATTCAGATGCTGATACCAATAGATCTGAAGCCCACGATTCTTGAAAAACATCATTTTAAAGATGGGTCTTTGCAGAATATGGAGAAATACAGAACATGAAAAACTGTACTAGTTTTTTTGGCCAGAAAAGCAATCGAAAATTCGTACGCACGTGACGTTTAAAAACAAATATGGAAGGTACAGTGAGTCTGTAGTTCAACAAGATAGGCCAGCGTTCTTAGGATCTGCCCAGTGTCCACTTGCACTTGGTTACCAAATGGCGTGTTAACGAAATCAATTAGCCCACTGTTGGTGCTAAAAACGCAGCGCTGACTCAAGAACGCAGGGCGACAGTCAGCTAGGGGCTGCAAACAGGTTCAAAGAAAACTATACATGTAGGACGTGGCAGGGTAGTCAGTTAGGGACTGCAAACAGGTTCACAAGCTGTAGGACGTTGCAGGGCAGTTAGCTAGGGACTGCAAGCAGGTTCACAAACTATATGACTTGGCAGGGCATAAAGTAGTGTAGTGCACACTGGTTCACAAGCTGTAGAACGTGGCAGGACAAGCTATAGGATGTGGCAGGCCATAAATAGGAGCCATTGAGAGGACAGAGCAAGCAGTTCTTTCTGTCTTGTATGTGGGTAAGTATTTGCTGTTTGATGACAACGAAAGGCCAGCGAGTACATGCAAAGAAAAGGAGTCTCATTCAGTGTTTCAATGGGGGAATACTGCATCTTCTAGGGCTATCTTATGTACATGTTATGCCATTAAATGCTTGAGCTAATAGTAACAATTGAGGTACATGTATGTAACCATGCTGCCATGCGTGGTATTAAAGTGTGCACAAGTGTACACACTGCATTGTCAAACTCAACAGAAAAAATTAAAAAAGAACTTATAATGAAGGTGACCTAAGCACTGATGATGAAGAAATGTGGATTGAAAGTTTACAACTATTTGAGCATGACAACAGAATTCTAACAACACCTGGGCAATGGCTGAATTCATCCATCATAGATACAGCACATAAATTTATAGCTACACAATTCAAGAGCACTTTTGGATTCTAAAATGTAAAATGTGGATTGGCAATGTACTTTGCAATTGAACAGAGACCATATGTTCAAGTCTTGCATGATATAGCACTTAAAAACATCAGTTGACTATTTCCAATGTAGGAGCAGAGGATCCAGCCTCAGTTCTTGTTTATGACAGTCTTTTCCATCAGTGCTCTCCGCACATCCAGCAGCAAGTTGCAGTAATTTCAGGACAATTAAACGTTCACTTTTTTGTGGATGTGCAACTTCAAAGTGGAGGCAGCGAATGTGGCAATCACATATGCTGTTTTGGAACCCACGCGTCTTATTGACAGCTGGCAAATATGAGTCAACGAAGTGCATTGAAGGTGTAATGATAGAATTTCCAGTGTAGTGCACAAGACGATAAAGGTGTATTGTGTTTGCAGAATGTAGTTTAAGCTATGATTGCCTGCAGTCAATGCGGTATCACGGTGATATTTGTATTCAAGTTCCAAAAAATGCATGGGAACGCAGAACCAAATGGCTATGTATAGTTGCTGTTGTTATTTATTCTCCATATCCTTTGTCTCTTAATGATATTATTTTACCACTGCAATCATAATAACAAATTAATTCTGATTCCATATCCATATAGACACCATATGGTCACTATTGGAGATACTGCATAAGGGTAAAAGTTATGCTAGCTAGTTCCGTTGAATAACGGAACGGAATATAACGTGACGTTTCGTTCTAGTTGGGCGTAGCCCGATCTTCGCGTATTGGCGCGAAGGTTGGGCTACGCCCAACTAGTTCCGTTCCGTGTTTATGTAAGCCCAGGGATCTTGTCACATATTTATTTTTTGTCGAACCCATTTCTTAGAAAATCGTTGAAAAATACATACTCTGACAGCCCAACTCTTTCTATGACGTTTTGTGCTATTCCTCAGGGCCCGCGGAGGGTATTATAAAGTGGGGGGGCAGATTTCAGTTCTCATATGTTAGGAATCAAGTTGTAATCTAATATTCCTTCGCACCTCCCTGCATGTGAAAGGTATTCATAGAAACGCGCGTACAAATATACATGTAAGCCAAATGCACATTAATATCTCAGAGGCAACGTCATCCACAGGTCAATATTAGCAGCTGTTCTGTCGCTTTAAATCATGAAAGCTAGGCTGTAGTAGCTAAGTTATTGAATCTAATTTGATTCATGCATGCTTGCACGAAGCCACGTTTTCAGGCGACGAGCGGTCGAAAAAGGTCTTTCACTATAACTGGATGCAATCTCCGAAATTAGGCCCTTATCACATTTGTAAAGGCTTTAAAATTTTGTGGAATGATTGAAATTCTCCACTTCGCAAATAACAAATGCTGCATGGATCTTTATTTCGGGCAGTTCTTAATTTACTCACATACACGTATGGCAAAACACTTTATCATTAGTCTCATCGTAGAAGTTTCTACCTATATCATTCGGATTAAGCATGGTTGAGATCGCATATATACACTGCGTGACAGAATGTATGTAGTATACATGTAGTGTTACGCATGCAGGCGCAGATATATGTAATCGTTATAAAGTGTTTATATCAGTGCAGCTCTCTGTATATGAATATGTGTCTGCATATCGTTCATATGCAGAGTCTGCGTGGCACTGGCTATGCTAAACTGCTGCTTACACGGAGGTTAGCCCATTGTGCATACGTAGCGGACCGGCCGGGCAATTCAGTAAAATTCGAATCAGTCAGTCCAATTATGTATATCGGTTGGCTATCTAAAAAACACAAGCAAATATATTTTTTAGTTTCCTTCGTCAAGCAAACAATCAACAAGCGTCGAAAGCACTGCACATGCAATAACAAAAGAACGATGGTCTGCTGCAGATCGATGGAGCCGCCGCGCCTGCATGCGCGTACGCATGTATGCATCCACGATAATACATTCAACAAATTAACATTATCGGCCAAAAAAGTGGGGGGGCAGCAGCCCCCCTTGCCCCCCCGGCTCCGCGGGCCCTGTTCCTAGCTTCATACCATGCAAACTAGTATTGATTTAAACTGACGCGGATGCCTGTTTTTAATATCGATGTTCGAAACGCTAACGAGCTCGAGTACACTTTTTTTTTCTGGAGTGGCATCAAACGAATTTGGCGGAGCCTTTATACGTGTTTAGGTACCCAAAAATAGCACAAGTCATTATTACATAAAAGTAACCCACCAGGTTTCCGAAAAACACACTCTTCTGGTACCCAGACCCAAAGGTTCTTAACTATGAATATTTGAATGGCGTGGCACCTGGAGTGTTTTGGTAAGGCAATTTAGCGTGTACTAAACTGTTAGCGACGATTTTCATGTACTTACTCCTTCCTTGTGTAAAACACATGTATATGTATTACACTTGATAAAATGGTTTAATCGTGAGTGACTTACAAAAAAGTACCAGTAATAAATAGAGTATACATGCAGTAGGCCTACATTGCGGTGGCATAATTAAGCTGCAGGAACAATAAGTATTTTTACGAGGTTAACTTCTGTCATACACTGCACTCCTGTACCACTATTGCTCAGAGTCAAACAGTGCTTATCACCATCGTAGTCACAGGGGCGGATCCAGGATTTTAGAAAAGGGGGGTTGTTCATAAATATGAAAGAGGGGGAGGGTGCGGGATGGGGACTACGCCCTCCCAGCTAGGGAGTCTGGGGGAGCGCTGTAAGCTCCCCCAGCGGGGTCTGGGGCGGAGCCCCAGCCGCCAACGTTTTTTTATTTTATCATGCTCAAATCACTACAAGGGTAAGAAATTGTACTATAATTATATACATAGGCTTTATAGATGGAAAAGACAGATGCAGAAAAAACAAATTGACATGGTTAGACAGTAGCCAAACCTTGAGAGGAACAATGGTTTTGAATTGCTGAAGCAAAGAAATTGCATATGCAGAGCTTTAAAAATATCAGGAGAATATTGCCAAGATCCAAAATCAACTTGTATAAAGTTTGTTACAAAAGAAAAAGATTTGGTGAGTTGCCTAAGGTGCTCCCAGAATTAGGCATTAATTGAACAAACTGAAACTGTTAGAACAGTGTTATGGCCTTAACATCATGCAGTTGAACATTTATGGTTTAATGAAAACATTCAAAATCATGGGATGGCACATCGTTTCTGAAAAGCACTGGTAAAGTTCCCAAAGCCACCGGCTATCTGCTACTAGACATGTGTTGGGGAGATGAAAATTTTATTCAGTATTATTATTTATTTATTTTTTCCTAACCTGTCAAATAAATTTATCACTGATTGGTGAAATTCTATGTATGGGAACACGATATGTATACTTTTTGTACTATGTACTTGATTATATCACTGCTATGAGTACCCTGCATATTTGGCCTGTTTGTATGCATATTACCTGTCGTAGTGCTTTCTATAAATGATAGAGTTATGTGTTCATGGCAGTTACTGTTTATATGTTTGGTTGCAGTTGTAAGATCTGATTAGTTCAACCGTCACATGCAGTTTTTCTTAGCGCGGTCGTTGAATTCCACACATTCAAAAGTACCGCTTTATGCTGTCGCATTGACCGAATGAAAAAAGACGAAGTAATATAGTGTTGGAATACACATATTTTCCTCTTTCTAGACATGCGAATTGTTGCAAAAAAAACTATCAGAAAAAAATATCCAAGTACCTATATACCGGGTATAGCTAATCGTGTCTTGCTATCAATATCTGACCTGTAGATTCTTGCTCCACTCATTAACGAATATATATTATATTATATCCACCATGAAGTAATCGTGTCAAAAAAAGGAGGAGAATTTTATTCGATAGGTCATGATGTACGTGCATTCCTCCATTAAGTATGGCGTACACAGACTTGACTTAACCTTTGTGTCAAACTTGTACGCTGGTGGAAAGCTGGAGAGCCAAGGTAAGGTGAAAATCTCTGTTTGCCAGTGCAGAAAGTTATTAGACTGAGTGAGCTTCCCAAGCTGTAGAACCTATAAAGATTTAGAGAAGAACCTGTCCAAGTAGAAGAAGCAGGAATTGGAGGCTTATAATATCTCAGTCACCACAAAATTGCAAAGACAGGGAACAAACCTGAACTCTTTGAGTCAAGTGTATTTCAGACTATGCAAAAAATAGTTTGTAGTTGCATTGTTGTAATAACTGAATCTATATTGGCACTTGTACTTGCTGGATATATATGCGGTCTGTACCAGTCAAAAATTATGTTAAATATTATAAACGGGGTCGAGGATCCAGCGACCTACATGTAGTAACCAGCCTAATAGATCACAGCTGCTGGGTAAACTACATCACTGCTATGCTTGCCACAGACAAACTTTGAACACTGAGTGTATTTTCTGATAATAGTATCAGATGGAGCTTACTGAGCTGACGAGTACATGTACATGTTACATGTATTACTTTATGGAAGAGATACTAAATGTTTTGCGGATCACATGTACATCAACGTGTAGCTCCCGCGTTTTTTCCCCCAATTCATTTTAAGTTCATTTATTTGGTTCTGAATGCATTTGGAATTCCAAAACGATACAGAGGCACTCTAAATGTACTTCACTACTCATGATTTTGTCGCATCTAACGTGTAGGTCTTAATCAGCCCACCCCCCCCCCCCCCCACGCAACTATAAACTACACTCTCACATTGTATTGTTAAGTAACTGACTGTGCATCATTTAGTTGTAATAAGATATAATCAATTACACTTGCCAGAAAAGATTTTACAATGCACAATGGCTACAACATCAGTACTCAGTCAACTCCAGAACCATCACATACCTGCCGAGGTGAAGGAGTATAATAATGCATGGCACAACCACACCAACTTACATTGGCAGAGATAAACAGCTGTGAGATGACATGCGATGCACACCAACAATAAGTCCTCATGCGTTGCTGCACTTCTTGTAGCTCGCTCATCAGCACGCCTTTTGCAAATGACTCTGCATGCTTTGTGGCACGAAGCAGAAGAAACCTTGAGTAAGAGTAGCAGATCATGAAGGATAATATGGGGAGGTCTGTCACGCAAAAATTGTACCGGGCGAAAAATGTACCGCCCAGTACAATTTTCGCAACCAGAATTGTACCGCCCGGTACAATTTTGGTTGCGAAAAGTGTACCGGCCTTGCCAAAAGTGTACCGGGTAGTGAGAAAGGACCGTTAACTATATAGGATGTCGAATTAATTAGTTTCACTTGAACCTACATGTACAGTTGTATATATAGCAACTACATTGTACATGCGCAGGAGCACAGTACTATTTCAATTTTGCCAGAAGAGGAGTGGTGCGTCCTGCTCGAGTAGTGTGGAATGCAACAGCGAAACAGTTTCAGGGAACCGGATCTTCATTGTACATATCTTCGTGATCAGGTTCAATTTTTATGGCATACATACTTCAATTGATACTTGCAATTCAATTGACAAGCTTTACCATATTTTCTTTTATACACATACATATTTTTAAACTGTATGCATCCAAACTACTAAATATATATGTAATAAACAGTTTTTTTTACTTAATATGGATACATACATGTAAATATTTCACTTTATTCCTACAGTATCTCCTACGCAAAAAACAAAAACCCTGCATTAATGATTTGAATGTATTTTAGGATCATTCCACATTAATTCGCTCAAAAATTGGACACTACAAGTACATGTATGTTTCAGAATTACATGTCCTATTAGAATTACATGTAGCTGTAACTTCCCATCTTCAAAAATAAGGAGACCCATTTCTTTTTTACATACATGTTCATCTACATGTAGGAGATGCAGGGAGAAGGAAAAAACAAGGATGGTATATATCAAGGAGGAAAGCAAGAAGGATTGAGAGAAATGGGTCTGCTTCATTTAGCAGGAGTTGCATTAGCAAAGGATAATAGACCCCAATTATGAATGCCATTACAAACGCAACCAACTATACTGATGAGAATCCCGATCAGATCATTTTGGTTGCTGTCATTATTGAAAAAGCGGTTTCATGTTTGCTTGATGTTGCAAGACCATGTGGTTGCAGAGAACAAAGTGTCCTGCCAGTCCTCATACCTGGTCCAGATTTTTATCAGTAGGAGCGCATAACTTGGGACAGGAATACTTGTAATGAGCGGCCAGCGATTGCACCATTAGCTTACATGTACGTGTAGAATGAATCCCTCTAGCGTCTTAGGGGTCAGATACACGTGTATCACATTTGACAACTGACCCAAGAAATGCTTTATTGTATTGGATTACTCGTGACTGCTTTGTAGTTTCTTCAAACCCACAATTTTACGGTTGGTTGGCTTCAACTACACATGTAGTGACCCACCTCTTATGAGGGCTTACTGTACCCGTAAGTATACATAAATAAAAAGTTTTGATTAAATTTTATCTCAAATTGTATTCATCATTTTAAGCGTACACAAGTTGCCACTAACAATTGCCAATGAATATTATTTTTCGCCATCATGAGCTGATACTGAACACAAAAGTATTGAAACAAGTAAATAAAAACATTCTCTATGAGAAGGCTGGCGATATACAAAAGGGTATATACGTCGCATTTGAATGCAACAGGGGTGTAAATAATAAGGAAAAATGAAATAGTGCTATATTTAGCACATGAACTATATAATACCTACAAATGTACATGTACACTAAATATTATTTCAATTGTCATTATTAGACCATTGTCTCCATGCATTTTACACCATATTGCCTACATACATGTACAAATGCAGGAATAAACATGACAAATTTCCATTACACAACATGTCATTACTTGGGACGTCAATTTTTAAATGGTCCATGCTTGTATGGAAATGATAGATTGTGCAACACGCATGTGTGGTATTACAATACTGCCTACATGTAGTACACACCTGAGTGCTTTGTCAGCATGACTTTGCTACATGTAATTGCCTTCACACAAGCAATGTATGGCCAGGCTAACCTGGCACACACTAAGTCATTAACCAAACCAGCCAGATGACTTGACTAAATATCACCTGCAAACAATGTGCCTGAATGTATAGACATTATTATCTTCTAAACAAGTCTCACTGCAGTTTTCTGATGGGTAGACTCCTAAGGCACTTAATTATCAAGCAAAGTAAGTTCAATACATGTACGTACATACTGTAGCATTATCCCGATCATGTACATCCAGAAAAATGGTGTAGAGCCAGTTGTCAGGTTGTGTGCATGCAAAATGCACATCAGACTGAAGGGTTATTTAGTTATTGTACAGTGGTGCTACATTTAAAAGTTGTGCTGAACAGCATATGTCACATTTTTATGGATCCTGTTGAACGAAATGTAACAGTTCCTTTTCCTGACCGTAGTTATTTATTTATTTATTCCTTACCACTACTGTAACAAGCACATGTACAGATACATTGCACTTAGTGAAAAAAATAAGAAGACTTAAGTTTTTAGATTTTGTGAGAGAATTCGATGTTGCCTCTAAAAACACATGTCTACTTCAATGCAAGCACCACTTTTCCGGCATAAACCAACAATCCAGTACAAGCAACAAAAAATCAATGCATGCACATGTACAAGTAATTATGTGATAGGAAGTGCTCTTTTCTCAGTGCGTAAAACCATTTTGTAGGATGGTCTCAGAAAATGTACAGTAACATTATAGGCTGTCTCAAATTGTAGTTATATAAATTTTCAATCATACATGTAGCACCTTAATCACAATGAAGCTTGTTTATTTAAATACAGCAACCAAAGCAAGTAAGATCTCTTGCTGTGTCACTCTCGGACATTGGCAATTGTTACAATGATTTCCTGGAGTAAAAGTTGTGTGTACTTTCAGATAATGTCATCAAATGTGCGATTTGTCTAATGTCACATCTTTTGCAATCACCAAACCTTTTAGAAAGTGAGGTGATTGCATAATTATTCCAAATCCAAATGATAGTATCAGATGAATTGGTAATAAGACACAACATTTACTCAAGGAAATCACAGTTGCCAATGTTTTGATCCTTGGGATGACACGGCAAGGGGTCTGCAACTCAGGTATTACTAAACTTTCATTTTGACTCAATCAACACTACTACACTGTATATACAGTACATGTATTTCAAAGTTAAGAATGTCACTCACTCTGCCCACAGTAGACACCAATAGGATGAGGCATAGCTAAAAGTAGCATATTGGGACAGCTGACATTGTAGGCACAACTGCATAGGAGACAACACTGTGTCTGCAGGCGTCCATCCTGCAACCAACTGTAGGAATGGCTTAAGAGAGGAGGGTGTGGCATCTAGCGCATTAAAACACTCGCCCACATGATAGTCAGAGGAGGAACAAGGCAACTGCGAATGGGACACACTCCTCAGGATATCAACAACCTGGTCGTGCCTTCTGTGGTCCGGGTTGAAAAGCTTGGCCATGTTGTGCAGCAAGGGAGTGGCACATCTAAGCGGTAGGAGACACTTAGCTGTGGTGTAGTGCCCACAGGAGCACAACGGTGTCCCCTGGTTGTCAAGTCCAAAATAGGATGCTGGCTGTTGAAAAACATTCTTTAAAAACATATTGCAGAGGTCCTGGCAGGCTGACGACAGCTGCACCCAATGGAGGTGGTGGTAGCGTTGAAGAGAGGCACAACTCTGCAGTGCCAGTATGCGCTCTGCAAGGACCGATCAACCAAATTAGCGTCAATAATACTATCAATGCATAATTGTTCGGGAGTTATAATAATTCAAACGTTCAATTTAATATGTTAAGATGTCCTTAATTGAATAGAAGTTCACTGCAACAACTGACCCTGTGCCATTTCAAGATAAACATTCCCATAATGACACCGTGCTCAAAATCTGCTATTTGTGTTTTTAACGTACATGTACTACACAGCAAGCCCATGTATTGCTCCTTATTATATCATATTAAATTCAAGTTTACGCCATTTTAGATTGTAACAGAACCACTAAAGCATCGAGGCAGTGTGGCGGTGAAATTAAGCGGCACTAAAATGATCCATGCACCAGTAGAGAGTGTTTCTTTATGTGCAATATTGAAGTAAATTTAGGCATAGAGTACCGGGGGGGGGGGGGGGGGCAGCATTTTATTGAGGGGGCTCCCCCCGCCTTTTTTTCCTGGGCGTACTTATGAAAAAATTAAACACTACTTGTGTCAATGTCATACATCGCATTACGATGTTGAATTATAAATTAATTCACATAAACAAAATTAAGTGGCATACAATGCCCCCCGCTTCCCCTTCCCCCGGCTAAATAAAAATCTACCCCAATGCTATGTGACCAACATCTCAGAATTTTCTACATCATGCTGTTTGAAACTGTCACTCTGCTCAAGAGCCTCGCAGGCCATGACGTAATTATATATACGGTTGAACACGGTGAATTAGACAGAAACTATGCTCCCTCCGCTTGTGATTGGTTGTGCGATACATGATTGCCACATGGGTACAGGTTTAAATAGAGTGTCGTGCACATGTAACTTTTTACTTGCTGCGATGCCTGGTGAAGGTGATATGACTGAGGCTTCGGGAAGCGACGTGATGGCCCTGCTACTAGAAGGCATGCAGGAGGAACTCAAGTGGTGCATCAGGGGCAGGAGGACATGAGCCAGCGGCTCTCCATGCAGTCCCACAAGGAGAGCTACTCCTTCAAGAAAAAGGGCAATGAGTGCCAGTTCAAAGCTAACCAGCAAGTAACCGATCGTCTGATGGTGGTTGCGTGCTGCTGCAGTTCTAGGCACTATGGAGATGCCTCACTGTGACTATGTGTATATAGGCCGTGTACATGCATACTGTAGTGTATACATGTATGCTGTATGTATGAAATGTTATTTATAATCATTTAAAACATACTACAGCAGGGGACACGAAAAAGGTTACATTCAGTTGCATCTGGGGTACGATTAAACGGGGAACGGAACGTGTAGTGAGAGCGTTTAGCCGGGTGATGAATTATTTTCATTGGATTGTAACTGAACCACAGCTGCTTCAGGTTTGCACGGAACACGTTTGTTAGCGTTATTATAAATTGGACGCTGGGTACGTCACTATAACACTCAAGGGCATAAAATGGTCTACTCGAACTATAAAAAGCAGTGCATTCTTCATCACTTCATGGCTGGAAAACATGTGCCGAAGCTACTTAGTGAAGAAAACCTACAATGCACACGAAAGTGTGTGAACAAATTCCTTGTGAGATTTAGGAACACTCAAGACCATCAGTCGCAAGCTGGCTCGGGTGGACCGACAAAGATTACGCTACAAGTCATGAACATTGCTGAGCAACAAATGCAACGCGATGATGAAACAACCACCTATCAACTGCATCAGCATCTCCAAAGTATTGGCTACAATATACATCGTCGAACGATTCTGCGTTGTCAGGCGTCTCATGGGTGGACCTTTCGTGGAAGCACTTACTGTCAGTGAATTCATGACTTAAATAAACAGGTGCATTTAGAGTGGGCCCAGCAGAACGTAAACGACACATTAGACAATGTAATATGGACAGATGAATGCTCAGTGCAGCTCGAAAGTCACAGGAGATTTTGTTGCCATAAGATTGGAGAAGCTCCACGACCTAAGCCAAGGTAATGTACGTATGCACGTATGCGTGATTCACGTCATGTGCATTAACCTGATTTCTTGTATTGCATGCAGAGCTAAACATCCAACCAAAGTACGTTTGGACTGGGATCAGCAAGGAGGGACCCAGGTGGAAAATTTGGCATTGCAACACCTATTTATGCGCATTTCCATGTTACGAGCAGTCTGGGGACATGAAATTACCTGTCTCCAGGCTTTATGCCATTGCACTATATGCGTGTACACGTCGAAGATTCTGTTACATAATTTTACACGTTGTATAAATGGCGTTGCATATGACAGTCCACTCAAATTCCAGCATGCCGTTATGCATTAAATCACATTTGTAACTGTATGCTGATCAGACATCATCCTCCAACTTGCTAGTTATATCCCACTCGCAGATATGCACAAAGGTTTTTGTATGCTTTGATAACGCTAGACTTGGCCTGCTTTTGTTCATACTATAAAATGTGTCAAACACTATGAAATACTAGAAATTACTTGAAGACACGTGCTTACAATGGAACCCACAGGCCTGATGGGAAACGTCCTGACAGCATCACAATGGTTCCATGGAAGAGCTAAATCTTTTGGCTTGGGATGCCACATGTTCTGATACCTATGCTCCCTCTGTCCTGGCACAGTCCATTATGGCAGCAGATGCTGTTGCTAGTACCTGAAAATGCAGGCATAGTTTTCACCTCTATTGCCAGTATTTGGTCCTGTTTCCCTCTGAGAGAGCTACATGTACATGTAGGTCACAGGCTCTCAGCTAGCCTAAAGCAGTGACATACATGTACCAGTGGCGGATCCAGGATTTGAAGTTGGGGGGGGGGGGAGGGGGGGGGCAATAGGCAGAGGGTAGGAAAGGGGGTGGGTGCAGGAGGATCGAGGCATGGCCCTCTCCCACTCCAGCTAGGGGGGTATGGGGGAGTGCTGTAAGCTCCCCCCATTAGGGTCTGGGGCTTTGCCCCAGAAGCTTTGCAAATTATTACACTTCATAAAGATAAGGAATTTCATTTGTGTCGTATGTGGGTGCCTTCTGTGCCGAATTCAATCGAAACAGCCACGGAATGCTATGCTTTTCAGTTGCTAAAACAAAAGCATTTTTATTTATTATTATTTTAACACCAGGCTTATTATTATACAGTCAGATCACGTCAGTAAATGTGTACGGTGTAATGTAACTAATGTTGACTTCATTCCAGTGGGTTGAGCAATCAATAACATTTCTCTTGGTAGTCTTTTCTTGTCCATAAAGGCTATTGAATTGTAAAACGATTTTTGATAATATTTAATGAGGAGTTTGCTCTTTCAACACCCCTAAATGTTACTGAAGTCAAAAGCAGAAGACGAATTATTTTTGTAACGTTTGGATACATCCCCCTTTGTTGCCACTGTATATCCTGTTCGCTGTCAGCTTCAGTGTGTTACATGTCTGGCACTTTTTAGTCACACCGTTATTATTTCGAGTGAATATGGGATCGGTGTTTAGCAACACCGGTATGTTTAAACAAGACGAGCAGCCATCTGTTCCAACACTTCCTGCCACCGACCTAACCCCACAACTTGCTGCGCTACCTGCCACAGGCCTAGCTGAGCTACCTACCACAGGCCTAGCTGAGCTACCTGCCACAGGCCTAGCTGAGCTACATGCACCTGCCACAGGCCTAGCTGAGCTACCTGCCACAGGCCTAGCTGAGCTACCTGCCACAGGCCTAGCTGAGCTACATGCCACAGGCCTAGCTGAGCTACCTACCACAGGCCTAGCTGAGCTACCTGCCACAGGCCTAGCTGAGCTACATGCCACAGGCCTAGCTGAGCTACCTACCACAGGCCTAGCTGAGCTACCTGCCACAGGCCTAGCTGAGCTACATGCACCTGCCACAGGCCTAGCTGAGCTACATGTACCTGCCACAGACCTAGCTGAGCTACCTGCCACAGGCCTAGCTGAGCTACATGCCACAGGCCTAGCTGAGCTACCTACCACAGGCCTAGCTGAGCTACCTGCCACAGCTACCAAGCCACCATCTGCAACAGAACTAGCCACGCTACTTGTCACAGGCCTAGCCATGCTACTATAGGCCTGCCACACAACCAAGCCACTATCCGGAATGCTTATAAATAGACGAAGAATCAAATCACAAATCTGGTATTTAAATTCGAATTCATCCTTAGATACAAGTACATCTACAAGTAGTTATACATGTACATCTCGGTCACCATCATCCAGTTCACCAAGTTCCTCACATCATTCAACACGTGTGCGTTCCTCTTCACCTGATTCACCTCATCGCTCAAGTCAAATATGTTGCTTATGTCATCCAAAACGTTCCTATCCCCCTGATTCATCCCGTCGCTCAAGTCATCCAACACATTCATATTCACCTCATTCACCCCATCGCCACTCAAGTCAAACATGCTCTTTATGTCATCCAGCACGTTCTTCATCACATCCCTCAAGTCATCAAACATGTTCAAGTCAGTGAACACATCCATCTTCATGTTTTTCATCACCACGCTCATTCCTATCAGCCAGAGCCTCTGCCTGTAATGGTGAAGCCACCAGTAGCTGCAATAGTCCAGTTTCCAAGAGTTCAGCTCCAGTCACCATCAGTCATGGTCCCAGGCACAGGTGCCATTACCATGGACAGCTGGACCTATGCTAGACACTTGGCCAGGACAAGGACCGTTTTTTTTACCATTATAATGTATGCATTCTTTTTTGAAACATTTACATGTGCTTGTACCCAGGTGATCACTTCTTTGTTATGATAATCAAGCTTTGCAGATATTATATGGTGTCGTTTTTCAGAATGTTACCTCAATAGATTGTGAGGACAAGCTGACAAACGAGTTCTTAAAAGAACTCTTGATTCAAAACATGATAAAAGCAGCTACATGTAACAAACCTCCCAAAATACATTTATATTATCTGAGCAACAACCTACTTTTCTTCATGAGTGCACCAGAGCTACAATGTACATGTACATGTATATCTGAGCAACAATCGACTTTTATCTTCACGAGTGCACCAGACAGTGAATCATGTTGTTGTTGTGCTTCTCTAAGATGTACATATAAGTACTGTCATTGCCACACTGGTTTCCTTTTGTGTCAAAGAGTATGTTCGTCCAGTAGCTGTTGCCGAACTCACAAGGGTATTGAATGTCTGTTGGGTCCACCTGCAAGATATCCTGCTGTGCGAGTACACGTAAAACTTAGCTGGTAGTTGTGGATGAAGGAAATTTACTTCAAAAAGTCGTTCTTCTAGATCCACTTTCATAACATAGCCAAGCCAACAGTTTTCTTCATATAGTTCTGTGACATAGTGTAGCCTTTGATGGATGGTAGTGAAAAGGCCTGGCTGAAGTAACTGAAGTAACCCTTTCAATTCTTGTCACTGAACCATTGGAATACGGTCACACTTTGACAGTAGATTTTGAATTCAGAATGAAACAGTGAATAGATTGTGTTCCAGGAACCGCCCTCCTGTGCAGAAATCTCTCTGTCAGAAACTTTGCTTCATCCACATGCTCATGCAAGGTTGCATATGCAAACTGCATACTGGTGATCTCCTTTGACACAAATAGGGTATAGTTGACTTGGTGTCAATATTTGGTCTTGGTATGGATGTTGCAAACTGGCTTTGGATGCAGTTCTTTTCACACTTCCTGCTATGCCATCTGCAGCAGAGAAGTAGCAAAGAAATGCCATTCTGCTGGAATTCCAAAATCTTTGGTAAAGTTGTAGCAGTTTTCGTACTGACCAGCGCAGCCATCTGACAAGAGATAATTTTCTTTGCCCTTGCTCCATAATGCTCTATCAGGAATGCTACTAATTTGCACTGGAACAGGTGTACAGCAATAGTATTATGTTCCTTATTCTCAGAGATGATGGTGGAACAAACAGTTTGTAGTTTTCTATCAGTGTTCTTATGGTACATGTAGCAAAGGAAGGATGTACAGTTGCTTGTAAATTGTTCCAATGAAAGGATTGCACCTCATCTTGAACAACAAAACTGTAGTTCAGTGAGAAGTCAGCAATGACAATAAACTCTCCAGGTATGAGGTTCTCCTTCCTCTCAGCCAGAAACATGGCTTGATTCTTTGCAATAAAATCATGCAATTGCAGCTTTTTCAATGCAGCCATTATTGCATCAATAAACTCTTCAGCAGGTGCAATACGGGTCTCAAGATTGGCACAATAAGTGTTTGTCCACTGGTTGTACTACACAGTTTCTACACTGTTCTCCTCGATAGCTGCTTCAAGCTCCTCCCTCAGTGCCTCTGGTCCTGGGCATTCAGTGTATGTACCAGAGACACACTTACATGTATGACTAGGAGGTTCACACTGTATGACTGCAAAGCAATCCGTGTAGTGTGTAAACCGGCCATTGCTTAGTGCCTCCAGCCTGCCACGCCATCATTAGCTTTACATTTTGGTGAATAACACACACACACATACTGAGTGAGTGCCAGTGGCTACTGCCAACACACATTCTTTTGGTCTCAGTTCAGCAAACTTAGATACTCCAACCTTAATGTCTGGATGCTGTGTTTCGAATTGTTTATAAGCTTCCATAGCACAAGCCTCTTCTGGGCAGTGCTCTTTTTCTCTGATTTTCTGATACAAAATCTTTTTTTCCCAGGCATCATCTGCCTTATGTCATCATGTTAGGCTTGAGCTATTTTACAGTGTGTTCAGATAATGATTTTTTGGCCTTTGCATTTGGACTAGACATGACCCCTTTGTCTTCTACAATCTTCTTAGCCGACCTAGCTTGGTGAAAGGTACAATCAAAGTTGTCCATATTATTTTATATAGACCAACTCTTTGGTAGAACTGTTAATATTCTTATCTGCTCACTCCTGGATTTGGTTGAAACGAACTTCTCCTTAAGCTGCTTTATCATTTTTGCACCATCACCTTGATGCACAAATTCTGAATTAGCACCCACAGCAAGCTGGACGCCTTTCCCCACCACTTCCTTAATTTTTCTTACTTTTTGTGCGACATAACATTTACATGAGAGGAAAGTGTTTCATTAAGCTTAAGTAGATCAGGTACGGCATTGCTGTCATCATCGCAATTTTCAGAAAGAGTAGAAGGAGCCCCAGACTCAGGACAACACTCAAGTATTGCTTTGAAACAATTGCAGCAAGCTAAGACTCCACTTTGTAGCGAGAAAGAGGGGTGTTCTGCAGTCAATGATGCTGGTACGACTCGAAGGTATGAGGATACATGGCACCAATGACTCTTGAAAGGATCGCAACAGTATCGACTCCAATAGTTCATGGCTATACTATTATAGTAATGCGTTAGCACAAGTTTGCCTTATTTAACGCTCAATGAATCAAACATAGTGCTGAGTCATGATAATAAACTACAGTTTGGATAGCTGTGGCAAGAGGGTTACATAATACTGCTCCCTAGCTACATAAACACCATTTACTTGAAATTAGGGCAAAAACAACCAAGTTGAAAAAAAAACATGGTGACTTAAGGTTTAGCTGCATGTGGTGCCTAGGGGTTACCGATACTCCAACTTTTTATTTTGGAAAACATTGAGACCATCAATGGTGAAATAAAAGTATCAACAGTGACCTCTTGTTCTAGTTCCATATTTAACCCTCCATCACCATGAAAAATGATTTACATACATTAGGTCAGTTGTGCTAGGAATGAGCTTCAATTTGATGCCTGATATACCAGCAACTGCACTGCAGTGGCAAAGATGTGAGCCCTCCAAGTTGCAATTTTTGGTAAAAAATCAATTATTCAGGAAGATATATTTCATAAACCATTAAAGTTATTATGTTGATAATAGGCATAATTAACATCTACATGTATATAAAGGTAAAAAAAAAATCAGAAGTTGTATCAAGATCTGAAGATGTGATGCAGAAAAGTGATTGACTTATGGTGGGTTGACCCTTGTACATGTAGGCTTTTTGTGTTAGTGTTTACATATAATTATTGTCACAGTATGTGTCAATAAAAAGTAGGTGGCACGTAATATAAACACGTACGACAAGTTACGCGCGATCGTACGTTACCGCTTGTCAAAACATAAACGAGATGCTTTGTAACGTATCAGTTATAATGCAACGAATACGAACGTAGCATAACGTAATTGATTACAAACGTAGCGTACTACGATCGAAGCGTAGTGCGTTTAGACAACTATTTTCTGACGCATACTGTATGTGCTCTATACAGGACAGTGTCCAGGAAAATCACACTTCTGAGTTTTGAGTTTTAAAATTTATCACTATAAAAATTCTATGTTGAACAAAACACCGTAACAGTACAGCATTTTCTGTTCAAATTTTGTACATGTAAACATGTTCCCACATCATCTCTTGATGCGGAAGTTGATTTTAGCACTCTAATTCTTTTCCATGCAAAGATCACTAACCCAACGGGTTAGAAAATTTTCCCCATTTCTCCAAGTACATGTATGAGTGTTGAAAACGTGTCTAATTTGAGAGTACATGTACACTCCTTTACCTACATGTATTGATTTGTTCTGTTAATTTTTATGTCATCCATTACGGAGATTCAGTAGAACAAACTACGTGCATGTTTTCCCGCTTGATTCACGCGAATTATCTAATCACCGCCTCCCCATACACTGAGTCAGAGTGGGACACGATTTGCCCAAAGCATTGGCGAGAATCAGGCAGGAAAAACGTACACGTAATGTGTTTCTCCATAACAGATGACATACAAATTAAAGCACAAAACAAATCCATAGGTATAGGATTCCTCTATGTACATCCTGAATTTAACGCGTTTGACTAACCCAAATGATTATAATACAATAATATATAATATAATAATAAACATAATAACAAACACTCATGTGTTTAGACACATTATTTAAACTACACTGTATTAGATATGTAGATGGATGTACCTTCAGTCTTGCCCATGTGGTGGTGACATCTTGAGAGCAGCAGCCATGCATTGACATCACGCTCATATGGAGGGAGCACCTGACCATGTGCATATAAGGTTCCACTAACTTACATGTACATGCAAGTGATACATATACACTGTATGTGCATACCACCAACTAAAACATGTGCACACCGCCAACTGAAACTCATAGCATTATATTCTGTAATACGCAGACAGTATGCATCAAATAAAAGTTGGCGCCATGCATTACGTTACGATCCTACTACGTTACGAGTGCATCGGAGTGTGTTACGTTAATTGCGTAAACACGTACAACAAGTTACATGTACTTTACCGCATTGTCAAAACAAAAACAAAACACTTACGTATGTACAAACAAAACCCAAAACAGTGTTTGAAGTAATAACGTAACACATCAGTTATAACACAATGAATACGAACGTAATTAATAACGTATGTAATGTACTATGATCGAAGCGTAGTGCATTTAGCCAACTTTTTTCTGACGCATATAATATGTTGTTTCCAGCTACATGTATTGTATGGTGTGGTTGTGTGTGCTTTCTGAGTGTACATGTACATGCACAGGCACACGCATTTGATTCATTTGTACATGCAATAGTTGAAAGTGGCAGGTGAGTTGTACTACAATAATATCGTCCCCCTCCTATCTCAGGAATCATCCGTTTATGTCCTATCACATAAATACATGTATATATCATGTATATATCATGTAGTTACTGCTGGTGTGGCTGCTACATTGTACATATAGGTCTGTATGGGAGTACATAAATACAATCAAAATATTATTTATGCGAAAGTTGGACAACATACAATGTATTTGAAGGCAATAGTGTTGTAAAAAGGCAGTGAAACAAGGGTCTAATAATATAATGAAACAGTCCTACAGTTTTAGCTACCTCATAACAATGTAATGCCTTAGCTGCCTCTCATTACTGCGGCCACCTTGCGTGCCTTTAGATTGCAGTGCACACACTGTAGCTCTGGTGGCCATTCTCAGCTAATGCAGATAACTGACTAGGCTTTTAGTACTTCGCAGAACTGCTGTTCATTTAGCATCAATATACAGGGTGTTTCACAATCAAGGAAAATTAACCACAAGCAGTTAATTAACTTGTAATTGTTGTCAAAAGTTCTAACAGCACATGCTGGTGAAATAAAATTAATATAATGGTTCATTAATATTGATAAAAGTCTCAAGACTTCTTACTGGACAAGAGTTTAATTTACAAAAGTATGCATGAAAAGATGTTTATGTATGTACAAGTCATGTACAAAACATGCGTATTACATGTACATGCTGTACATATACATGTATGTGTGTCTGTACAGTACATGTGGGAGTTGTTTTTATACCATTATGTGAGGAGATGTGTGCACATATACATGTATATGTAGGGAGATGTGTGCAATGTAGGGAGATATGTGTGATGTAGGGAGATGTGAATGATGTGGGGAGATATGTGCAATGTGTGCAATGTGGGAAGATGTGTGTAATGTGGGGAGATGTGTGCAATGTGTGGAGATGTGTGTAATGTGGGGAGATGTGTGCAACCTGGGAAGGTGTGTGCAATGTGGGGAGATGTGTGCAATGTGGGGAGATGTGTGTAATGTGGGGAGATGTGTGCAACCTGGGGAGATGTGTGTATGTGGGGAGATGTGTGCAATGTAGATCAGTGTGCAATGTGGGGAGATGTGTGCAATGTGTGTAGATGTGTGCAATGTGGGGAGACGTGTGTAATGTGGGGAGATGTGTGCAATGTGGGGAGACGTGTGTAATGTGGGGAGATGTGTGCAATGTGGGGAGATGTGTGTAATGTGGGGAGATGTGTGCAATGTGTGGAGATGTGTGCAATGTGTGGAGATGTGTGCAACCTGGGGAGATGTGTGCAACCTGGGAAGGTGTGTGCAATGTGGGGAGATGTGTGCAATGTGGGGAGATGTGTGTAATATGAGGAGATGTGTGCAATGTGGGGAGATATGGATGAACTATATGTACTTACTAGCTGCTCGGCTTTACTCAATGCTTCCTCAAACCGGCCCAGAGCTAGCCAGCACCTGACTAGGGAGTCTTCCACTTCCCTCCTCACCAGTGAGTGAGTCTTGGGCAACACGGAGAGCAGCTGGATGTAGGTCACGCTAGAAGGGAGGTAATCTTTCCGTCTGTACAGCATATCTGCTCTGTACTTGATGGCCATGTACGGCTCCTCCCCTACACCATCACTGCCGCATGTTGACTGGCCTCCAAAGAACCACTGCAGCCCCCGCCCAAAACCGCCAAATCAAAAATGTGTAATGAGATACACAGTCATAGCAGTGATTATCATAGGTAAGACCTTGCTGATCCTAATAAGTTGCACGTACATGTACATTGCATTTTAGGAATTTCAACATATGTATGCACACACTATAACAAGCCAAAGGCAGAAATTATGGCCCCCTATGTGTTTTTAAAATCATATTCGCATTAAAATGTTTTTTTTATGATTTTGTATACACTTTTATACCCCTGGTCCCTGGACAGACAAAACGATATAATTTGTTTCCCCCCCCCCCCCCCCCCCCTCCCCCCCAACCTTTCTAGGATAATGCATACATACCCCGTATAGGATATAATATACTGTATTCGTGGGTGTAGTCTTATATACTGGAATAACCCATTGAGGGTACCTATATAGACGCGCAATATATAACCTGCATTCACGCTGACTATGAACAGTAGGTCTAAAATATTTTAATTGCAGAAGTTACGGCCGGGGATGCGTGTGTACTAGTAAACAGATGGCATACGGCTAAGTGTATAGCACATGTACGTCATGCAGTTCAGTTCACTATCACCTCTGGTTCACACTGCTTTGGCGCGTACGTACATGTTCTACCGGCTGCACCTGACAAGCAACTGGACTCTTCGAACAGAGTGTCATCAAAACCGTATTCCATTTTTCTACTCTAAATAACGCCCAATATACAATGTATTATTGTGCATATGCATAGCAATTTTATGAAATGTACCAATTTGAATTGACAGCAACAAAATCATGCGCAATATAAAAACAACACAAGACGGAGTATCACCACATGAATGATAGAACCTTGGCTTTTCCCCCATCATAGCTGTGAGGGTGGACAGAAGGAATATTCCAGGTCTTCTGGGAGCTCTGACAAAGCAGCTACTGCAACTTGACGTCCTGGAGTATGGCTGAGCTTATGGGCAAGCCTTACTGAGCGACGAGCTTCAGACATAACAACATCATCATCTGTAAGCTCTGGATGTGCCCCCCTAAACAAAACAATACAGAACACAGTTAAATGTGCATTACATAGTAATCTGCAGCTTGCCTAAGCTTCTTGGATGGAGTAACAGCTACGTACATCTTTTTGAAGGCTCCTTCACAAGGTTCTGCCTTTTGGGGAGTTGAAGGCACAACTGCACACACACACACACACACACACACACACACACACACACACACACACACACACACACACACACACACACACACACACATACACACAATGAACTATAACACACTGAAAGGTACGGCTACCAAACCTCTTGCTGGTGTGATGGACAAAAGCTGTGCTGTGGGCACATCAATGGCTTTCTTTGGCGTCCTCAACAAGGCAGAGGGTAGTGGGGACAATGACTGCATAGAAGACTGAAAGGACTGGGGAGGAGACCCATTGCACTCAGAGATAAGGTTTGGTACTGGGGTGTCAAAGTCCATCAATGGGACAGAAGGCTCCTCCACATGGCACTGCACAGAGCTTGCAACGTCGGTGCCAGCTACATGTAGCATTGGGGTCAACACAACCAGGTACACGTACACAGTCCAAATGCTGCTCACCAAGACTTGTACTTTTCGTGCTATTACAAGAGGCGTCGAGTTCAATGGACTGTAAACTGGCGTCAGTACCAATGGGCTTTGCAGTGGTATCCCCACCAGTGGATTCATCATCCTGCTCCTTCTTGCTGACTGCCAATGCTTTCAGCTCCAGTATCTTCATGCGTGCTGCTTCGCGCTTCTCCCTGGCTGCTAGCTGCTTCTCTGTCACTGCCTTGGGAGCAGGGGGCGGGGCTGCACACTTCTGCAATAGGCAACACTTAGTCTAAACAACATGCACAAAAGCAGTAGAACTAACCTTCCTCTTCTTCAGTACAGGCTCCAATTCCGACTCAGCTTGCCAATTGTTTTTTTCCAGGCTCTCCAGTCCCTGGAACTTCTTCAAGATGTCCTCCACTTGGAAGTACACCATGTCCCAAAATCCCTGGAGGTCCTCCACCTTGGTCGGCTGTTCCCCTCCACCATGTTCGGCCTGTCCCACAAGCTGGATGTACTGCTTCAGTTTCTGTTTCATCAACAGCTGAGCTTGGCACACTGTGGTGCGAATCTGACCAAGAACTGTGAACATGAGAGAATGAAATCAGGACAGCTGGCTTCTGGCTGTAGACAGTACTGTCCAGAGCCAAGTTAAAAGCATTAATTATCCACATGCACGGTATTTTGTGGGCGTTATTCGTTTCCTGCGAGTTGTATTGATACATGTAGCAATAGATGCTACATGCAGATGAAACGATGCGCGTAAACAATTAATGCTTTTAACGTGTACAATACTGTATAGTACACAATGTATTGACAAATCTTCAATAAATAAATATTTACAAATCCCAACAACTCCAGTTCAATGAGGGGCACGCCCCAACCAGAGCGTACGTAGCACTAACAGCATGCTGGCATTGTATTCTGCCGCCACTTCGCAAGTAGCCCTCTGCTATATATTGATTATTATTTCAAGCATTTGGCTGGCTGTTCATTTGTTGCAATTAAGTGATTTGCAACGCCTACATGTAGGTTAACGTGCCTAAGCTAGGTGACAATATACCACATGACTTAAGCCAGAAATCATTGATTATATTCATGTGGCCTTTCAAAAAACTTACCTACCTTCATGTACATGTGGTTGATTATGTATACTGATCCCTGACAGCTACATGTACATGCAGAATGTGAGCAGCTGAATGTTTATGCAAGACACTACATGTACATGTACATGTATATTCACAATGCAGCATCTGCAATATGCTTTACAAGCAACTCTTTCCTTGCTTTGATGCACAACTGACTACAACCAGGGAATATTCTAACCGGTATCGCATCGCATTTTGCAATGCAGTTTTTATAAGGAGTGAAACAACTTCAAAACACATTGTCGCAGATACATGTAACTGCGATGCGATCTATCTGCGTCTGCAGGCACGTGCTCAGTGTAAGTGCTACGCGAAGAGAGTATGGTACTTAAGAAGACATGTCAATTTAAAAAGCTGTCTATATATTGCATCAGTGGGATCGTACAGACCAATTGACATCGATTGCGACATTAAATGTCAGCAAATCTGATGGGTGTGTACGAAAGTGAGTGAAGGAGATACATGTATGTAATGTTAGTATACACATATGTAGATTATTTAGACAGTCAGATGAGTTTGGAGAAAAGGTCTCAGCCTCCCGCATGTTTTGTGTTCTCTGTCAAAAGCATGCTGATCACCTAAAAGGGATCCGAATGCATGCATGGGCGTGTGCATGGGACAGCTCTGGTGTAAATTCCTTCAATGTGTTCAAATGATGAATCATCACACAACTCGGGGGGGGGGGGGGGGGGGGGGGGAACAAGTTGCTATGCAACAGAACCAATTTGCTCATTTGATTTTGCGTAGCAAATTCGCTCTGCAATTTTTTTAAGTACAATGTACATGTACATTCTTCCCTGAGAATAATTCTTGCATGGGCTCCTACAAAGACTACATGCAAGTAGCAGTGCACAGTTCAGAATACTCGTTGTATAATGGAAGAGACTTTAGTGGTACAAAATTATGTAGCAAATGTTCATTTCTTCAGGCCTTTTACGATGGTTAGCCTGTGTGCCTAGATAAGGCAAGCTTATCTGCATTTGCAAGGCTTTGGCAACAGCTTCAGTAAAGTGGGAGTGGCTCAGTACACTGCTTCCTGGGTGGAACTTCTTGTACAAGGTTTGTGAGAAACTGACACATACCTCTTGTACAAAAAGTTTCACCCAGGAAGCAGTATGCTGAGCCACTCCGACTTTACTGAAGGCAAGAAATATAACTAATTCATTATATCTAGTTTTAAAAGGTAATTATCTTCTGAGTTAAGTTATAGTTAACTACCACCTGGCTGGATGTAAGTTAAGTTAATAACTGCAATAATAATAATTCACTTAACTGACCCAAGTTAAGTTTAAAAAGTAGTTAACCATAATGGAGCCAGTACATGTACTGGTACTGGTACATGTAAGTGGAGCCAGTAACAAATGACATGTACATGTACTGGGAATATACATGTACATGTACATAATAGCTCTACCCATCAGGTAATGCCACAATATGGCCTCACCTTCCTCCTGGTGATCCTCTGGAATGGTTGAAGTTGTGGGCCTCTGTTCCCACTGCTGGCATAGGGAGGTCAGCCTCTCCACCACATCGCTGTGCAGCTTCCTAAATGGAGCAATCTTCGCTTCCATCTCCAGTCTCTTTGCATCTTCTTCACTTTGCTTGCAGTCACCACTCTGACTTTTCTGGTCACTATCACTTACATGTATCTCCTCCACATGGCACCCCACAGCGCTTGCAACGTCGGTGCCAGCTAGCATGGGGCCATACACAAGTTACACATGTACAGTCCAAATTCTGCTCACCAAGACTTGTACTTTTCATGCCATCAGAAGAGGTGTCGGGTTCAATGGACTGTAAACTGGCGTCAGTACCAATGGGCTTTGCAGTGGTATCCCCACCAGTGGATTCATCATCCTGCTCCTTCTTGCTGACTGCCAATGCTTTCAGCTCCAGTATCTTCATGCGTGCTGCTTCGCGCTTCTCCCTGGCTGCTAGCTGCTTCTCTGTCACTGCCTTGGGAGCAGGGGGCGGGGCTGCACACTTCTGCAATAGGCAACACTTAGTCTAAACAACATGCACAAAAGCAGTAGAACTAACCTTCCTCTTCTTCAGTACAGGCTCCAATTCCGACTCAGCTTGCCAATTGTTTTTTTCCAGACTCTCCAGTCCCTGGAACTTCTTCAAGATGTCCTCCACTTGGAAGTACACCATGTCCCAAAATCCCTGGAGGTCCTCCACCTTGGTGGGCTGTTCCCCTCCACCATGTTCGGCCTGTCCCACGAGCTGGATGTACTGCTTTAGTTTCTGTTTCATCAACAGCTGAGCTTGGCACACTGTGGTGCGAATCTGACCAAGAACTGTGAACATGAGAGAATGAAAACAGGACAGCTGGCTTCTGGCTACACATGTACTACACAATGTGTACAAGATTATTGACAAACCTTCAATAAAAGCGTAAATGGTAAATGTAAACCCCTAAATCGACAAAATCAAATTAAGCATACATGTACAAGGATGCCTCTACAATGATATTGCTTCAACAGGAATATTTCCCTATCTCGAGTCTTATGTGTAGCTACATGTACATGTAACTGCATATGAGCAATGAATGGCTTCCAGAACCACACACCACCACTATTAATAAATTACCAGCTCATTCCAAAACAATAGTGTATATCTAAAATTAGAGTGCACAATGTAAACTATGGTAACCACAAAATAAACAAAACTTTTAAACAACTGACCCACAAATATTCATTATGGAGCAGATAGAAGGTAAATGGAATACATGTATGAAGATCAAATTTTGACGTCATCTTAAATAGTTTATGAAACAACAGCTACATGTACACAATATAAGAATTGGAGGGATATATTCGGACCAACCACACAAATTAGTCCAGTACATCTCATGTACCTATACATGTACAGTACATGTGTGTGTGAAGCCAGTCATCCTAAGACACAACCTGATGGGTGGAGCCATTATGCACATTGGACATGTACATGTCCATGTACTGGCTTGACTCACATGTACATGTAGATGGAGGCAATGCACATAATGTAATATCTCTACCCATCAAGTTATAATGCCACATTTGTGACAACAATATGGCCTCACCTTCCTCCTGATGATCCTCTGGAATGGTTGAAGTTGTGGGCCTCTGTTCCCACTGCTGGCATAGGGAGGTCAGCCTCTCCACCACATCCCTGTGCAGCTTCCTAAATGGAGCAATCTTCACTTCCATCTCCAGACTCTTTGCATCTTCTTCACCTTGCTTGCAGTCACCACTCTGACTTTTCTGGTCACTATCACCTACATGTATTGCCTTTGTGCTACCCTCAACACATTCCTCTTTGGAGACATCACCTACACAGGCCTTCTGACGAGAGTCCTCAACACATTCCATCTTATGGGCATCACCATCTTTACTTGCATCTTCAATACGCTCCATTTTATGGACATTTTTGACACATTCCTTCCTGCAGTCCTCACCATCCTTGTCGGCACCTTCGTGACCTCGCTCATTGCACTCACCATCTGTCTCCATCAGACTGTCTGACTCCATATCAGAATTCAGTTCTGTCATCATATCAGAAACAAAGTCTTTAGGGTTGGCAGGGAGGGTCTTGCGAAAGGTGAATGCATAACCCCCTCGCTCCTGTGTGACATGTGGGGTCTTTGCCCCCGTGAAGCGGAATGGACTGAAGGAGTGCAAAGGGGATGCTCCAAATACCTCACTGAAGTTGGCAGAAGGTGTCTTCCCCTTTGGGGTGGCGCGGTACCCGGGAACCCAGGCCTGCTCAGGAGGTTGGTTTTCATCTTGGGTGCCATTGGTTGCAACAAGTGCTTCCTCTGCGCTGTTGTCACACTGTGCTACATCAACAGAAGTGCCATTACACAACTGAACACGTCCCTGCTCTGGTGGAGTGGTCTCCTCCACATCTCTGGTCGGCTCTTTGTGCGGTTCTTTAATGCACCCTTTCTCCAGAACTTCAACCTCTATTCTATTCCTTGTGGGTCTCTTGGCTGGTGCCTTTCCCTTCTCCCCTACACCCCCTTTCTTTTCGACCACACTCTCTTTCTTTGCAAGTGCATCTTTCTTCTGAACCACAGCCTCTTTCTTCTGAACCACACCTACTTTTTTCTGAACCACACCCACTTTCTTCTCAACCACGCCCTCTTTCTTCTGAACCACATCCACTTTCTTCTCAACTACAGCCTCTTTCTTCTCAACTACAGCCTCTTTCTTCTCAACTACAGCCTCTTTCTTCTCAGCCACACCCACTTTCTTAGACGCAACTGCCGCTTTCCTGTTCTTTTTTTCTACAGTGTCTTTAGCCTTCCCTTTGGCTGGGCCAGAACCTGTCTTCTCCACAGTACATTCTTTTTTACCTGTGCCCAATTCTCCCTTTCTAGTAGTGGGCTTTCCATCAGGTGGGTAGTTCTCCTCTGGAACAGAGGTATTCTGCTTGGTTGTTACAGGCATTCTGTCAGATACTGTGTTTGTTTTCAAGGACTTAGGCACTGTTACAACGGCCGGCTTTTCACAAACCGCCTGCTGGGATCTAGTAACTCTTTTTGTCGTACTAACTTGCTGTGTGTTCGCTCCAGTCGAACTCTTCGCTTGCACAGGTTTACTGGAGCCGCATTTCTCTGAATTTGTAGTGGTTGGAGCTAAAGGTGCATTGGATACTGGTACTAAATGCAACACCGGCTGTTTGGAACCGGTAACGAAAGCTTTTTTAGATTTAGACGCCTCCATTTTTACCGCTTTTCTTTTCGCTTGCCACTCCAGTAGCTGCTGTCTCCTCTGCTCTGATTTTTCCCATTCTGTAGGCTTGTTAGATTGTAGTTCTTCATCGACAGTTGTGCTTTTCACACCCCCTTCAACCTCCTCATCGCTTTCAGCATCGTTGGGAATTCTCCGTTTAAGAAGTAGGTCGTGTCGCTTGCCTTTCCTTTCTTCGTTGTGCTGCTTGACCCTTATTTCCTTCTGGGAGACCCCTTTTCTCCTCTGAGTAAAAATCTCTCTCGTTTCAGACATACCGCGCGCTTGGGTTTGAATTTGATTGTAATACAATATCACGTGAGTACATGTAATTACGTAACTGAGTAATCCTGTTGCTATGCAGAATCACGCACTTGTACTGCAGTGCTATGCTGTTCACTAAACATTGCCTAACATCTGTGACAAGCAACTGATTCAGAAGTGCCTTGGAAACTAGGCTTGGGTGTTAGCTTTTGCTAAATGGATTGGATTGCCACACAATCTAAGACATATCAATGATCGATACCTGAAGATCTGAGGAGACTACCTCTTCCAGTCTGCTTAATAAATTCATGGCCTTGGTGCAATTATAATTTGCACAGAAAAGATAGCCCCTATTGGAGCTGATACAGTATGTTGAGGTGGGGAACATTTGAAGACTGCATGATTGGGTGACATTCACTGGTGTCTACCAGACAGAAAAGCTCGCATTTAGCTAAATGCGCAAGAGATGACCCAATGGTATCCAAAGGGGGTAGAGCATGAAGGGTAGCTCGTTTTCTTCCTGCCAAGAAGAGAATGTGAAGGCACTCATCACAGGTATCCATGGCGGTTATAATAAGTGCAAAAAAACAATAGGGTCTAGGGGGTCACCTTTTTGCCCCCCCCCCCCCCCCCCCCCCCTGCCTTTGGGGAGATGTTTCCCATGAGATGTCACAGCATGTAATGAGGGGGATAGCACCATGCAGGTGGCCCAAGATAAAACCTTATGGAAATGAGTAGCACATTCGTCCAGAAGGGTCCAGCAAAATCATTATCATGCCGGTGTGTAACCATGCATACCCTAAGCTATGCATCCTTTTTCTGAGGCACTGGCTACTCCAAACTGCAGGTGCCGGAATAAGTCTGAGGCTTTATTGCTTATTATTACCGGTATGATTATAAATTAAATACCAGTACACAACAGGATAATGGACATACATAACTACACTGTAATATAAACATACAACTAGACTACACACAATGTACACAAAATGCTAACTATATCTACCCTACATCACTTTGACAGATGCTACTAGAAGGATGGCAATGGCATTAGCTTGTACCAGGTGAAGGTTCAGCTGCCTGTAGTGTTCGGTAAGAACCGCTGGCTTTACCTTGGATGAGCAAGTGGCTAGTTGAGAAGCAAGCTGGTATATTTTAAATGATATTTTTATTTTAATAATATAATACCGATATACAATAGGATAAATAGACATACACAAGTACACTTTTATATAAACATTCAATTAAGCTTAGACTACACACAATGTACACAAAATGCTAACTATATCTACCCTACATCACTTTTAATTAGTATTATTTCTTTTTACCATAACAAATCAATAGCCTTTTAAATATAAAAAGAAAAATTACACAGCATCAGGATCGATAAATGCACACATATATTATGGAGTCCTATTAACCTGGCCATCATCACTACAAATGTAAGGCTCTCACTGAGATCTACAGCAGGCTTAACTGGCTGGAGCCTTACTGGCAAGATGTGCACCCTTCTTTGGCGTCATGGACATCCTAGTCTCGTACCCAGACCCAAATATATGTTACATATACTACGTGATGTCGTTCTGTAAGCGATTATCATCGTTACGTACATTTGGGTTTGGGTATGAGACTATGGACATCCCATGAGTATTAGAGTCAATAATATTGTTGTATGCATATAAATGAACAAGGTAACAAGAGATTATGACTTGAAATACACCTGGTCAATGTGAGGTGGCAAAGGCAGCATGTCCTTGGAGTTTGGCAAATCCAGGTAGCTAGTGTCCTTTGCCTCGCCCCCAATTGCCATAGGTTGCAACTATGATAGGGACACATACCCACCCCAGCTCGGAGATGCAGGATGGCACAGAGTAGTCAAAAGGCAGCAAATTATCCAACATTCCAGGCCAATGACTAACCAAGACATCAGCTGGGTGGGATCGATACTCAGATTGGAACCCATTTCAACTAAACACGTATGAGCATGATGACAGAACTCCGGTCCACAAACACATTCTGTAATTCATTACATACTGTGGCCCAGGGAATCCAAGGCCGCATTTGGACAAAGGGAACAAGAGCCTTTTGGAGGTATCCAACCCCCAAACAACACCTAATAGCTGTAAGGTACAGTCCCAACTCTACACTGGGCACCACTGAATGCCAAGAGGCTGTGTGGGGGGTAGTATTTAATAGTGGGGTCAAACACACAAATACAACAATGTATAGATATTAGTAATATACGCAATGTGTCTTCAAGCTACTGAGTGAAATGCATAAAATGCAGACATGTGACGAGCTGCTAGGGGTTGTTCTGTCTCTGTCTGCCTTTGCAAGGCCCTGGAGAGATAATGAATGAATGTGCAATTCGGCCATCAGATTACAAGTGACTCACATAAGATGGTATGCAGGAGGGTATAGGTATTCATTTCCACTTGTCACATAGGTAGGCTGAAATGCTGCATAGAGGTTCCGTTGTGGCTAGGTACATAAACAACATATGTGACTGGTAAAGACAGTGCTAACAATCAGCCTACCCACACAATTGTTGGTTTTATTTGGGGGAGCTCAGTTGGCTAGGGACATGAGACATTCATAATGAACACTTCACTATTTTTGTGCACATGTTATAAAACAACACCTTAATTCCATTTGCAATCTCCATTTTCAGCATCACCACCAATGTGTTTGACAATGATATCAGCTGTGAGCACAGAGCATTGAAAAAATTGCATCTTACCAGATATGCCCTGAATTGTGTTAAGGGATCTGTATATTTCTCATTACATGACTAAATGGAAAGAGAAGAATAACGTGCATTCATAATGCCTATTTATTCTGTTCAACATCAATGGCTTACAGAATTTGTTGAGGAATTATTTTGCTGCTTGTGCATGGTAAAAAAGGAAGTATTTCATTGAATGAAGTGAGAATGATGTGCACTGACCTCATTTGTAGGAGCCACAAGTGACATTTCTTTGGCAGGAGATTTCAGGGTAGGCTGTGGCTGAAGTGGACACAAATGGATATGTGATGTGAAATGGTCTATTTTGATATGGTACAGGTATCACAAGATCAAATTGCACCTCTACCAATTGCCTATCCCTCACTGCCATAATGATGTACACTGTACCTTGTGCAGTATTGCATTATCTTGATCATTCTTGTCTGTGATGTCCTACAAAACAAAGTGATGATATAAAACATTGTAGCTTGTGTGAGGCAATGCATAAAAATAATATTATCTAGTAGCTATAGTTTGCATTTGCAATCAACATCAAATTTCTGTATTTTAAGCCCTCCATTGGATTGCTATAAATTTGGATTCTAAATGAACTGATTTTCACAAATAAAATAATTTAAATGTATCAATGTGTCTTTATTATTATTATTTCATTTTTACATATAGCATTACATCCAGGTGGGACCAATGTGACCTTCAGTATTTAATTTGTTACTGATAAATGTGATCCTGGTGTGCTTCAAAGCATAAGCCTTCCTTCGCCCTGAGGCTAGTTTGCTTTCTCACCTAAGGTTATATATTGCCCTGCCTTATCTATAGTACTATCATGTGTAACATATTGTTTAGCTACTGTTCAAGTTTTTCTGATAATTTCATGTATTATTTGGTTGAGAGATGAATATGAATTATGCATCAGAACTTCAAACACAGAACACTAACAAGATAACATGTATAGTTAATTGGGGCTCGATTTAGTATATACCCGGTCAGGATGGCTGAAGCAAGAGGTCTTACTAGGTATGCAGGTGTTGATTATGAGTCTGCTGTAAAAGCCATGTAGAGAAATAGATTCCGGCTTAATAGCATGTGATTGCTAACCTATATAGATGCTATAGCTAGCTGTGCAAAGCACTGTACAATAGCTGATCTTGTTATTATTAGTTGAAAACTATGATGTCTTTATTTTTGAAATGTGTGCGTTGATACCAGATTTCAGCTGAAATAGCTAGTTATTCCCTCGTACGAATCTAAACCACCAAATTTACTAATTCATGCACTAACGGCCGGATATAGGGAGCATGCATCTCCGGTATTCATTGCAACTCAGTTGCATTATTTGAAATATCAATATTGTAAAGGCAAAACGATTGCCATCGTCATCACATCATTAACGTACACACGTGTATCAGCTACTAACCTCGCACTTTTTAACTGCATTCGGTTTGACTTCTTCTTTATCGGAGGTGTCCTCTACTGCACGCTGCAAATTAACACAAACATTTGTATACTGCAATTTAATTTTATACTTCGCTTTAAAAAAATACACAATTAATCGTACGTGCATATTAATACAAAGTTAAGTTGCACGTACGGTTGTGATTTGGTCGTTATTGTCATCTGTTTGCACTGCAACATCTTTAGTTTCACTTCCTCCCTGTGCACGGTGTGCATGTACATGTATATCTTAGGAGGCCAGGCCGACGCGTATGATGTTCAGTATCTCACCTGACAGAGAAACACTGACGCGCAAGCCTTAGCCAGCCACAGCAGTGCCTTTTTCTGCGGATCAAAATGTGTACATGTGCTTATCAGTATCATCATTTTGGCTAGTCTCGTTCCCAGACTCACTTACGTAAGCATTACCGCATAATGTGTAATGCTTCGTAGCATTACACATTATGCGGTAATGCTTACGTAAGTGAGTCTGGGAACGAGACTACATTTTGGCCTGGCTTGTGTGTAAGCTGTTCAAGTTCGCGGGCCTAAAATGTCCCTTGGTCAGACCACAAACGGCGCATGCACATATATGCATGTACACTATACACACATGGAAGTGCACACGAACAAATCATATATACGCATACGCATCACATGCAAGCATACAGCGGGCATGCCCGTCGTGACACACGCTGACCGTTGCAACTATATATTGCATCATAACTTGCTGGCTTACCGCATGTTCTTTTGTTACTTGCCAGTGACGTGGATAAAGAGAATATGGTTGCTGAGTAGCCATTCTTTTGGATTCTAAAATTAACTACTACCTGATCTGGACGGAAAAAGCGAAGCGTCGTGAAGCGTTAGCGCCATGGATATTACACGCATGCGCTTCGATCACTCCTACTTAGTGGGTTAGTGCCCATCTCACTTACAGAAACGTGAGAGTCGAAGAGTGACATGAGATACGTTACAGCTGCTATGCACTAACCCTCAATACGGATTTGAATTAATTAATAATAATATTGTAGCATTAAATACGTCAAGTAACAAAATATCCCAGCTCGGTTCCACGGATTCTTAAGAACTGCAAGCAAGCCGTGATCAGACACGATGTGTCTGCCCGATAAATACACCCGCACCTCGACCCGAACTGGTCGCACTTAGACATCTTCAGAATCTAGATGAACCTTGTTAGTTGTTACCTTCATAATTAACTGTCGGATCTTACTGGTGGTCAAATGAAATGTGTTCCCACCGAAGATCTCTGCCAGTTCCAGTTTATGGCGTTTACAAGTGCTCACTACGCTCCCACTATATATAATTATACTGAATTATACGCACACAGCATCCTCCAGCTGGTAAGCGCGCGCCGGCGCGCCCGATGCAATAAAGCCTGCTTCTCGTTAACTACACGCTTAATTATACGTCAACCTTCATTTGTAACAGTAAATATTTGGAGAATAAAGCTTAGTAAAGCCATAATTACGGAACTTACGGCACACTATTCTATTAGACATTTTATACTTCCTCCCAATAGCTGAGATGCGACGTGGGGTCCTTGGATAAGCTAGCAAACGCTATCACCATGCCATCGACGCTTGCTTTATACAGAGACGCATAATTCTTTAGGACGTGAACTTTCGGAAGTCGACGTTTAATCACCGCCTAAATCATGAAATCTCGCTGGCAAGCGGCTAAGAAACGTTCAGTAAGCTATGTAGCTACATTTGTACCAATCGCATATAGTATACGTTTATAATGGAACGTGAAATTGAGTACTAGTACCACGCTTAACTGTTAGGGCTTTTAATTTAACTGAGATACCGCTGAATAACAAGTGCATGCTTACCACGTCTTGACACGATGTACATACTTACTAATGGAAAACCGGCAGTCAGTGAGGGTAGGTTAAACTGCATGGCACGCGTACCGTTGGTGTATCTATAAGTACGGAAACGTAGCTCTAGGGTTGGTCCGTGTTTGTTTTTATCCAGCCAGCCAACTATTATTGTAACCATTAGTAAATACCGACGCAATTGTGGTTAATTAATTGCAATCTCTCTCATGCAGGCAGACACGCGTACACTACTGTTTTTATTTTATTTTTACTGACTTCAGTTATATTAAACCCACTGCCGTTCAGTATGACGATGTTATTAAACCCGCTCATGCAGTTAATTTTGCATTGTTTGGACATACCCGCTAGATGAAATTGACAGGATAATAAATCACCCCGAGTGCCGGACTGCCGATACATGTATATGGCCTGTACCCCTCGTTTGGATAGAGTTGTTTACGGCAACAAAAGCCCTACAATTTATGCAATATTTACATGTAAAGAGCCAAACTTTGTACATTTACCTATACATGTATATGAACTTGTACTTGGTGTCCCAGACTCCCAGTTAATTTATAGCAAATATTTTAAACTTTATTTCTTCACCATGATACGTATCAAAGCCAGGAAGTATATATACTCGTAATCGTTTATCGCAGGCTAATATGTATAGGTGTCTAAGTATGCCCAACTGAAAACCAATGCTATATAATAAGGTGTGATAAAACTATACAGCGCACGCGGATGTCATGAATTAAAGGTACACACAGTAACGTAATCATGCTCTGCGTGTGCATTCTACATGTATGATGAATAATGATCATGAGTAGCCAAGGTCGGAGTGACTTAGCTGGTTATCAGTTCTAATACTGATGGCAATATCGCTTCATCTTGTTACAGAGAAAGGCGCTTCTTATGATGAAGAAAGCAATGTCACAGTTGCTGTGTCAGGTAAGCGTGCAAAATATGGCGTGCTTGTGGTGAACAGTGTTTATACAACGCGAGCAGAGAGAAGCTACAACAGTGCAAGACGCGATAAAACCATCGCCGGTTCTTCTTGCTGACCATCCGGTACATAATTCTCACCAGCAGTCCACGAGAATGGTAGGTGACCGATTTTTGATCTACATGTAACTAATTTAGAATGCCTTTGCATGCGGAATGCCAGATTAGTGCTGATGCCTTCTTTCGATCACACGACACAGGTCTCTCCGCAGGGTACCCCTGGAGGACGTTTTAATGCAGAAGGAAACGACGAGCACCTCTTAGAGCGCCAATTAGAGGGCAACTCCACGCAGGAGAATGATGCCCATTTACATGCACCACCAGAACAGCTCATCAAAGATGGCTACATGACGAAATTAAAGGACGAACACCCAACCTGTACTTCAGATGGCTTCAAGCAATGGGGAGAAAGTGGCACCAAGGAGGATTGTGGCTGCAATGAAGGAGGACTCGAGAAACTCCATGTAATGACACATGATGATGCAGGTAATAAAGAGAATGATACCAGCAAAGAATGTGCCAACGATGCTGGCAAGCAGTGTGTAGGAGGTGACCTCAAGAACAACTGTGACACGTATGATAACAAACAGCATGCTGACACTGGTGTTGATAGCAAGATGTCTGATAACAGTGGCTGCACAGCTAAAGATCCCTGCAAAGAGAGTAACAATAATGGATGCATTAAGGGATGTGCCAATGGCAAAGCAATAGTGCATACTGAAGATGACTGTCACACAAACATTGAAGTCAATGAATACTCCAGCTCACTGGGAAAGGAAGAAAGCACTACTTCCTTTAGAAAGCTGCACAGTGATGTGGTGGAGAGGCTGACCTCCCTATGCCAGCAGTGGGAACAGAGACAAACAGTTATTATTGTCCCAGAGGAGCGCCAAGAAGAAGGTATAATACAGCCACTGCATGCTAAAGGCCATTAAGGTCACATCATTGTATTTAGAAAAGGCAGCATGATTATGCACGTATGTGTCTCTTCCACTTTTTATTTCAGGCTTGTGATCATATAAAAGAAGCAATGGGTGGGTTGTGCAAGATTAGATTAGCAATACAATGTCAAAGTTTGGAAGCATTGAATAATCACACACAACTTTGCAATCAGTTTTAACACCAACACTTTATTATTTACAGTACATGGTCAGATTCGCACCACAGTGTGCCAAGCTCAGCTTTTGATGAAACAGAAACTGAAGCAGTACATCCAGCTCGTGGGACAGGCCGAACATGGTGGAGGGGAACAGCCCACCAAGGTGGAGGACCTCCAGGGATTTTGGGACATGGTGTACTTCCAAGTGGAGGACATCTTGAAAAAGTTCCAGGGACTGGAGAGCCTGGAAAAAAACAATTGGCAAGCTGAATCAGAATCCGAAGTTTCTAAAAAGAAAGGAAAGGTGAGTGTATATCATAAATAAATCCGGCAAACTGGTGGTTCCCAACCTATTTGAGGAGTATAATAATTGTGTAATTGGGGGGTGGGGGGGGGGGGGGGGCATGGGGAGGCTGAGAGAAAATGTAACAATCAGTGCTTAGAAATGCATATCCGTATCCCCATTTGCTCAGTTAAAGCCAAAACTAAAATATGATGCATTATAAGGAAAATGAACACTCATAAATACATGGACAATGTTCTTAATATATAAGGAAGGGGGTAAATGTTTATATTACTCACACCTCAGCAGAAGCAAGCAGCAGCACTGTCTAAAAAAGTGCCTTCTACCACGGCTGGGCTGAGTGAGAAGCAGCTAGCTGCCAGGGAGAAGCGCGAAGCAGCACGCCTGAAGATACTGGAACTGAAAGCATTGGCAGTCAGCAAGAAGGAGCAGGATGACAAAGCTGCTGATACCAAGGTTGAATGCTCTAGTGGAGATGGCAAAGTTGAGGCACCACATGTCGATGCTCAGGTAGAGGCTAAATTGGAGCCAATCAGTTGTGAAGCCAAAGTTGAGCCCACGGACATAAAAGGTAAGCATGGATGTATCAGACTAATTACTACACTTTGCCACAAATCAGGCTGCAGTGACTCAAGCTCAGTGCATGGCAATGTAGCAAGTCAAGATCATGATGCATCAGTTGTACTGAATGATACAGAGGCCTCAGAACTTGACCAAGCCTTTGTATCCACTCTATCATGATTGGCGCCTACTTCACATGCAAATTAAGGTCAGGCATGTAAAATGATGTATAGTGCTTATAAGTTCATCATGCATGCTCACACCTACAGCTGTGTCTGCAGGCTACCATGTGCATTAAAATACTTTGAATAATAAATATGTCATGCACTTTCGTTGCTCATGAATTTATGACAACCAAGACTGTTAGACATCCTAGCCAGTTGCATTTATTGTACATGTATGTGCTGTAATGTGTACACCAGTATTATGACTTCAGTTGCAGGACTGAACATTTTATCTCAGCATGTCAAAGATGGTTGTGGTGCAAAATTATTAAATGGACTGCATCATGCTTAATGATATCTACTAACCAGCACATATAAACACATGCACACATGGTATACCATATTGTAGGCACTGAATGAGTGCAGGGCCTAAAATGACTACACTGGATAATATTGAGCACCTAACTATTTGAAGACAAATAACCGATCAACCTCAATACATGTAAAGTCTCTTTGGTTTATGAATCATATGAAAATTACATTCTAATATCTGTAAGAAAAAAAAAAGGTGACGAAACTTTAAAGAATTCTTCACATTAGAACTGTATTTTCTTCCTGCTAAGATACTGGGCTGCTTCAGCCATCTTGTACAATTTTTAAGCTGACGGCCCTGCACCAGTAAGACCTCAAACTCATGTCCCAAACAACATTGTAGTAGGAGAGCTGTGAATAATAAGATGGAAACTTGGCTCTGTTACAATTTAATAACGTAATTATGTATTTTAAAAGTATATGAATTTGTAAGTAGCTAAAGTGGGGTGCATGGAATAGAAATTTACTCAATGTCAATTGTCCAGTGTGTCCCCCGCGGGCCACGTTTGTACAACAAGGGCACATGCAAAGTGTTTGGCGATTAGTCAATTCAGCTATTTAATGATTTTGCCACATTGTACAAGTCCTTATCTGTTTGGGCCGAAGCTTTGAAGACCTTTCTGTATTCGCTGCTCTTATAGTAGCTCGACAAATTGGAGATACCCAATACGTTTGACGTACGTAAATAATTTTTTGAACTGGCCCGTATAAAATGGCAACTATATATAGCTAGGCGGAAAAATCGACTTGTTCTATGCTCTCGCCTATAAAGACAAATCTTCTAAATAGCCATGTGGTGTACAAGGTACTTGCTCTAGCATGATCTTCGGTCCTCCGTTATTAACACATTTTCAAACTGTCTGGGAATACATACTGGGTGGTTCAGCTGAGACGAGCTACTACAAGAGCGTATAGCCTACGACATTAGAGCTTCAAAGCTTCGGCTCAAACAGATAAAGGACCTGTCACGGCTGTTTCAGGCCCATTCAACGTTGGACAATAAGACCTACGCCCTGAAATATTGAAACGATTACATCATCAAACATGACCTCAACAAGGACTTTGTATCTTCGACCTATATAAGGACTGCACTTGTAGTCCCGCCATTTAAAAGCCATTTTAGCGTACACATACCATTTTTCTATCCTTCGTGTGAATTGCAAGGCACAACTCTGTACCGTCTGTTAGCTATAGCGCTCGCCACGAGAGTACCGCGATTAGATATCCTTCACAAAGATCGGAACACTAGACTACCGCCAATTTTCCTGGATGAAAACAAGAAGTGGATAAATGTGGGAGAGCGGAGGCTACCTTGAAAGCCAAACAACTAAGTGCGGCCTGCAGAAATGACAGCGCTACAAGTCATCAAACATAGGTGATTTGACTCGTATTAAAAGTGATTTTTCATACCATGTATAGCATAGGTGATACATATTTGCGTCTTTTTGTTACTACTGGTATTGCTGCGATATTTTGTGATATTTCTACATTACACACTGGTAATACTGCAACTTTTCCTGTATTGATGCATATGTCCTTGGCTGCCGGTGCATTGAATTTGACATGTATATGGATTTGCTCCTTGTTTTCAAAGGAGACCAAATCCAAAATACCACTTATGTACCCAAGCAACATTGTGGTCGTCAAGAAAATGCATTAATACTGGGATAGTGGCTTTGGGAAATAACGTGTGTGTGTGTGTGTGTGTGTGTGTGTGTGTGTGTGTGTGTGTGTGTGTGTGTGTGTGTGTGTGTGTGTGTGTGTGTGAATGTCTTATGACTTCTCCTATGTGATGTCATCCTGTCAGTGATAATCATGTGCACGTGCTCTTCCTTGTGTTGGACAGGTTCTAAGGACTTGTTGATGACATGCATCTCAGGACATCTACCATCTCCTCTCCTCAGTAGGAGATGGTGTGCCTAGATGTCCCTGGAACAGGCTGCAAAATGGACGAATATATTGCCCGAGATGTTCAATCCCAAGGTGGAAGCAGGGTTATGATGCAGCTGTGCTGTGTCATAACAACAGGGACACTGTACCTCTGCTGACACACTGTGCAGGGGCAGGTTGAGAACATTCAGGCACAGAGATCTGACAAATTCAAAACAGCGGGTAGGGGGTAAATGATGTCAGTGTACTAGCACCACCATCTTTAGCTGTGTGAATGATATTGGATGGCCTTCCCACTTGCTGAGTGGATATGAAGTGTTCATACCTTATATATGTATGAATTTAAATACATTTTAATTTGAATGCCATCATATTGGGTCCGGGTGCAAACATCTCACCATGCAAGATTAACTCCTATGTGTTTGCCACTGAAATGCAGTCACACATGGTACAGCTGCCTTAAAGGGAATCCTTGCAGGAGCTACAAAAGCTTTGTGGGTACACCATTGCATCCTCCTCAGTTCAAAATGCCATACCAAACACCTTCTGCAAGGCCTGAGTATATGCCTCACACTGTTATGTGGTGTCTTTTTTGTTTCCCCTTCAGTCATGCACCCTCTGCAGTGCAACTGACCTTGGTGGTGGTGGGAATCCATTCAACCTATACAACTCCGCATCATTATTCATAGAAAACAAGCAGACTGTTTAGGCCGAAAAGTGCCGGCCGCACTTAGTTAATGACATACACCTTTCACCTGAAGTGTTAACATTGCCTCTATGTCGAATTTACCAGTGGGAAAATTGGCGGCTCGATGCAACTCGCGCTTTTTTAACACATGCTCGAGATGACGTAACGGCGTATGCTTATGAAAACGAGGCCAGTGTATTATTGGAAAGCGTAGTATTAATAGTTCACATGTGTGTGTTATAGAGAAATGATTGCTGGTACTAATGCATCAGCGTATAATAGCACCAGGTGTAAGCTTCAAGCAAGCCATGCTGTTAAACATTGCATAGCGATAATGAGGCTATCCGCCATCATTTGTAAATCATATACCGTAACGCTCTAATTATCAAACTAATTGTCCAGCTCGAAACAGCCGTGCTGTACAACGTGGCCAAACCATTAAAAAAAAAAAATCACTAGAAATTAATTTTGTTTCCTGTGCCCACACCCATGCAGGACATTAAGAGTCCACAACAAAGAGTATCTGCATTATAACACCGTTCATGATGAAGGTGTTAAACAAGCAGAAGCCACACAAGAACCATACATGTAGATAAGTATATTCCCCTTTGGGTGATTATTCACTATGAATATGTTGCTATCCTCCATTTTGACGGGCAAATGTTTCAGACACTCACTTCTAAGCTATATTAAGGGCCCAATTTAATCGCTACATGTGTATTTGAAGAAGCTACAATGCCTCAGCTCTCATAACTGTCTACCCTTGTTAGTTTCGCAAGAATTGACGACATATTTTACAGTGTGTGCACTGGTACATTCATTTTGATACTGGTGTACCTGTAGTGGTTGGGTTCAGCCAATCCATTATCACAGCATAGGCATTGCATTACATTTTAAAAGCAAAGGTAAATACATTTCTGATAATCCCAGAAGAACCCAGTTGAACTACTGAATAAGAGAGGGATCATTCGTGACTACACTCTGCACATGTATGGCTGTGTGAGATGCAATCATTGATTTTAGAAACTAGGAACGGCGGGAAGTGTACACATGTGTTGCTACCATGTTATTCTGTTAAGATGTATGGTGTACTGATTGTGTATATTAATCAACACCTTGACTAGTACTCTCTTCCATATTTTCTATGAAGGTAAGCATAAATGCAGTTAAAAAGACCATCAACCATTCAAGACATGAACATGGTTGAAAGACCTGATGTAAAAGGAAATTTCTGACAATGTCGTTCATTGCGACTGAAATGTACAGGACAGCTTGCTATTTGTAATAAGATTTACTATGATTTTATCTGTTGGACAAAGAAAGATTTTCTTTTAGAATGAAAATTTTTAGACTCAATTCAGTTTACCAACATTAAAGGTATTCTGAAATACATTTTCCCAAAAAGTCAATAAGAGATCAAATCGTTTAGCTGAACCTTCTACTTCATCATGTAGTGTTAAACAGCCAAGTATATCATAATGAATTATAATGATGTGCTTGAAAATAAAGCTGAACTTTATCAAAGCAGAAGCCGTCCTGAAAGATCAAGTCTGACACATAGTGGTGGACTCTCATTCCAAATGGCCAGAGGTGATACCTATAGCTGTTCGAACTATTGAAGCTTTGAGACAGTTATTTGGGTCAGGAGCTTGCATGCAGCCCTAGTTGGGGGTACCCCCCTCCCGTACTCTCGGGGCTTTCTCAATTTCATGCAAATCCTGCATCTGGCACCATACTTACATGCATTATCCTGGCTACACCACTGGTTGAGTCCACTTATAACATGCTTTGCACCTCCCCAACACACAACCTGGCTATGGGCCTGAGTTATTTGGCTGTGGCAGCATCATGTTTCCAATGCTTGTTTCAGAAGTGAAATAAATGGAAAAACATACTCATCCCACTACTAGTTCAACTAAACGGGACTGCAGAATAAGATCCCAGATCACCTCTGCATAGAAACAACCAGCGCATCACATCACTGTTCATTTTTTTCCAGCTGTGGCTGCCAGCATTAACAGTTAAAAACAAATTTCCTTCAGTCCTACCACCACAAACAGGAGCCACTAGTGGTTGGCCACAACGTTAACAAGCATGATCGACACCCATGCAGCAATGCAGGAGGAGATCACATATTGTCAAAGCATCACAAAGAAGGCCACAATAAACCTGCCGAATCCCATCTTGCACCAGAAAGCTTCAGGCCTAGGTCGATCTTCTGCATGTGCAGTGGTTTTAGACTCGTGCCCAGACCTAGCATTATGTCATCCAAGACATGTACGTACATGTATGGAAAAGTTCAAGTGCCAATATAAGAGGTAAAATAGTTTAGTTGTACACACATAAAAACAATAGTACAAATACGGAATGGGTTCACATCAAATCTCCACAAAAGCCAGTTTCCATCAATGTATCAGAATAAAAATACAATCTTGCAGGGTATTCTCTCCCCTACCATCCAGCTCAAACTTCTCCCAGATTCAAACGGCCATGGTTTTACAATTTTTTGGGCACTCAGCTACTTGATGGCTGGTGCTTCCTCTAAGCTGCCTGGCCCCTTTGCCATGAATGCTCCAAAATCACTGGCCTCTTCCCAAACTGATAGCCATATTCTGAGCATAGGAAATGCAGGAGTATATGCAAAACCATAGATATGTGCAAGCCCTGCATGGTGGAAGTGTTGACTAGGCCAAGTTGATAAAGAACCAATTCAACCCATAAGCCTTGCAAGAGGTGCAGGAGCTGTGCAAAGTCAGAGTTTTATATATCTAGGAATTAGTAATAAATGACAATGTATTGTGAATATCTCAGCGTTTAAGTATATGTAAAATCATAATAACCTTGTTACATAAAATAAATAAACGGAACATGAAGTACATACCATTAGATAATACTTTAGTAATTAAAATGAAATCATAAAGAGAAATAATAAGTCAATAAATTTACTCCATAAATGAGGCCAGAGGAGCACCATCATCAAACCCCAGCCCACTTCTCCATTTGATGCGAGATCCTCTAAGACAGAGGCTCACTGCTCGAACCCCTGCAAAAGCGAGCCGTGATCTGATGTAGCTGCTGGTGGGAATAGGCTTTGTCCCACTTGGAAGACAGAGCAGTGGCCATGTGCTTAATGAAATGACTAACCTCTTTGTGAAGTAGTCCATCCACGGAAAGGACAAATGGGGTGAAGGTGTCTCTTCTGTCTTCAACTACTTTATTGCACATTCTCTTCTTCTCCTGTGAGCTGGATTCAAGAATGGCATTAGGTGCTCGATGGCAGTGTGATGGGGCATCAGTGTCTATGACACGGACATCAAACAGTGCCTCCACCTGTGGTTGCCAAACACCTCTGATTTGAGGTGGCAGTAGCTTCATTCACAATAGGCTCCTTTATAACTTGGGGCCACACCTGACTGGCAAGATCATCAATGCAGTCACAAATCTCATTGTGGCACAGTATAACAAGTCCCCCCTTCTTACAGCCTAGGGCATGTTGGAGGGTGAAATCAGCCTCACAACCATCGCATTTGGCTGGTAGATTAGTTGGATGTCGCAAATAGCGCAGAGCTAGGCCATCTCTGAACTGTACTGGAGCCAAATCAAAGTGGCAGCTTTGAAGTGGCAGAGTCGTCAACCAGCTGGATGTTTTGCCCTTGACCACCCTCATGATTGCACGTTGTCTGCCTGGTGAAAGAGTTGCAGGAATGGCATCTAGTTTCTGTTTGGCAACCTCGTCAAGTGCTTTTCGTGACCCATGTCTTGCCTTGCTGATTGCATCCAGGTGACAGGCAGAGCTAAATTTACCCCATCCCTTAATAGCTTCTACCACAAATAATAATTTTATAACAATACAGATAAACAAGCACATAACAGTAAATTACCTGCCACATAGACTAAATAATATGTCAATAGCTTGCATCTGAGATGGTCCTCAAAAGAAGAGCACTCACATTTGCCCTGTCAAGGGTCATGCTTAATCTTTGATACAGTGCTGTGACTGCTGCAGACTTTGGGCTGCTCTGACATGTGGCCAAGCATGAGGCAAGCTGAGAGACCCCACTTTGCTTCAGTGCCCCAACACCCATAAGTCTCCACAGCTATCGGGATGCATACCAAACCAAGTTCTGTACATTTGGAATCGCGTGTGAATTTTTGTATGGGTGCTTATGTATGAGTTTGCGTGTGTTTTTGAATGTGCATGTGTGTGTTTAGTTATATGTGTGACAGTTGTGTACATGTGGTGGAGTGTGTGTTTGTGTGAGTTTGTGTGTGTGTGTTTGTATGAGTTAGTGTATGTGTTTGTGTGAGTTTAGTTATATGTGTGACAGTTGTGTACATGTGGTGGAGTGTGTGTTTGTGTGAGTTTGTGTGTGTGTGTTTGTATGAGTTAGTGTATGTGTTTGTGTGAGTTTATGTGTGTGTTTATGTGAGTTTGTGTGTTTGTGTGAATATGTGTGTGCATGTGTCTGAGTTGTGTATGTATGTAGTGTGTTGTGTGAGTGTGTATATGTGAATGAATGTGACTGACCCACTCTTGACTCTTGGACCTATCTACCTATATGTTCCATGAATGCAGTGAGTGCTGCTTGCCGATTTAAGCCTTTAAGGAGACCATTCAGGAATATAGGGTGTGAAAACATCCAGCAGAACACACCAGTACTTGAGCATGACTGCAGGGCCGCGTAGGACGGTCAAGCATTCGGGCCATGGCCTGACCAGTGATCACTTTTCGATTGCCCGAGGTCCATCTCCCGCAGAAACGGTGTATTGGTTACACTTGTTCGTACATGTACTTGTACATGTACAATGATTCAGGTATGAATATTATAACTGCATGAGGGGTATACACATACATTCCGAATCCAGTTTAAGCTACATTCAACTTTCAAAACAAAACACTAATACTAATAGATCGCCAGTTTATCAGCTAACGGTCTCCTACACAGAGCATTTTATCAAGCGCACGTATAGCTTGTAGTGTGAAATGGCGATGTAATCTAGGGTTTGATGATGGAGCGCACTGAAATTTTATTTTCAGTCCTGTATTTCTGTGCATCTATTTCTCGTTTTAATGATAATATGGTTATGTATGTATTAACTTAGTGAAAAATATAAGTTATATGTATCGTTTCGCCGGGCTGAGCATAAGATAGCTAGGCTCTTCAGTTGTTTATTTTTTTTGTTTTTTTAAATTTTAATTTTATTATACATTGATTTGTGGGAACATCAGTACTAGGCTATAGATTGCGATATTAAGTAAGGCTGTAACATGTGATCACATCACTCAGCGCAGTGTATGGTATCCAGAAGTAAAAATGAATCAGAAGGTATCTTAAAAAAAAAAAAGCAATATTTGAAATCAATATCAGTATGTCATTTTACAAGCAGACGAAAGCGACTATTTGTCGAAGTGGGAATCTAGCAGGGCAGTCAAGTTGTCAGACCTGCATCATGGGAGGATGAGAGGCGAGCCCAAACCCTTATTTTGCCAAAATCATCCCGTGAAAAATCCTCAATCTTTGCAGGATACGAACTCGTTACCCCGCGATTCAGAACAACTGGATTTAAAGTTGAGCCAAATTACTAGTTATGAACATGATATGCTAAAACTACTTTTAGCACATCAGATCCATTTTTTTAAATTTATCCTCATGCATTTTAAAAATTGACTTTCGGGCAGAGTACTATGTTATTAATGCAGCCCTGGCAATAGACAGGGGTTGATTCCAGATCTATCGCCATTTCAGTGGAGAATCTATTTGCAAGGGGGATAAGAACGTCTTCAGACACAGATGGACCGTTCAATATATATTCATGGCAGATTTTCCTGACTCTTAGTGCAAGAGATACAGGGTCTTCACGAAAGAACGCAACGCTTTTACATCACTATAACTTAGGATTGAAATTAATTACTGCTTGATGCAGAAGTTAGGCAAGTACTAACAATCCAATAAGATTTAAATTATTTTAAGCGGTTAAGTGATTGTATCAAAGCCCTCATAAATCAAAATATTCAAAGCTCTCTATTATCAACATTATTCAAGATTACGGTTAGAGATAATTGATTTTAGTAACTACAAATAAGTAACGCAAGATCTGAGTATGCAGTGAAACAGCGCTGATTTCAAGTTACTGAGTTCAATAGCGAGTTATTAACATTAAAAACCGTAATTTGCTTTAAAGTTATTAAGATTGAAACGGTTAAACCGGTTATGAGGTAACTAATTTTAATAACCATCAATAATTACTCCATGATTAAATGAAGTACAACTTTGATTCTGTATTAATGGTGAGTTACTCTAAGTCAAAGTTAATTAAAATTGTAGTGGCCCTTTAGCATTCTCAAGTTTGAGTTGTTTGAATATTAACTTGTAAAACGCCAATTAAATTTCATACTTTTTCACAGCTATTCTTTAGATTATAAATCTTGTAATTAATTAAAAGTTGTCGTACATTTCTGTGTCAAATTAATTAATTGCAAGGTACTTGATTTTATCTTTTGAACTGTAAAAGATAATTATAATTGAATTTTAATAATGCGTTTGGTATTTGCCTAACCATGTGTATTCATAAATTGATTTAGATTGATAATCCTTATAGTATTGGGCAACATGTTCGCAATCTTTTCTCCAATGTGCTTATGAGGGTGTTCGTTTGCTGCTGGCCATCAGACATGCCAGCAAAAAGTGCTGTTCAGGGCCTCACACCCAGTCACTATGCTCGCCTGACCACTTTCAACTGCTTCCTACGTATCTGAACTGGTACGTACATATACAGCACACTAAGACTTTAAAAATAGATTTTTCAATAATGATGAGGTTCAGTATGATATGAATACGATTGTGTAGTACCTTATAAACAATACCTTACAAGGGAAACAGCATCAATCTGTTCATTATTTATGGCATTACATCATATATGTACCTCAACATAGGACTGTTGTGAGCCATACAGCAAAGTTACGCGTATGTTTGGCCACGCGATCGCTACAAAGGAGTTAGAAGACGGTATGATATGAGGTTATTGGACAAGTGGGCATGGTATATTTCGATCGTGTCATGCTCATATAATAAATATGATTATAATAGGCTCGTCGTAAAGTGATATTTCTCTCTAAACGTCAGCTACACATAAAGAACTGGAGCTACGAGATGCGACACAGAAAGGTGATAATGCCAAGGTGGCGAGATTGATAAAAAGTGGAGTATCCGTAAACTCAGTTAGCGAGGTGAGCTGCGTTCATGCATATATGTTCTGCTGTTAAATGAAAATACAATGAAGCTGTTTGGTGTACGTGTGATGGGTGGGCCTGGCTATGCACCATACATCTACATCAAGTGCATACAAGGTGTAATGGACGGTTGCCTCTAGATGTGCCTAATAATCAAATAATAATATGAAATGTGGAGACGATTATAAGTGATCTGCATTTCGGCAAAACGTAAAACCATAGATTATAATAAAACTGAAGATAGAAACACCTTAGATAGAACCAAATCTATATGCACATGTATGTGTGTTCCTTTTACTATATATAAGCCATAACAACTGTTCCATGTGCCAATCTAATTATATAACTTGCACTGAACGTACCGAAATTAACTTACGTCAGTTATAGTCACACACAAAAAAGGCATTCCGCACTGCAACTCGTACAGAACATTAAAAAGCTAATTTAATGTATTTGCTGTGTGTGTCTAACTCACACACTTGGTACAAAACACAATGGGTCTATGGCCTGTTCACCAAGCAGTTGTACATGTACATGTACCCTGCACATACATGTACGTGTACTGAAGCTTCTTGCTATGCTATATGATTGTTCCACAGAGGGATAACACAAAGTATTTGCTATTAAAACATACGCTTGGGAGCCTTACTGTGTTGAGATAACTGGTACAGGCACAAATAATAGAAGATGTTGGTACTTATGTGGCATGTGCATAGTGATTTGAGTTACACACCAGCTGCTGATACGTGAGACCAGTGACTAGACGGAGAATACTGAGGACTTTTTTTTGTCTCAAATAGCACTGAAAGTTGGGAAAAAATCCTCTGCAAACAAGTGGGTTAAGCGAAATATACATGTAGGCAGCTTCAAAGTGTTCGCCACTGAGTAGTCTTCTGTCTATGGTTTGCTGACTGCATGGCCCATCAAGGTTGCACATACATGTGTGGTCAGTTATATAAAAACTTCATTATACATTTAGTGTGCTTAAGGCAGGCATGCAATGAGTCGACTTGTCGCATGCAACTCAAATGAATATTGGTAAAAATTCAGTAAGCCATCAGTAAACTAATTGATTATGGAATTCATTTCAGTTGTATGCCAACCTTTTACAGTATTTTTGTGAGTTACTATAACCTTTAATCTCCCGTCGTCCTACGCATAGGATTAGCATCCTACGCGTAGGACGCAAGTTAAAATTAATTTTTAGCAAACTCACATGATCAAAAATAAACCAAAATCTCATTGTACTGTAGAAATGGTTATTAATTCAGAAAATATTTTTACTTTCTTGCAATTCTTCAAAGATTGTCAATACTGCATTGCTAAAAGATGTATTTGCGGTAAATTGCAAAGCAACGTAAAGTACCAAGAAGTAACGTTGGGAAGATCAGAGCAACATATTAAAAGAAGGGGTTCGTAGGACAGGTCTTTTGCACTAAGCATATAAAAAAGTACATTGTAGATATGGAAATTGCTAGCTCCACAAGCTTATGAACGATAGATATTTGTCAGATGCATGTTGCGGGAATTATGCCAAGGACATTGTATCCACTTTGTTGACTGAACTATTGTACCCACTCCAGGGTGGTAGTACTCCATTACATTTTGCTGCAATTGGAGGTCATACTACTTGTCTGAAATATCTCCTTTCAACTCCTGGTATTTATGTGAACATTAAGGATAAGGTGAGTTGGTCCATTAGATGTTGCTGTATGAATAATGCACACATACAACATGTATGCATGTACATGTATGTAAGGTACATATATCATGCCCTTATAGTTTTGTGAATGAACAGCAGCACAGAATGTGATGTCTTTGCTGAAACTAACATGTAACTATAAATATGATAGCACAGATGCCTAAAGTGGTGTACATATAGAGCAGCCATAGAGAGGTTGCCAGACCTTTTGGACTTACGTGTACCTGATCTCCCCTTTAGATGTTTGTTCACATTAAACCGTTATTGTACGTCATGTTGAGTAACACTGTGGCCATTAAGGACAACCTAACCTGTCCTGTGAAGTTCCTCTGGTTGTTTTACAAACAACCAATAGCTGAAACAGACCCAGAGGAACATGTAACATTTTGTAGTTTCAGTTTCTATCCCTCATTAGCACAGGTGGCAGGGCCGGTGAGAGGGGTGGGGGGTAAGCAGGGTTATGTACCCAGGGCCTCAAGGTAAAAAAAAATTAATTGGCGTGGAATGCAGATTGTTACACAGCATGTACATGTACAGTAGTGTTACATGCTCGAGGCCCCCTATACTAGCATGTTTGGCTAAACGCAAGAGGGACCACCCTGTATTCATATTTGGTTATTATGCCATATTTGTATTTCGACCTGGGCTAAATAAAACTCTATGCCTGTAACCTTATGGGGCCTCAAACTCTCTGTTACCCCGGGCCTTGCTATATGCGGCTCTCACTGCAGACTTAATTCTATCGTATTGCCATTGTTCCAACCATGATGTTATGATGTTGACTTCACTCCAGTGGCCAGGTGATACTCCATTACACTTAGCTGCAAAGGGAGGTCATACTACTTGTACTAGACGTCTTCTTTCTATTCCTGGTATTGATGTGAACATTAAGAATACCGTGAGTTAAATTGAGTAGCTGTATGAATAATACAAAACATGTGACCTTGTGAACATATTGTACATATAAGGCACAGTTTGTATGTGTGACATGCCCTTAGGAACTAGTACATGTATAATGTAGTCATAAAGGAAGTAACATATATGCAGATGCCTGGCTTGCTTGAAATTATGAGCTGCATATAATTCACAGGGTTAACCAAATTATTTTATAAATTAAGAAGTCATGGAGGTATCATATTTGTACTTGTTTTGTACTCTAGCTATATGACATGTACAAAAGAGAAATGAGCACAAATGTAATAATCTTCCAATTGTCCATTCAGTGATAGTGAAAGCACACATTGCCATGAAATATTCCAATTTGTCTTTGCCCACCACTCCCCCTAACAGCCACATGTGTGTTATGTTAAAATGATGTTTGGCTTATTATGTTTGAAGGGCCATGTTGACAATCCTAAGCTAGCATCACTATGTAGAACTATTGTACTCACTCCAGATGTATGCTTATACTCCATTACACCTTGCTGCGGAGGAAGGTCATGCTACTTGTGTGGAATATCTCCTATCCACTCCTGGTATTGATGTGAACATTAAGAATACAGTAAGTTGTTGCTCTGGGAATAATACATGTACAGTACAGGTATACTTTAGGAACAGACACATGTACATGTACTTGTAATGACCTTCCAATTGTATGTGCTAATAGAAGTATGTGGGAGGGGATGTACAGGGCCTCAGGAACAGTGCAAGTGATGTAGACCTGTGAGCAAGTGGTGGGGTTTGTTTTGTGAGAGAACAACAGCACAGAATATAATATCCACACAAATATTAAACTTTGAGTTGTGAGGTCCCCAGCCCTTATAATAAAATGGTTACTTCCTGCCCACAAGTCTTGGTCCCAGACCCACTATACAGCACCGATGGATTACATCACTGTGCATAGATTAAGGGTCTCAAATTGTATATGATGACAATCAGACATGAGCACAGTTACATGTAATTGGCACACAAAGCCGTGACACCTTGTTTGCTCAGGCAAGTCAGTCATTGTTGTATCATGTTCCTACTGAACCCACTCTAGTATGGTGACACTCCTTTACATCTTGCTGCAAGGGGAAGTCATACTACTTGTGTGGAACATCTCCTTTCCACTCCTGGTATTGATGTGAACATTACCAATATGGTGAGTTGAACCATTGAATGCTAAAAGATGTAGCTGTATGAATAATCAGCGACCAGTGTGACATGTGCAATGTCTCATGTACAGCCAGAGCCTGAGTGAGAGGTAAAGTGGAAGGTTGTACACTGTATCTTTGAAACATTCCAAATGTGGCGAATTGAAATGAATCGAGAATTCAAAACAATCTATTGGCTCTGTAGTTCATAGAACGGGGATAAGATAGTACAAGAATTGGTTTGTGCGAAGTGATTGGGATAGCATTGTGAAATGTAATTTCTAAAAAAAGGTCTATACCAAATTTAACTATTACTGGCCAATTGGTCTCACAAGTTTCATTTATAAAAATTTTCTCTGTGGGATCTGGACTGGTAAGGTCCCCAGACCTCATATGTACGTGTGATCTTATTCAATTGACGCTAGTTAATTGAATTAATTTACATGTACATGTATATACTGTATGTGAAGTAGCACAGAGACTAAGGCATTCTAACCCATTATGTACTGTAAATGTACAATGTAAATATAGTGTCACAGGCTTAAAAAAAAACATTAGTTTCTACATGTAGCCCTCAACCATTACTACATTGTAAATGTACATGTGTACCCACTCCAGTGTGGTGATACTCCATTACACCTTGCTGCAAGCTGCAGAGGTCACACTACTTGTGTGGAACTTCTCTTTTCAACTCCTGGTATTGATGTGAACATTAAGAATAAGGTGTGTTCATCACCGTGTATTGATGATACATGTTGTGTACATGTATGTGAACATGTATGTACAAGCAAATAGGCCATGTAGTATGTGTACATATTTAGGTTAGTTATTTAGCAAGTCTCTTGACAGCAGGGCTCTCACATCTCTTACCAGGACTACCTCCCATGGAGGGCTGCCATGGCTTCAGAGTAAGGTCACATAGAGTTGAATAGCTGCTCACAACAGCAATCTTTTGCTATTGCATTTTTTAGTATCTGGCTGAGGGTGGTATGTACGTGGTTGTGCCATGTGATTAAGCTGTAGCTTCAATGTTATTCTCCTTGTCTGGAACACAAATTAACATTTAACGGCCCATGTTATGGAACTAACATACATGTACGTACGGCTTCATGTTTTTATGAAGAGCATGTACTACAGTGTACCATATACTGTCCATGTGTACATTTCTATTGTACCACTCCAGGATGGTAATACTCCACTACACCATGCTGTAAAGGGAGGTCATACTACTAGTGTGGAACGTCTCCTTTCCACTCCTAGTATATATGTGAACATTAAAGATGGGGTGAGTTGGTCCATTGAGTAGCCGTATGAATTATACAAATGCATATCCCTTGGGAACATATACATGTACATGGAGCAGACCCTAGAGTAGCATGTGGAAGATACGAGTTAGATTTAGCATTACAGGGTGCGTGCTTCTGACCTCTACTTTCCAACCTGGTGTCAAATTGCACCCATGCTAGTACCCAGGGTACTTCACAGACTGGAGCATCCTCATCCGCCACATAAATAGCCCCTAGAGTAGACAATTATGGCCCCTATGGTGGATGGAGTGGACACTATAGGAGATAGCCGTGAAGTGAACATATCTTTAACTACAAACCTAATATGAAGTGATGTGATTATTAGGTGTTGGGACGGCGATGAAGGTTGTTGATGTGGAAATGGAGGTGACAGAGCGGTAGACTTTGCTGACGTGGAGGTACCAGGTTCGGTGGTTGTGATGTTGGCTGGGAACAAGGATTTGATATAGTAGTTATTTCGGGTGACTGGTGTTTTTTCCGCACCAAATTGATGCCGGTAATTGAGAGTGAAGATGGTGCAAGGGGCTCTGGCAAGAGCGCGGTTGTTGAGTGCAGATTAGAGCAGTGGCCATGTTTAGCGGCATGACAATTTGTACAGGGACGATTCTCTCTCACGCATGAACACAACTTACAGTGATGTTGATGCCATCACATGAGCAACATGCACGAGTTCTCGCCACCATCTTAATCACCAATGTTATTCAATTATTAAATGAAGTTGGAAACCAAATTGATGCCGGTAATTGAGAGTGAAGATGGTGCAAGGGGCTCTGGCAAGAGCGCGGTTGTTGAGTGCAGATTAGAGCAGTGGCCATGTTTAGCGGCATGACAATTTGTACAGGGACGATTCTCTCTCACGCATGAACACAACTTACAGTGATGTTGATGCCATCACATGAGCAACATGCACGAGTTCTCGCCACCATCTTAATCACCAATGTTATTCAATTATTAAATGAAGTTGGAAACATTTGTTATTTGTTATTTGAATTATATAGTGGTGATATATAAAAACTCAAAGTTCATTAAAATTGTAGTGGTCTTTTAGCATTTTCAAGTTTGTAAACACCAATGAAATTTAATAATAGTAATAATAATAACATCGCAGAGGCAACATGCCACAGCAATGATTGCCAGGCAGCCTTTCTAAATTAAACTTGAGCATGAACGTTTCTTTTTAAAATGTATTACGTATTCTCTACCTATTTTTCCTATAATAAGGAGTACATGTACATTGTGGCTTGAGGTGGCCAATGGTACAGACAAGAGTTTGGTCCAAGGAGCGAGGGTAGTAATCAGATGGGACTTGAAGTAGCACCGCTAAACCGCACGCAGAATAGGAATATTGAGTTATTGATATACTTCCATCAAAGTTGATCTTTATAAATCTTGCAATGAATAAAAAGTTGTTGTACATTACTGTGTCACATTAGTTATCTGATTTTATCTTTTGAACTATTAGAGGTAATGAAACTTTAATAATGCAGTTCGTATTTGCCTACCTTAGTCACTGTATACTCATTAATTCATTTAGATTGATAATTCCATTAAGGAATTATATATTCATTTAAAAGTATTGCATTATCCGAAGTTAGACACTGACACCTTCATGTACATGTACCTGTACATGTACAAGGGATCTACATGCACATGTACGTGATTTAGAAAAGAAACTTCAGAGACCTTAGGCTGTAGCATGCTAATGATGACCACATAAATGTATTACTTGTATATACATGTGCATATCTCCTTTACCCACTCCAGGGTGGTACTCTGTTACTACTTGCTGCAAGGGGATGTCATACTACTTTGATGAAACTTCTCATTTCCACTCCTGGTATTGATGTGAACTTCAAGGATAAGGTGCGTTCATGCTACAGGTGTACCTGAATACGATTGATGTGTACATACCCATACACAAGTATTTGAACAGTAAGGTACAGGCAAATAGCTTATAAAAATACACCATATACATGTACATGTAATTAATTAATATTATGTACATGTACATGTGAATCACATTAGAGCCTTACATGTATCTGGACTAAGCTAAGCATTGTGCAGTGTGATGATTTGTAATTGATCTTAGAACACCTTTAGCTCTTTTGTGCATACATCACTTACATGCTTATTTACTGATTATTAAACAGTACAAAATAATGACCGACAGTTCTAAAAAGGGCCTACCAAATGCAACCATATTGTTGGCCATTTGGCCTCACAAGTTCTATTTCATAAAATTTTGCTCAATTTACATGTACATATTCATGTATGTGAAGTACCACAATTAATTAGTAGTTTCTATGCAGGATTTGAAGTGTTGTGAATACAATTAGCAAACCACCCAATCCCACTATACAGGGGCGGATGCAGGGTTTTGGGGCGGGGGGGGGGGGGGGGGGGGGGGAAGTGATTTTGAAGGGACCACCAGCATTCGCACTTTTTAAGTCACAAAACACCACATAATTGCACAGCCATGCATGCTAAATAACAGTAAATAGTATACGACTGTAATTTACACTATATTAAAGTACATCTGCTGCTGTTACAATGCATGCTACTAGAATCATGACTAAATTCGAATTCACTGAATGGCTTAGTCCACATACAAAGATCGAAAGAGACTTCGGGGATTTTGCTTCACAAATCGATCAACGATGCAATCAGCAGTTACAGGTATCTGATGGTTGATGTGCATCAAAGTGAGCGATGCCAGCCGTTCTTCGTCCATTTGGTTTCTGAAGGTTGTTTTAATTCTTCGGAGAACCGAAAATGTACGCTCCGCTTCGGAGCTAGTCACAGGAAATACAGATCCAATGGTAAATAAGACTCGAACATTTGGAAACACATCACCATCAGCATATTTCAAGCAACCAATTATATTGTCCGGCAAGTCTGCTGCAGTCAAGCGATGCTTCCAGTAATGAATCCACTGTTCTATCTCTGATTGCAAAGTTGTATATGAAGGAAGATCGTCTCTGTAGAACTCAAACTCAGATAGTGGAGTGCAATGAATAACTATTTTTGGGATTAAAGTTAATACACATATAACTGCTTGCCTGTTGGTTTTGGAAAATCGAGTTTTCATCTCTGAAATGATGTAGTCCAAAAAGGTATCATTATACTTCTCTTGAAGTATTCAGAAATAGACTCAGCTGGTACATTGGAGCGATGCTCCTGTCGCATCCCTGCTCTAACAGTTCATGGTTTTTCTTCTATGGACCCTATCAATTCTGCTAGCTGTTTATCCTCGGCGTATACCCTTTCATGAAATGTATCAACGTCTCCTCTGAATGCCTGAAGCAAGGAAATAGTATCATCAATCCTCATATATGCATCATAAATATCCAGTTATCTTTTCTGCAGTTATGCTGAAATGCCTTTCAGTGGATACAGAGCGTTCTTCATCACAATAAAGGCCACAATATTTTCAAACCGTTTGATGGATGATCCTAAACCATTTGCTTTTTCCTTTGTTTCCTTGTCCCATGGCCAGTCAGCTACTGCATCATCGTACAAGTGTGGATGAGCCATCATGTCTGTTGTCATTACAATGGCTGGTGCTAGTTCAAAAAAGTTCTCATATGCTTCACGGCGCTCCACCCATCGTGTGCAGCACAAGCCTCACTTTAGTTCGCGTTGCTGCACTAAATTTGTCAAGGAGTAGAACACGTTCAAGGAATGTTTGACGCTTGGGTGAATTGTAAAAAAATAGAAAGGTTTCATTTATTGTATCTACATGTATGACATTATGTATGGGTTGCAACTTACAACTTGCACTGATAGACAAGTTTAAGATGTGGGCATTGCAAGGCAAATATATGGCCATTGGATAATTGGATCGAAATCTGCCCTGAATGCCATTTAAATAAGAAGACATGGAGCTTGTCGTGTCATAAGTCTGAGCACGTACTTTGTTTAAGTCAATATTACGTGATGTATAGCACTCAACAAGCTTTGTGCATACAGTCTCTGAGTTAGTTCTTTCAAGCTGCACAAAATCAAAAAAAGCTTCCTTTACGACTGGATTGTTTGGGTCACCAGTGTCCACCATTCTGTTACACACACCAAGCACAGAATGATTATTGGTAGAATCTGTGACTTCATTGGCAATGACGGCGAAGTAGCCACTGTTATACACAGCTGAATTCGTTACTTCACGAACATATTATTCTGAATAGTTTTGGATGTGTATCTTGCATTCCTTGGTGCATTATCTAAAAATGTATGCAACACTGGGTGGATAAAAAATTTCCTTTGTTACAATTTGGACTGGCAGTTGCATCATCTGTATGGCCACAAAAAGATATTCCTTGCCTCCCACAGTATAAAATGCACTCCACTATACTCTTGAGAGCCAATTTGTTTGATGCAGCTACATGTAGATCCTGCGATCACAAGTCAAGGATACTGTCTATCCTAATATTGGGCTTGTCGCATTGCAGTAGAAATGCTTTTCCTGTCAATACAGCATCAATGTGATATTCATGCTTGTCAAGCACCCCTTCCTTACCTTTGGCATTCTTAAAATCCTTAAAAGGTGTCAAAACTAATTTTCCTAATTGACCTCCCCCATGACATGAGGCTGCTTTGCAAAACGCACACAGTACTTGCAGTAAGCATCACTCTGTGATGGTGACCAGACAAGCCAACTATATACTCATTAAGCCAGTGTGTTTTAATGTAGGCTTGAACTATCTTCCCACCATTTGTATAGCGATGAACTGGATTTGGTGATGGCAAAGGAACTTTCTCTTGCAGAAGTTTGGCAATAGTATTTTGAGGCAAAGCAGATGCATGTCCTGCAGTGATGAGGCCAACATCTTTATGTCATCTCCAGTAAAGCAGCACTCATCAGACAGAATTTATATAGGTGCACTAGTACTACATTCCTCTACTGTTGATGTAACTACATTTGTTTCTGTAGCTGAGGTAGTTGTCAATGAGCCAAAATCCTCAAGACTATCACTGGAATACTTATATCACTCAATACTTACATGTATGTCAAGCCTCGTTTCTTCATATTGAGTGGGATTGGTTGTGATAGGTGCCAATTCGGTTGAATGACTCGTCGCGTTAAGGAATGAATGATTTTACGTGATTTGCTCGTAGATTTGTCTTTGTCTGTTTCTGTTTCAAGGCCAAACTTCCTTTTCCCACCTGCCATGAATGCCCTGAATAAAGTAAGATCGCGTATGGTCATTCAAAACACCCGTATCATGACCACATGATTATCTTACCTATGTAGAAACAGAAATGCAAAACATCGGCTGTATGGGAAAAAATAGCATTCAATATACCTTCGATAGGACAGATATGTCAAGAAGAAATTCAAAATTAACCCTTACCAATCAAAATTTGCAGCAACGACAACAACAAAAACAATTACTGAAGCGATCGCGAACCAGCACCTAGTTAAAACTGTCAATTCAAATTGCTTCTTATTACTGCCTCCTCCGCAAGTGTTCAATGAATCCTAATTATTAACCATTAAACAATGATCACTAATCTAATGTAAATTACTAATTCCTATCTGTGGTGTGGTCCGTGCAATTAATGAAGTCATGAATTTAATAACACGGTTTTGCGGGATACCCAACTCCCCCCTCCCCCCCCCCCCCCCCCATCGTTACATGTATAGTGTACGTAAGAAGTCGTGAATTTTTAACATAGGTTTTGCGGGGGGGGGGGGGGGGGGGGGGGGGGGGGTATACCCACCCCCCCCCCCCCTATATCCACCCAAGCTATAGCCAATGTACAGTAAACTCAATTGGACTTTGCAACCATATCTGGATAGTGCCGTAGAATACCTATAATGTATTAAAACTACCGATGCTTAGAAAGCTCTGACAACAGAGATAACACTTCACTTGCAAATCTCATACCTTCTTCTGGATCTGATATGATGAAATTGCACTGTACATGTATCTTTGTCACAATTGAAGTGTAATGGTAGTGGTTATAAAAAGAACAATTTAAAAACTTAGTGCCAAATTTATTTGGTACTTTGACTTTCTGAGTTATGAGTAAAATTTCAATCTTTAGCAAACTTAGTATTATTGGTAATAGTTTATTCGCTTCAGAAGCCATAAAAGTGGTTCTTTAAATCGAGAGTAAATTGGCACACCCCTAAGTTCAACGGGTGCCCGACACACCTGTATAGGAGTGGCTAACCCCACATGGTCCCATCTGCAGGTTATCTCAGACATGGTGCTCCCAGACACACACGGATTAAATAAAACATACCTGTAGGAAACAGTTGAAAATTGGTCAGGCCAGCACAGTTCTAAAATGGGCCTACCATTGCAGCTAGGAGGGGGTCTGAGGCAGAGCCCCAGAAACTAAAACATTTATTACTATCTGCATTTTTAGCTCGGGATGACTGGAAAAGAGTGATGTATTTTTTGTAGCACTGAATCCTCGGAGCAGAAACACTTTGCGTCCCTAGGCCTGACAGCATTTGTTGCTGGCATGTCTGATGGCCAGCAGCAAACAAACACCTGTGTGATGCTCATAGCACACTGGGGGATAGAGCGCCAACATGTTGTGCATCAATGTTTCGATTGTCAGAAAAATCTGCCATGAATACATTGTATATGTTTGAAGCAATACCTTCTCATCCCTGTTGCAAGTAGATTCTTCACTAAAATGGTGATAGATGTGGTAACCAACCCTGTCTATTGGCAAAACATAGTACTTTGCCTGAAAGTAGTAACATCGAAATACCTTAAACACAAGTGTGGGTGTTTGTCTGAAAGTAGCTAGACTGTATGTCCCTGATTGTAGAAGCATCTAGAAGCATCTGCACACATGATGGACCTGTGCTATTAAAAGCTGTGACAACCTGGCATACGGCAGAAGTAGACCTGACCTGTGAACTTGGCTAGAAGTCGTTGAATGTTGAGTGTGTGCTTTGTGTTGAGTGTGCCTCTGTGATTTGGCTATTTGAGAATCCTCACAGTTCTGGAGTTCTGGCGCAGCGCACGTGTCGGCCACAGTCACAGTTATTACACCGGTATATATTTGTGTCATTTTAGCCGTATCTGGAGGTGGACCTCGGGTGAAAAGTGGTCAGGCCATGGCCCGAATGCTTGATTGGCTTGTATGGCCCTGAAAAATGAGTTCAACAAACTATAAAAATTTAGTTGAAATTGAATTGGTAATGTTGGATTTGTAGACGAGGGATTATACATTCATTAAATGTCATTTAGCAGGTTCAGGCAGGTAGAATATCTATAAATTAATGATTGTACTGTGTATAATTTCCATAATCCATAGTATCCTTACTTTTTATTGTTTTTCATTAAATTTTATATCTTGTTACTGAGGCATCCTAACCCATCATGTACTTCTCTGTATTTTATATCAATATCAATGTACCGGGTGTCCACAAATGAACGTAACACTTTGAAATCACAATAACTCAAGATTAAAGTTAACCATCTTAACATATGTTAGAGTTGTAAGGCAAATGCTAAAAATTCAATATTATTTTAAGGGGTTAAATAATTACATCAAAACCCTCATAAATCAAAATATTCAAAACCCTCGATTATCAAAATTATTCAAGATTAATAAATAAGTAATGCATGATCTAAATATGCAGTGGAACAGCATTGATTAAGTTACTGAGTTCAATAGTGGGTTATTATCATTTAAAGCCACAATTTGCTTATAAGTTATTAAACGGTTGAAGCTGCTAAGGTATAACTAATTGTGATCACTACCAATAATTATTCTATTTGGTATTGAATTATGTAGTGGTGAGTTATTAAAACTCAAATTTCATTAAAATTGTAGTGGTCTTTTTGCATTTTCAAGGTTGATTATTTGTTTTGAATATTAACTAGTAAAACGTCAATTAAATTTCATACTTTAAAAAACTTCCATGAATCTTGCGATTAAAATTTGTCGTATATTATTGTGTCACATTAATTAATTGCAAGTTATTTGATTTTATCTTTCGAACTATTAAAGATAATCGAATTTACCAATGCGGTTCGTATTTGCCTGTATGTTCATACATTCATTTAGAGTGATAATCCCAATAAGGAATTATATTCATTTTCATTTGTGGACACACAATATAATGCATAATAG
>OX442422.1:4735641-4833141 GCA_949361645.1 Spongilla lacustris
ATGGCTAAATGCATTATTTATATAGTACACCCCTATTTGTTGAGGGCTGGAATTTTGCACATAGTGGAAAAGGATCGTCGCAGTTGACGTTTTCATTATTGATAAGTATGGTCTCTCCAAGCAGCCTCCTGCTCAGACCACTCCCCCAGCAATCTCTTGCAACATGTTTCAGCCCTGTGAATGGAACTGGCTACTCGATATGTGTTCCTGTAAGCTTCACAGCTATGCAGGCCAGTAGAGGTTTCAATTGTTTAATATTGACACCAGCGCAGGTACGGATGGATTCGGCAGCATTGATGGAATTAAACAATAGCAGCCCCCATTCTTGATGCTGGCACTCATATATAGGTGAAGAAATGCCATATTCAGAGCTACACTGTAGAGGATAGCAGCCGATATAAAGTACAATAGCATGGCGTAATTGTTTTATTCCACCATTATTGCTGGAATACGTTCAGGGCTGCATCGGTGGCAGAATAAGATTGTGGAATTGGAATTTTAAAGAACTGAATTTTTCAAATAGGAGGGGTTAATATTCTACAGCCAAAATGCATCATTTGGACCCATGCACACATGGTTAAGTGGGTGACAGATATTTCCAAAATCATTACTTACATGTAAGGTGCATGAAGAAGTAAGATTCAAATTGTGAATAAGGTAAAGCAGCACATGTGTGCACATTTTACGAAGCAAATAGACAATATTGTGTGTGCATGTTTGCACTCTCTCCCCGGGTGTGCATATGAATATCATGCAGTTGTGCACTCTTTCGTGTCTGCTGACAGCAAAGACTACCTCAGGACCACCATGTCTGATACAAGACTCAACAATCTTCTTGTTTTTCATGCTCATAAGGATCGCTGTGATTCAGTAGTACTGACTGATTGCATAAATGATGTATGTGGCAGGGAACATTCTCTGTATGGGAAGTTTTGAGAGGCATTGTCCTATTAATTAAACCCAAATGTTAGTAATGATGGCATCAAATCATAAAAAATTAATTGGGTAGTGGGAAGGGATACTGACAAGTAAAGATATTTTAGTATATTTCTTTGTATGTATTTATTAAAATGCAATAAAAATGTGCTGTTGAGAAGTGAATGTGTTGTTTCAACATTGATTCAGGGGAAAAGTTCAGGGTTGTTTTCACACTCACCACGATGCCAGAGTGAACTGGCTGTGTGCATGCACATTTAGATGCAACATGCAGAAGGCACTGCCTCGTAACATTAACTGCGTTTAACTCACATTAAACTTCATCTATTAATAATTACTTACTTACTTACGGGGAAACAATAAAATGGAATAGTACAAAAATGCATATAGCCATCGTCCTGAACCAAAAACATGTAAGCTTCTGGGGCTTTGCCCCAGACCCCCTAGCCACAATGGGTTGGGTCAATATGCTAGCCTGACCACTTTCCAACTGCGAGGCCTACATGTACATGTACATGTGTGCATTGTACCCATAATAATGACCGAATTATGTAACCCCCTCCAGGATGGTCGTACTCCACTTCACTATGCTGTAAAGGGAGGTCATACTACTAGTGTGGAACGTCTCCTTTCCACTCCTGGTATTGATGTGAACATCAAGGATGGGGTGAGTAGCTTTTTGAATCACACAGATGTGAACATGTACATGTACGTATCTGTGCTAATAAAAACTGTGTTTTGTATGTAATGTCTTTGCTGTAATATAAGCAACAATAAAGGAGCTATCAGTGTACATGTGCATAGACACACACAAAAGGTATTCAATTTGTTGTCCAAAGACAATTTCTGTCACCACTCAAACTGGTCAACTTTGGACACATGGTGTGAGCCAATGGAATATCTTGTATACAGATGAGGGAGTTTTTCTTTTACCCGAACATAGCACATTTTATGTAAAGATGGCACTAAAAGCAATAATTACTTGGTGGTTTTTTCAATTCAATGTTCATTTACAAAAATGGTACCCTTGTTAATTAATTTTAGCAACATGCATACACATAAGGAGGGGGAGGGGCCACATTAGAACTGTGCTGAAGTGACAATAGGGGAGGAGTGGGTTAGTTGAGCCACTTTTTAGGTTTAGGTTTATTCTGCCTCTGAGGATTGGTATTAAGCAGAGGTTAATTGTCTGATGTAAAGGGGCATCACTTGGGTACATGTCGTAGGAATGTTAGAGACTGGGGATGTACGTGAGAATAGGGACATTATTAAAAATCAACAGGTGTCAAATGGCACAACTAACCCAGCCAAGTGGGTTAGTTGTGCCAGGTACATGGGTCAGGTGAGCCGTATGCTGCCTTCAGCCAAAGTTAGTTGCATTGCACAATAATTGCTAACATAAGTAGGCCTAGACCTAATGTTGTCAAATCATTGATCAAAGCAAATTCATACACTAATGCATGACACTTTGTCAACGACAGCTCTTGAAATTGATCGGCAAGTGTTTTTAACGTGATTCATAGTCATTTTTCCTTTTAGAAATAAAAACAGAATGCTTCTGAGATTGCTGCATAGCCAAATAAGCATAGCACACTATTTCTGATACATAAATCAATAAATCATTTTAATGCCATACAATTGCAGCTAAAGTGTATGGCTTATCTAACCTCCTTTGCAAATGGCTCAACTAACCCCACTACTAACTTTTCCTGTATCTAGCTAAGTTGTATAAAAAGGAAGCAAAGTATAGAATTTATTATAAACATAAATATAGCTGCATACATGCACTTTCAAACACCCAAGACTGAAACAAGAATATTGTCATTATGTAGAAATTATGAGCGCACAAACCGTAAAAACAGAATTTCACTCTGATCATCAAAATTCTTATTTTTGAATTTCATATTCTGATGAATACTAAAACAAAATCCTAAAGTAGGACAAAAAGCTCGTCATAACACTTAATGCCAATATATGTTAACATAATTCAATTATGTTTCTTCATGGAGCTAAAACAGGGGGTGGCTCAACTAACCCAGTGGCTCAACTAACCCACTCCACCCTACATGCAAGTATGAATTAGATTAGCTACAGCTGTAGCAGGTTTCATTAGCCATGATCCCCCAGCCTCTGTATACCTACACTACACATAGCCATCCTCTTTCCTCCTGTTTTCATGCTGCAGCTGAGACACCTGAGGTCTAATCTGTGTATTGTGGTTAATCAGTTATTTGCAACACTTATTGAAATATACTAGTTGTGTACTTTTATTTAGCAGTTTTGTACATGTAACTTGCAAGGAGCGCGATATTTGACTTGGAACTTCCGCTAGTGCATTTCTGTCTAACAAGGTTCAAAGTGCTATTTCATTGCTCCAGCCGCTGCATCACTACTTGAGCACAGCCAGTTAGCCACACTATTAATTGATTAAATCATCCCAATTGTTTTTCACCTCTACATTCTGGGAACGTGTTTCTGTAAGTGTTCCATATCTGTAGTGGTACAGTTTGGATAATCCAACCTAACTCATTGAAACTTAGCAATGTACACACACAAAACTGTTAATGTTACTACTTCGTGTAGAGCTGGCACCTTTCTGTGCTAATTGGTTATGTCCATTGGTCAGTAATGATCTAGACCATTCTGTGGAGTGCATAATTATTAGGGTAAATGTGAGGGCTCTTCTTTCAAGGGCCATCTCAGACACAGGCTACTGATATATTATTTAGTCTAGGTGGTAGGTAAATTTAACGTTATGTGCTTGTTTATCTGTATTGTACAAGATATTGCCTACTTTAATTATATATAATTTGATAATTATAATTATAATTATATAAATTATAATAATTATATAATATAGCCACAAATTTATGTCTTCGAGGTTCCCGTGTAAAATGGAGGAGTGCACTGGACATGGTCGATGGCATAGGACCTCCCAGCGTACAAGAATAAGTTTATGTGTGTGTATATGTGTGCTCAGTTCTCTCATGTTAAAACTTATCACCTACCTATTTTTATGTTTGTTTTTGCCTTATGTAATGTATTCCCTGTTTATTATTATGTAGTTGTATTATAACTGAATTATTATTATAATATATAATTATATGTTTGAAGGGCCTTCATGATGTACATGTAGATGTGTGCAGTGAACCCACCAAACTATTGTACTTTATGCACTCTAGAATGGTAATACTCCGCTACACTATGCTGCAAAAGAAGGTCATACTGCTTGTGTGGAACGTCTCATTTCCGGTCCTGATTTTGATGTGAACACAATGGTGGTGAGTTGTTCTACATGTACATTTATGCATTGTACCTATCATTTATGCTGAACTGTTGTACCAATCATGATACATGTATGTATGCACTCCAGAATGGTTGCTCTATATTGCACTATGCTGCAAAGAAGGGTCTAACTACTTCTGTGGAACGTCTCCTTTCCACTCCTGGTATCGATGTGAATGTTATGGATGGGGTGAGTAGCTTTATGAACTACTCAGATGCAGATGTATATCTCTTGTGAACTTATACATGTACGAGTATGTGCTAATAAGGGATGGGTACTTGAGTTTTGTATGTAGTGTCTTTGCTGTAATAGAAGCGAAAATAAAGGTTACTATCAGTGTGTGCATAAACACACACAAAAGATATTCATTTTGTAGTGCAAGAACGATTTCTGTCACCACTCAAACTGGTCACCTTTGGACACATGGTGTGAGTCAAGATGGAACATCTTGTTGTATTCTAGCAAATACAGATGAGGGAATTTTCAAACTTACCTAATACAATTAATACTTGCATGTATTGTCACTTCAGCACATGCAGTTCTGATGTAGCCCCTACCCCTCCTTATGTGTATGCATGTATGTAAGTAAATTATCAAGGGTAACATTTATTTTTGTAAAGGAGCATTAATTTGAAAACACTATTGCTTTTAGTGCCATCTTTATGTAAAATGGGCTAGCAGGTTTCATTAGCCATGATCACACTACCTGCACTACTAGAGGGACATGTAGCCATCCTCTTTCTTACTGTTCTTCTGCTGCAGCTGAGACTGACCTATATCTTGTGGTTAATTAGTTATTTGCAACACTTATTTAAATATACTAGTCATCACTTGGAAGGAGCGGGATATTTATTTATATTCCCACCTCCACATTCTGGGAACATGTTTCTGAAAGTGTTCCAACTCTGCAGTGGTACAGTTTTGATAATCCACACCAAACTCATTGAAACACAGCAATGTACACACATAAAACTGTTACTACTTCATGTAGTGCTGGCACCTTTCTGTGCTAATTGGTTATGTCCATTGGTCAGTAATGATCTAGAACATTCTGTGATGTGCATATATATATTATATATATTAATAATTATAATTTTAATTATAATTATATGGGACAGTATCCGCGAAAACTTCCTATAACATTATAAAATAATAGTGTTGTAACGTTTGAATCGCTACATCGTCCGAACGGTAAAGGCTATGGACTTCCTATTTTTATGACTTCATACTACACCATTGCTCTATGGTAGAATATATTTTGGTGTCTTGCACATGCTCCGTGCCTGCATTGCAACGTTTGATACCCCACCGGGTTCAAACCCAACATAACTTTCTGTAGGAGTAATGAAATCGCTTCAAATTCGGTTTGTAGGTATAGAGGTCCTATACCAATATATTTGTTCTGTTCCTTAATTTTTATGCCGTCCGTTACGGAGATACAGTTGAACAACGCTCTATTCGCGCCAATTATATGGGCAAATCGCGTCCCGCTCACTGTATGGGAGGCGGTGACTATATCATTGGCGCTTATCAGGCGGGAAAAAGTGCTCGTAGTTTGTTCAACTGTATCTCCATAACGGATGGCATAAAAATTAACGAACCGAACAAATAGATTGGTACATGTATAGGACCTCTATACCTACAAACCGAATTTGAAGCGATTTCATTACTCCTACAGAAAGTTATGTTGGGTTTGAACCCGGTGGGGTATCAAACGTTGCAATGCTGGCACGGAGCAAGTGCAAGACACCAACCATAGAGCAATGGTGTAGTATGAAGTCATGAAAATAGGAAGTCCATAGCCTTTACCGTTCGGACGATGTAGCGATTCAAACGTTACAACACAATTATTTTATAATGTTATAATACATAGGAAGTTTTCGCGGATACTGTCCCATGTTTGAAGGGCCTTCAAGATGAACATGTATATGTGTGCAGTGTACCCACCAAACTATTGTACTTTATGCACTCTAGAATGGTAATACTCCAATACAATTTGCTGCAAGGGAAGGTCATACTGCTTGTGTGGAACGTCTCCTATCCACTCCTGGTTTTGACATGAACACGATGGTGGTGAGTAGGTCTACATATACATTTGTGCATTGTACCTATCATGTTTGCTGAACTGTTCTACCATACATGTATGCACTCCAGAATGGATGTACTGTATTGCACTATGCTGCAAGGGAGGGTCTAACTACTTCTGTTGAACGTCTCCTTTCCACTCATGGTATTGATGTGGGTACTGCATTCCAGGAACTTTTCATGGACTAAATTTGATTTATTCCATATTCGAAGTTATCTATTATGTGCATAATTCATGTAAACTGAGCTGTTTTCATTTTCAGTTCTGAGCTATAGCTTAATTACAACGCCGCATTCGCATCCAATTTGCTGTTTCTATGGAGACGTAAAATCACTGTGTCCATGTACAACATGTAGTATCTTCTTCTAGCAATATTGTGTGCTTCAATGTATCTGTATGTCACCCGTCCCTTTGTCAAGATATAAAATTTTAATTAAAATAAAATTGATGATGTAGGATTTGTAGACAGCAATTGAGTAAAAAGTAAGGAAACAAGGAATTACCGAAATTATACATTCATTAATTTATAAATATTACAGACCTACACTTTGCACAGAATTTCAGCCAAGTAGATTGCTAAATAATGTAGGTCTGTAATATTTATAACTGTATTAATGAATGTATAATTTCTGAAATTCCTTGTTTCCTTATTTTTACTTAATTGCTGTCTACAAATCCTACATCACCAATTTTATTTTAATTAAAATTTTACATCTTGTTTTGCTCCATTCCCCCCCGGGCGGGTTCCTACTTATATGTTGTATGCATGAGAGCAAACGATCGAAGGAAGAACTGAAGGGCAACCTTGGAATACTACCCATTTATATAGTGCAATTAATGCAGCATAAGACAGTTAGATCTGCTCACTTGATATCATGAAATCACACCAGAGCAACCAAAACTGGTTCATCAGGATCAACCTAAGCATAGCACACACACCCCGTCATGTCATACACAAGAACCTCCATCACAACTACCCCCTCACAGGATTCAAAGCCGTACGCATGCGTTCATCAAAGCCAGTAGCAAAGGTATCATGGTTAATCGCCATAAATGCCTGTCCTTGTATGATTAAAGCAATTTGTTTGGTACTCTTGATGTTTGTCAACAAGACGGCGTTAACGCGATAATTAATAATTAATATATCTGTGCAAAGTGTTTATTTTGGCGCCCCTAAACCCCTGCGCCCGGGGACATATGTCCCCCCCTGCGGCTGGAAACTAAGTCAACAATTAGATCATTTACGGTATTACCATATATTTCTTAACTGATGGCTCATTATAGACATCTGATGTTTAAAAGCAAACCATAACTCACCAGAACTAGCAAATCAAACACTGAAAACGAACTCAAACACTGCATTCCTTTTCCTGTCATGTCCAGTCAATGCGCACAATTGAAATTCCACATAGATAGCATGCGCATACCGTTTAGCAAGGTCACGCGATACGTATTTAGAAGGAGGGCGTTACTAAATGCGACGACGTAGCCTTTGGTGACTGAACTGGAAGGTATGAGTACTACAGCGATGCTCAGGAGGCATGCGGCTACCAGAATTTACTAACCTGAAGTGGCAACGCATTTTCTGTCACCACGAACAAGCTGAGCGTATTGCATGAATAATCGACGTACGTTGTGGTTTTGCCCTAGGTATGGATTACAATTTCCATACATTGCAGAGTGTGTGTGCAGAGGCTAACGAAGTACAGGGCAAAGAAAAGAACCAGCTCTGAGTGCATAGCATTCTCAGCTGAGCTGAAAATAGCTTTTGACATTGACACATCTGGGGATGATGTAACCCTGAGATGTTCTGCATGCAATGTAAGCTGGGTATGTAGAGAACCATCTGTGCCATCACAAAGTGAGTGCATCACAAATGTATAGTGATGCTATTTGAGTGGCAAAACAAGTAAACATATGACATCATAAGAGGTCATCTTGAGAAGATTGCCCCTCCTCTAGTTCTCCATAGTGAGCCTAGCCCACCTTTGGCAAGAGCTAACAACCTATCAATGCTAAAGGAGCTGAAGTGTGCACTGTGCTCCAACACCCTCTCACAGCCACTGGAACTGCTGTGTGGTACATTGGTGTGCTCCAAATGCCTCCGGGAGTGGATAGCAGCATATGATGCTGTGAACCGTCCATGCTGCTCAGAGGACGGATAGTCCTCTGCTGCTCAGAGATGGTCCCATGTTGCTCAGTAATGGTCCCATGCTGCCCAGAGGATGGTCCCATGCTGCCCAGAGGATGATCCCCTGCTGCTCAGAGGATGGTTCCCTTCTGATCAGAGGATGATCCCATGCTGCTCAGAGGACGGTCCCATGCTGCCCAGAGGATGATCCCCTGCTGCTCAGAGGATGGTTCCCTGCTGATCAGAGGATGATCTCCTGCTGCTCAGAGGATGATCCCCTGCTGCTCAGAGGACAGTCCCATGCTGCTCAGAGGACGGTCCCCTGCTGATCAGAGGATGGTCCCATGCTGCTCAGAGGATGGCCCCATGCTGCCCAGAGGATGATCCTCTGCTGCTCAGAGGATGATCCCCTGCTGCTCAGAGGATGATCTACTGCTGCTCAGAGGATGATCCCCTGCCGCTCAGAGGACAGTCCCATGCTGCTCAGAGGACGGTCCCCTGCTGATCAGAGGATGGTCCCCTGCTGCTCAGAGGATGATCCCCTGCTGCTCCGAGGATGATCCCCTGCTACTCAGAGGATGGTCCCCTGCTGCTCAGAGGATGATCCCCTGCTGCCCAGAGGAAAATCCCCTGCTGCTCAGAGGACGGTCACCAGGATGGTCCCCTAGTCAGACTATCATCAAGTGTGATAATGCTGCTGTCAGATGTTCTGGAGCACTGTATACAGACTGCAGCAGGGATATTAAGGATGGTGACTATGAAGAGCATGAGCGTGCACCAACACTTACACCTGAGGAGGAGAAGCAGGCAGCGAGTTTGCTGAAGAGGGTAATCTCTACCAGCTAGTCCTGACAAAGCCATCATACAACTTGCTACAGGGGAAGCAGTTAAGTGAATGTCAATGACTTGTACAGAGGTTACATAATATATACACTCACTTCTGCCAATGACATTCGTGCATGTCACCAGAGCTAAACTACAGCTGCCTATTCATCATGGACTAAAGTTCAGGTACATGTATTGCCGGCGATTAAGGCTGGGCTTGCCATACCTTGGAATACACTGAGGCTTCTAAGGAGGTGTGTCACAACATACAGCAAAGGCTCAATTCTAACTCACTGGTGTTTCAGGTGGCTCAAATCATCAGGAATCTGTCTGGCTGGTGAGGAAAGGATGCACCACATATCCAGCCAAATTGTTGGCGATAACCCCAAAGGAGAAACAGCCCCCTTTTCAGGGGCCAAGTCAATTCATGCAAAATTCTTGGCTTGACATTTGCTCCAATCCACAACCACATGCAGAACCTGATGCGCATTGTGCAAGAACACTTACTAAGTATTGAGCCACAATTGGTAGCTGCCATCCCCCCTCCAGCCAAGAGAGTAAAGAATAAATAATAATTCAGTTCAAGCTCAATCTATTTACATACGAGCATGGAGTCAAATTTAGACCAAAAGAAATGTAAGGCTATATTTTAAACGCTCTGTTAAAACCCACTTCATTGCGCAAATATTCATTCCTCCACCCCCAAAAAGACACCAAAATGGTGGATTTTCAAAGGCTAGAAATCTACTTCAGAAAATGCGTTGCCACTAACCTGTACCAATAAACGACAGATGTTCCAATTCAGTCACCGAGCGTCGTTGTAGTTTTTTGAACACATGTAGTCGGTGATCGCCGTGCGTAAGTCGATAGGTTTGAAGTACCAGAGCCGACAGTTGGCAACACCAGGCCACGTGATTTTTGCTTACAATATAGTTCAAAGGTGTTTATCACTGCTAGTATGGCTTTTAGGTGTTGATTACGTTTTATGTACCTCGTGCACTGGTTCTAAAAGGCATCGGTTGTCAGGTTCGTTGCTATGGGTGTACGTAACCATTTCAATTTTTCGGGGCGTAGGGCTTAGTTTCCACGCGTTCAATGAGAGCAGACCACCGTGCTCGCTACGACACTGCTAACAAAACTAAGTTTGCTAAAGATCGAAATTGTGTTCAGTGTAACTCAAAATCGGAAAGCAATATACATTTATTATTGTATAGTAATCTTTACCCGAAGGTATGTAATATCGTTGTGAATATAATGTAGTACCATTGAAACAAATTCGGCAGAAAGTTTCTAACATGTCTCCTACAGTTCATTTTCAAAACGGCTAACATCGTGACAAATTTAATGATACAGTGCAATAATAATAAATAAAAAAACCCTTATCCGTGCGCAGAAGAAGGAGAAACTTTTTTTCAGGTTCGAGTGTGGGAACGAGTGAGCGTTATCTCTGTTGTCCGAGCTTTCTAAGCGTCGGCAGTCTTACTACATTGTAGGTATTCGACGGCTGTATACAAATACGCTCGCTAAAGTACAACTGATTCTACAGCACATCGGCAAAAGGGGAATCGGGTATTTTGCTAATCATATTCATGACACTTCAAACCCGATAGCGTAACAACATAACCATGCATTGCGAAAATTTCTGTATCGCCCCTGAGTAGGTGGTAATTAAACCACAAATCTGCTCGTATGTTTGGCGCTACGAAGGAGTTAGAAGTCGGTATGATATGAGGACAAGTGGGATGATATATTTTGATCGTGTCACGCTCACGTATATAAGTGATATCTCCCGTGTGATTTCTAAACTACAGCTAACCATAGAGAACAGGAGCTTCGAGATGCGGCACAGAGAGGTGATAATGGCAAGGTGGCGAGATTGATTAAGAGTGGAGTATCTGTAAATTCAGCTAGCGAGGTGAGCTACGTACATTTAACACTGTTTTCTGCTGTTAGAAGATAATACTGTTGCATGTTTGGTGTACGTGTGATGCGGTGGGCCTAGCCAGTGCGAGGGTGTGGCTACATCAGGCTATAGACCCTTTGATGAATTCAAGTACAACACTCAGCGACTGACCCTGTTACATTAACACATGTACAAGATCTTGTGAAGGGCGTGACCATGAACATGTACTTGTGTACATGTACATTGTACCTGTGGCGTATTATACCCATTGCATATACAGTGTGGTCTAGCATTTATAAATCTCTACTGTTAGTATTCTGCTGACCATGTGTAAATAGACCTTTCTCATGTAAGGTCAGGAATGTGATCAAGCTTTGGACGTAGTTTGATGCCTTCTTTGGTTGCCTTTAGATGCACTATCAAATCACAGGGGAGAAGGATCTATTGAATCCCATGGGACCCTAGAGCCCCTGTGAGTGGTGCTGGCCACATACTGCAGCTGGATGCTCTGTGTGCTAAGCCCAGACACTGGTGGTCTGGGCACTGGTCTGGACACTGGTCTGGGCACTGGTCTAGGCACTGGTCTGGGCACTTGTCTGGGCACTGGTCTAGTCTTGGTTGGCTCCTGTATTGGGTTAAAACCCATAGGGATCCGCCCAAATATGTCTGCACAACTGGGAGAATTTGGAGCCACTACCACATACATACTTGTCTCTGGACTTGAACTCTTAAATTTGTGTGGATCCATCCATGTAGCTACGGGGGCATGATATTATTCTAAAAAAGAGACCTTTCTCTCAAATCGTATAAACTACTGGCTTTCCTGATCAGTGCATATACTCATTGTATGATATGCTGTACCTCTGTTGTGACCACAACCACAATGTCTTGTTCAAAATGTGTTTCAAGGACAGAGATGAACTAGCCCTACATACAATGTACATGCACATGTAATAGATAGGTAGCAACATATTCTGCAATGATCTTATTGAATTCGTAGGATTGTTGTGGAATTATTAAGTATTTTAATAAATACATCTTATACACATTGTGAAAGAGTTGTTTGCCCTGTCCGTGTCTGCCAGATTAGGTGGAATGGGTATAATAAACCCACCCATTTCATCCCAGACTGAATTCCACACTTCTAGTCTCATTTATGTTGAGCATGCAGTGTCATGTCCTAAAGGTGGCTTCCCTTCCATTAGGCATAATGAGATCAGGGACTATGTAGCTTGTCTCCTTCCAGAAATTTGCCATAACGTGTCAGTTGGGCCTTATCTATAACCCGTCACAGTTAGGTTTTCACCTCTGCCTTAGACAACTTCTTGGATGTTGATGTAGCAGCTGATGGATTCTGTGGGAGTCGTTTGAGAGAGCATTCCTTGATGGAAAGGTTTTCAACCCCTATGCCCCCTCAAATGGACGACCTCAACTATCTGCTTGTTACTGTTCACAAGAGGCCTCAAAGAACCGAGCCTATGATTCTCGAAGCTGAGCATGCCTCCTTCACCCCACTCATCTTTTCTGCCACTGGAGGCTTACTAGGAAGGGAAGGCCACAGTGGTTTACAAATGTATCGCTGCCCAGCTATCAGCAAAGTGGGACCATATTCGTTATTATCTTGTTATCTACTACGCTCCTTCATCATGTGTATCAGAGAAGCTCGATTATGCCTTTAACCACTCACTGGTTGACCTGATTGCAAAGGTTGCTCAGGTCTCATCCCTTCCTTATAATTCCAGTGTGCATCTATTTAAATGTTGAACCCACTGATTCCATATCTACATCATGTGTATGTGTATTGGTATTTATTATCATGATAAAGAAAGACACACATTGTACCCACTATGTTGATCGAACTATTGTACCAACTCCAGGGTGGTAGTACTCCATTACACTACGCTGCAAGGGAAGGTCATATTACTTGTGTGAAACGTCTCCTTTCAGCTCCTGGTATTGATGTGAACATTAAGGATAAGGTGAGATGGTCCAATGAATGATCTGTGGCATGCCTTTAGGAACTGGTAGGGTTTTCTTTTGTGTGAGAGAACAGCAGCACAGAATGTGATGTCTTCGCTGAAACTAACATGTAACAATAAATAGGATAGCACAGATGCCTAAAGTGGTGTACATATAGAGCAGGCATGGTTTGTTTGGATATTCAGTGTAAAATAAAGGTGTGATGCCAGACCTTTTGGGACTGACTGCAGTTACTTACATGTACATGTATATGTACCTAAACTATTGTACATCATGTTGAGTAGCACAGTGGCCATTAAGGTCAACCTAACCAGTCCTGTGAAGTTCCTCTGGTTGTTGTTAAACAACCAATAGCTGAAACAGACCCAGTGAAACATGTAACATTTTGCAGTTTCAGTTTCTAGCCATCATTAGCGCTCATGGCAGGGCCGGTGAGAAGGTTACCTACCCTGGCCCTCAAGATATAATAGGGGCCTTGATGTCCAAAATTGTATGCAAAACAGTAGCATGTAGTTTAAATGTACATGTGCAGAAAGAATTAAGCAGCGTGGAATGCAGACTGTTATGCAATGTGTGCAGTAGTTTTACAAGCTTGAGGCCCCTACATGTATATTAGCATATTTGGCTAAATGCAAGGGGGACCCCCTGTATTCGTATTTGGTTAAATGCATATCTGTACATGTGTATTTCAACCTAGGCTAAATAACACTCTACACCTATTACCAGATGGGGCCTCAAACTCTCTCTAACCCTAGGCCTCACCACGGCTGTCGCTGGCCCTGAGGCAGACTTTCATGTAGTTGTATCATATTTCCATTATACCCACCATGATGATATGTTGTTGACTTAATTCCAGTGGCCAGGTGATACTCCATTGCACCTTGCTGCAAGGGGAGGTCATGCTACTTGTATGAAACATCTCCTTTCCACTTCTGGTGTTGATGTGAACATTAAGAATACCGTGAGTTGGTGCCATGTGATTGATACAAATGCTTGTCCATGTGAACATGTACATGGTATTATGTAGGACATGCCCTAAGGAACTGGTAGTTTGAGAGAACAGCAGCATAGAATGTAGTGTTTGAAATACTAACCTAATTGCATGTACATATAATAGGAACTACATGTAACAATAAACAGGATAGCATATGCAGATGCCAAAAGGCCTGGGCTTGCTTGAAATTGGTTAGCCAACAAGTTAAGAAGTCATGGAGGTATCATATTTGTACATGTTTTGTACTCTAGCCATATGAGTACAAAAGAGAAATCAGCACAATGTAATAATCTTCCAATTGTCCACTTCAGTGATAGTGAAAGCACACATTGCCATGAAATATTCCAATTAGTCTTTGCCCACCACACCCCCTATCAGCTACATGAAACAATGATGTTTGGCTTGTTACGTTTGAAGGGCCATGTTGACAATCCTAAGCTAGCATAACTATGTTGAACTATTGTACTCACTCCAGTTGTATGGTTATTCTCCATTACACCTTGCTGTGGAGATAGGTCATACTACTTGTGTGGGACATCTCCTTTCCACTCCTGGTATTGATGTGAACATTAAGAATACGGTGAGTTGTTGCTCTGGGAATGATACATGTACAGTACATGTATGCATTAGAAACGGACACATGTACATGTACATGTAATGACCTTCCAATTGTATGTGCTAATAGAGGTATGTGGGAGGGGATGCACAGGGCCTCAGGAACAGTGCGAGTGATGTAGACCTGTGAGCAAGTGGTGGGTTTTGTTTTGTGAGAGAACAACAGCACAGAATGTAATATCCACACAAATATTAAACATAGGGTTGTGAGGTCCCCAGCCCTTATAATAAAATGTTTACTTAGTACACCCTCCTGCCTACTAGTCTTGGTCCCAGACCCACTACACAGCACTGATTGATTACATCACCATAAATAGAATAAAGGTCTCAAATTTTATATGTTGGGATGAGTACAGTTACATTTTATTAGCGCACAAATTCGTGTTGTCTTGCTTGCTCAGGCAGTAAGTCAGACATAGCTGTATCATGTATGGATCCACTGAACTATATTGTACCCACTCCAGCATGGTGACACTCCATTGCACCTCGCTGCAAGGGGAGGTTGTACTATTTATATTATGGAACGTCTCCTTTCCACTCCTGGTATTCATTTGAACATTACCAATATGGTGAGTTGAACCATTGAATGCTAAAAGATGTAGCTGTATGAATAACCAGCGACCAGTGTGACATGTGCAATGTCTCATGTAGAGCCAGAGCCTGATTGAGAGGTAAAGTGGAAGGTTGTACACTGTATCTTTGAACATTCCAAATGTGGCGAATTGAAAATGAATCGACAGTAACTTGGCTCTATAGTGCATAGAATGGGGAAAAGATACATGTAGTACAAGAATTGGTTTGTGTGTAGTGATTGGGATTGCATTGTGAAATGTAATTGATGGCTTCTTAAATTACCTCTGAGTACATGTACATATTTATAATGTGCATATTTGCTCAGTATTACTCTGTACAAAATAATGGTCGACCATTTCTAAATAAAGGTCTATACCAAATTCAACTATTACTGGCCAATTGGTCTCACAAGTTCCATTTATAAAAATTTTGCTCTGTGGGACCTGGACTGGTGAGGTCCCCAGACCTCATATGTATGTGCTCATGTATGCACTCACCATACCCCCCACCCCCCACACTAAAGATCTTCTTCAACTGATGCCAGTTAAATCAATTAATTTACATGTACCTAACTCTATCATGTACATGTAAATATAGTTTCTCTGGCTTAAAAAAACAACAACCAACAGCAACATGTACGTGTAGCTGAAACAGAAGGAGTACACATGTACATGTAGCATCTTGCACCTTCAGTTCTATCCCCACAACCATTACTACATGTACATGTGTACCCACTTCAGGGTGGTGATACTCCATTACACTTTGCTGCAAGTGGAGGTAAAAGTACTTGCATGGAACTTCTCTTTTCTACTCCTGGCATTGATGTGAACATTAAGAATAAGGTCAGTTCATGTGTCCTTTATAGGATTGATGATACATGTTGTGTACATGTATGTGAACAGTTACATCTGTATGTACAAGCAAATAGGTTGTAAACACACCATGTAATATGTGTACATGTGTAGGTTAGGTGTCAGCAAGCCACTTGAAAGCAGAGCTCCCATATTAGAGCTCTTTCCAGGACTAAGCTAAGCCTCCTCCCATGGAGGGCTGCCATGGCTTCAGAATAAGGTCACATACAGTTGTACAGCTGCTTATAACAGCAATATTTTGCTATTGCATTCTTTAGTATCTTGCTGAGGGTGGTACGTGGTTGTGCCATGTGATTAAGCTGTAGCTTCAATGTTATTATTCTCCTTGTCTGGAACACAAATTAACAATTAAAGACCTTTGGTATGGAACTAACATACATGTACATGTACTGTGTGGCTTCATGTTATTTTGAAGAGCCATGTGCTACAGTGTACCATACATGTATACTGTACATGTTTACATTTCTATTGTACCACTCCAGAAAGGTAATACTCCACTACACCATGCTGTAAAGGGAGGTCATAGTACTAGTGTGGAACGTCTCCTTTCCACTCCTGGTATACATGTGAACATTGAAGATGGGGTGAGTTGGTCCATTGAGTAGCTGTATGAATTATACAAATGCATGTCCCTTGGGAATGTATACATTTACATGGAGCAGAACTTACAGTAGCACGTGGAAAATAGAGGGAGATTTATGGTTTTAGGGTGTGTACACCTGACCTCTACTTTCCACTAGAGAATTCTGGTGTCAAATTGCATCCATGCTAGTACCCAGGTTACTTCACAGACTGGAGCATCCTCATCACCACATAAATAGCCCCAATTATGGCCCCTATGGTGGATCGAGTGGACACTATAGGAGAAAGCGGTGAAGTGAACATCACAGTAGACATCTATGGCATATAACTGGAGCAGTCAGATATGTACAAAAAATGTATATGTAACTGCAGTAGACCCCCAGACAGCTACATGTATGTACAATGTACAGAGTACCCCACAGTTAACAGCTACAGTATAGGGTAGACCATATAGCAGACTTAACTTTCACCAGTAGGATGGCTTCACTTCAGTCATAGTAATCTGTATAGTAATCCACAGGACAAAAGCTCAGATACATGTACTAATGCTTTATTTATAGTGTATAGACAATAACTGGATTGAGCACTGCATGTACAGGAATTACTCAAACATGGCGCAATACTATTTCAATAAGCTATTTAGTACCCCATATCTGTAGCTAACAACTATAGCCATGGTGGATACTATAGCAAACAGCCATGGAATACCCACAGCAAACAAATACTATGGAGTGGACAGTAATGTGTACTGTTTGTGAAACAGTTGGGAATCAAGGATTGGCTTTTTGTTATGGAATACCCCATAGGTGTCTGCCATAACTCCCCTCCATAGATGTCTGCTGTGATGTTGCAGCTCCCATCATTGTGTAATTAATATCCCATTCAAAATCGTCTGCAGAACCAGCATAAATCCCATCACCATTGTATACTGCCTTTCAACATGTATGGGGACTGTAAATAGCACTTATCTGGGAAACATGTACATGTAACAGAACAAATCAATACCTACAGTCCTGACCTCTTTACCTACAAACTGAATATGAAGTGATTTGATTATACATGTACGCCTGCTGAATGTATATGCAGGTTTGAACTCGGTGGGGTATTGGATGTTGCAATACTGGCCCACGAGTGCAGGACCCCAAAATGTATTTTACCATAGACAAATGGTGTATTATGAAGTGTTGAAAATAGGAAGTGGAGCCTACATGTAGCTAACCAAATGTTTGGAAGTTGTAGTGATTCAAATGCAAAGGAATTTAAAAAGCTTTCTTACATGTATATACATGTATGTGACGTGATATTTTCTCGGAAACTGCCCCATGTATATAGTTAGACACTAATACTGACACCTACATGCACATGTACATGTACAAGGGATCTACATGTACTTGTATGCGATTTTGAAAAAAAAATGCAGTGGACCCTAGGCTGTAGCATGACAATGATGACCACATAAATGTATTACTAGTATATACATGTGCACATCTCCTTTACCTACTCCAGGGTGGTACTCTGTTACAACTTGCTGCAAGGGGAGGTCATACTACTTTGATGGAACTTCTCCTTTCCACTCCTGGTATCGATGTGAACTTTAAGGATAAGGTGAGCATGCTACCTGAATAGGATTGATGTGTGCTTATACATGCACATGTATACATACATATGTATTCAATATTTGAACAGTTACATGTAGGTACGTGTACAAGCAAATACATGTAGGTTATAAAACAGGTACAAGCAAATAGGTTATAAAGCACACCATGTACAAATGTACATGCATGTAATATAATGTACGTGTGACTCACATTAGAGCTCTTATCAGCGCTAAGCTAAGCAATGTGCAGTGTGATGATTTGTAATTGATCTTAAAACATCGTTACCTCTGTGTGCATACAAATACATGTATAATGTGCAATGGCCGACCATTTCTAAAAAGGTCCTGCCAAATTCAGCTATTGCTAGCAATTTGACCTCGATCACAAGTTCCATTTCTTAAATTTTGTTTTGTTCCCCAGACCTCTTATGTACATGTACATATATGTGTCCCCCACAATAAAGATCTTTTTCAATTGATGCCAGTTAATTGAATTAATTTACATGTACATATACATGCATGTGAAGTACCACAGTTATATCGGAACCTATTTTAGTAGTTTGTATGCAGCATTTGAAATGTTGTGAATACGATTAGCAAAACACCCAATCCCACTATAGCCAATGTACGGTAGACTCAATATTGGACTTTAGCAACAGTATTTGGATAGTACCGTTGGATACCTACAATGTAGTAAAACTGCTGATGCTTAGAAAGCTCAGACAACAGAGATAGTGCTCACTTGTTCCCACACTCGAACTTTTAAAAAAAAAAGTTTCTCCTCCTACTTCTTCCGGATCTGATGAGATATATAATTGCACTGTATCTTTGTCACGATTGAAACGTAATGTTAGTGGTTATGAAAAGGACATTTTCATAAAACCTACTGCCAAATTTGTTAGGTACTATGACTTTCCGAGTTAGAGTTATGCTGAACACAATTTCAATCTTTAGCGACTTAGTATTGTTGGTAATAGCCCACGAAAGATTTGATCGGCTTTGGAAGTCATAAAAGTAGGATTGAGAGTAAACAGGCACACCCCCATACCCCCATCTCTATGTTATCATTGTTATCACAGACATGGCGCTCCCAGACACACTCAGATGAAATAAAAATAAGTTACATGTAAACAAGATATAAAATTGGTGATGTTTGGATTTGTAGATGAGGGATTACGGAAATTATACATCCATTAATTTATAAATGTTACACATGTACACATGTACATACCTACATTTAGCAAGTTCAGGTAGGTATAATGTACATGTACATGTAGGTCTGTAATATTTATAAATTAATGAATGTATAATATTCGTAATCCCTGGTTTCCTTATTTTTTACTCAATTGCTGTATACAAATCCTAATCTACATCACCAATTTTGTTCACATTAATTTTTTATATCTTGTTAGACATCCTAACCCATCATGTAAACATATTGTTTTTTCAATACATGTACATGTAGGTAGCTGAAACAGAAGGATGCACATGAAAACATGTAACCTTCCATTTCTAGCCCTCAGCCATTCTACATGTAGTTCTACCAATGATAACCGTGCATGTGTGCATGTATACATCTCCTGTACCCACTCCAGGGTGGTGATACTCCATTACACTATGCTGCAGATAGAGGCCATACTACTTGTATGGAACGTCTCCTTTCCACTCCTGGTATTGATGTGAACATTAAGTATGGGGTGAGTTGGTCCACCATTGAGTAGCTGTAAGAATAATACAGATGCATATCCCTTGGGAATATCCTATGTACATACACGTGTAGTACATGTATGTGTGGCATGCCCTAAGAAACTGGTAGTGTTTGAGAACAGCAGCACACATACTAGCCTAAATAGTACATGCATAATGGAACTAACACCAATAATCATGTTAGCACAGATGCCTAAAGTGGTATAGTAATGTAGAGCAGTTATACATTTAGATATTCAGCATAAAATACAGATGAGGTCAATTGCTCAAATCATCATCTGGCCAGTTATTTTGTTAAATATCACAGCGACTAGCCCTAGTCACTGAGCTATTTAGCATAACCTGTAGTTGTTTTTATTTTTGAGATTAGGAAAATTGATACATGCACAAAAATGGATACAAAATCTGTACATGTATGTAGATGTGCACAACGGATAACATGAATGTCCTGTAAAAATACTACATGTAGTAATACTCGTGTGGAATATCTCCTTTCCACTCCTGATATTGGTGTGAATATTAAGACTAAGTTCATGCTTCCTGAATAGGATGGGTGATACATGTTGTGCATGTTTACATGCATGTATTTGAACATGTACAAGCAAATACACACCATGTAATCATCATTTAATATATATGTACATGTACAGGTATATGTAGGTCACATGTCAGCAAGCCTCTTGACAGCAGAGCTCTCACATTACAGCTCTTTCCAGGACTAAGCTAAGCCTCCTCCCATGGAGGGCTGCCATGGCTTCAGAGTAAGATCACATTAAGTGGTACAGGGGCTCACAACAGCAATCATTCATAAGTTGTGTCCTCACACTGCCATCTAAAAGATCTTGATCAGTTATTATATGGTCTCCGAAGTATCAGCAGCACATGTGTGGTACGTGCCTCCTTAGTCCAGTTAAATGCTTTGCAGTGAAAACGTCTGGTGCAGGTCCAATGACAGGCCGTCAAAATGTAGTAGGAATGACAAAGGGCATTTCGAAAGTACATGTAGTGTTGCACTTAAATGCTATGCTGTACGTACATGTGTACTTTTTGTGACCGTTACTGTATATTGTACCCACCATCATAGTACCCACTCCAGAATGAAGGTCATACTCCATTGGATCTGCTCTTGTTAGTGGAACAGTGTAGGCAGGTCCCCACCCAGTTCATCATCCTTTGTCACTGTACTCCACATGCCAAACAAATTCTAATCTGTGGAATAAAAAGCATCGTATTGTACTGTAGCAGTCTCAAAAAAATGCACGTAATGTTTGCGTCACATGCAATTAACATTGGTGTACAGTATACGTGGGATTAGCATAGTGTGTTTAGAGTGTTACCGTAGCGTTTTAACCTATATGATGGTTATGCACCACCATCCATACACTCAGATAGGTGCATCACTGTTGAGTCTGTGAGATATTAATAACTTTTATGTGAAATGAATAGGTCTATGGTGTCGTGAGGGTATAATAAGTGTATTTCGAAAGTACATGTAGTGTTGCACTTAAATGCTACGCATACATGTATGTTATATGTACTTTTTTGTGACCGTTACTGTACATTGTACCCACCATCATTGTACCCACTCCAGAATGAAGGTCATACTCCATTGCACCGTGCTGCAGTGGGAGGTCATACTACTTGTGTGGAACATCTCCTTTCCACTCCTGGTATAGATGTCAACATTCTAGATAATGTGAGTTGGTTCATTGAGTAGCTTCAACAGATGCATGTCCGTTGGGGAACATATGTACATGTATGTGCTAATAAGGGGATGGGTGCTTCAGCTTTGTATGTAATGTCATTGCTGTAATACAAGCCAAAATAAAGGGACTAACAATAAATAAGTGTCCAAAACTCCAAATACTTAACATGTCTTAATTGGTGCTATTGTCAGATGTGTGGAGCGGTGTTCCATCGTGAGGTTTCTAAGAGCTGGTTCTGCTCAGTACTTATTGAGTTATTGTGAGGCATGCTGTTCAAACAATGAATTAATGTGTCAATGGCGGCGGATGGAAATTACATGTATATGTGTTTCAGGCATAAAAAGAACATTTTAGTTGTTTCAAGCGCAAGTTACACATTGGACATGCTAATTACTTATTAGTCATTTTCGTTTTTATCTCAGTAAGCTAAAATCTTACATGTCCCATACTTAGTAGTGCGTTGGTAGCAGGCGAACAAATAAGAACGTGTTTATAAAAAATGCTTGAAACACTTATAATTCCCATCCGCCGCCATTGAATCATTCTCACCAGATAAGATAGTATCCATAGGGACTGGGAACGAAGTGCATTCCAATGTTACACAACACCCACTGAAAAACCTAGGTAATCATTGGCAAATTAATAGTGCATTAATCGCCAAAATCAATTAAAAACCAATTTGCAAGTTGCTATAAACCTGAAAAATCGATTGGAAATTTTTTCATAGTTTAAATAATCGATTTTGATTTATGAAAAGGTTACACACCCTAAATTGAATGCTCATTTACAAAAATATCACCCTTGTTAAACAACTGACACACACATACATTTACATATGAGGAAGGGGGAGGGACCATATCAGGAAGTGATAAGACATTTCATTCCATGTATGGATTAGCAGGTTTTATTAGCCATGATCCCACAGCCTACTTGAGCCATTTTTCCTGTACTTCTGCTGTAGCTGGGGCACATGAGATCTGATTATGGTTGATTAATTATTAAGACTAATTTGCAACATTTTATTGTATTAATTAGGTTCAAAGTACGCATTCATTGCTTCAGTCACTGCTTCACTACTTGGGCACAGCCAGTTAGCCACATTTTTAACCAAAGTACTTTCACTACATTGGCCCTATTGTTACCCAGCTCCACATTCTGGGAATGTGTAAGTGGCCAAACCAAAAGTCCCACCTTCCATCTCCCCAGTACAGTTTGGGTAATCCTGCTGACTATGCCATTTGAACTAATGTACATGTGTAGTTCATTGAAACACAGCAGCGTATCCAACACAAAATCTCACATACATGTACACACATGCCAGCTATCTTACAGCTACATGTACCATGATATTCTAATTAGAAAGTATCCAGACCTTAACAGGAGCACAGAAGCCCTGAAACAGACACTAAACCACACAAGCTCAACAAACAATAAACGCACACACTTTCAGCTCATCACAGAGAATACTTCACCCAATCAGGCTAATTGAGAGTGCCAGCCAGCTTAAAGCTGGCATTATTTTCTAATAATAAAAACTGAGCATATATGAACGAACATGCATGCACCATAAATACCATATCGATATACATGTATCGTATAGACCTGTACCTATATACTGCCAGTTAGTATTACAGACTTGATAGCATACGGTACCTAGCAAACACGTTTATGATATGTACCGAACAAGAAAAGCATGAAAAAGCACAATTTCAAACAGAATTTGGCCACGCTCAACATATATGCTGCCATTTTGTACAATGCTTTGGTCACAACATTGGCATCATTATACACGCGCTTGCCACACATTCATTTAGGAAAAAAGTTGCCTTAATATACCTGAGAACTTTAATGCAAATTATGACCTTTAATGTTAATATCTCACCATTGAATTTAGTAACTCATATTCACACCTTATGATATTTATAAATAATTATTAATACTAATAATGCTAAGTGTAGCGATCTAGGGTCTGTATCCCTCTGGTGGTGGAATCGTACGGAGCATGGGGGAAGGAGGCTTTGGAGGCATTTTCCATGTTGGCCTCTCGCCTAGCCACTTCATCCAGGCCCAAATCCATGGTATTATCCGAGCTGTATGGCCGGCTCAATCTCCATTTAGTTAGGGCAAATGTGAGGGCTATTTTGTGCAGACTTTCCTGCCCTCATCAGGAATACATTTGAGTTTGTATGTTGTTTTGGGAATTGTGTGTAGTTATTGTTGCGTGTAAATAATAATAATAATACTTTTTTTTTGAAATAAATTTTTAAAAATACCAATTATCTAGCTGTAGCTAACCTTAATCTTGAATAAGCTTTGAATTGAAGGTTTAATACAATTATACATAACCGCTTACAATAATTGGATTGATAGTATTGTCTAATGTACATAAATGAAATCAGGTGGTTAATTAATTTCACTCCTGAGTTATACTGATTTAAAAGTGTTCCCTTCGTTTGTGGACAACCGGTACATGTATATGTTTGAAGGACCTCATGGTGACCATGTACACATACTGTATTGTACCCCCCATGTTGACTGAACTATTGTACCCACTCCAGTATGGTCAAACTCCATTGCACCTTACTGCACAGAGAGGTCATACTATTTGTGTTGAATGTCTCCTTTCCACTCCTGGTATTGATGTGAACATTAAGGATGCAGTGAGTTGGTTCAAACTGCATTGCGTAGTCTTATGAATTGCACATGTCCCTTGGTAATGTCAATACATGTGTACAAGTTTGTGCTAATAAGGGGATGGGTGCTTGAGTTTTTTATGTAATGTCTTTTCTGTAATACAAGCCAAAATAAAGGAGCTAACAATACACATGTGTAGACACACAGATGATATTCAGTTTGTAGTGCAAGAACAATTTTTGTCACCACTCAAACTGGTAAATTTTGATGCATGGTGTGAGCCAATGGAACATCTTGCTGTATTCTAACAAGCTTCAAATTACAGTATCCTTAGAAGGTTTGACCCAAAATTGACCCTTTACGTAAATGTGGTACTAAAAGCTACATGTAATGTAATTACTTGGTGGTTTTTTCCTTTGCACGTTCATTTAGAAAAATGTTACATTTGATGACACACATTCATACACATAATGAGGGAGGAGGGACCGCATCAGAACTGTGTTAAAGTGATAATACATTTCATTACAAGTATTGGATTTATTTAGTGGATTTCATTAGCCATGATCCCACAGCCTCTGTATACTTGCACTACTAGGACACAAATCCATCCTTTTTCAGGACAACCCCAGCCATTTGAGGTACTTGAGGTCTGACCTGTACCTTGTGGTTATTGATTAATTTGCAACACTTATTTTAAATATACTACATTGTAGATTGTAGATGTGTGCTTTTACACATGTATTTAGCAGTTTCATCACTTGCAAGGAGCGGGATATCTTACTTAGAATTTCCTCTAGTACATTTCTGTCTGGTAGTTATAGCTCTTACGACATGTTTCAGCCCTGTGAATGGAACTGGCAATTCGATATGTGCATGTTCACAGCTATGACCAGTAGAAGCTTTCATTGTTTAATACTGATGCCGGTGCAGGTACGGACGTTTTTGGCAGTATTGATGAAATTCTAGATGTTGGCACTTGTATATAGGTGAAGAAATGCCGTATTCAGAGCTAGACGATAGCAGCCAGTATAAAGTAGCAATTGTTTTATTCCACCGCTAGCGCTGTGATACGTTTATAGCTGCATTGGCAGCAGGATAAGATTGTGGAATTTGAATAACTAAGTAGGAGGGTGTATATATATATAATTATTATTAATAATATTATATATATTATATAATTATAATTATAATTATAATTATATATATATTTATATACATTCTTCAGCCAAAATGCATCATTTGGACCCATGCACACATGGTTTAGTGGGTGACACATGATTCAAAAATCATCACTTTATAGTACACCTCTATTTAAGGTGTGGGAGTAACTATTCGAATTGCAAATAAGGTAAAGCATGCACACGTGTGCACACTTTCCGAAGCAAATAGACAATATTGTGCATCATGTTTGCACTCTATCCCCGGGTGTGCATATGAACATCATGCAGTTGTGCACCCTTTCTTGTCTGCTGCTTGTCATGGCAAATACATAACTCAGGACCACGATGTCTGATATAAAACTCAACAATCTTCTTGTTTTTCATGCTCATAAGGTTGATTGAATGAATAAATTTGTACATGTATATCGCAGGGAACATCCCATCACTCTGTTTGTGAAGTTTTGAGGGGCATTGATGTATTCATTAAATCTGAATGTTAGTAATGACGACATCAAATCATTAAAATTTATAATTTGTAGTGGGAAGAGAAGCTGACAAGAAAAGATATTTTCGTATATTTATCCATATATATATTATTATATAATATAATAATTATAATTGTAATGATATATATATACATTTCTAATGAAAAACAAATGTGCTGTTGATAAAATTATAATGAGTGAATGTGTTGTTTAAACTTTGATTCATTAACACAGGGAAAAATTTCAGTAGTACAAAAATTCATATAGCTTTTTTTTTCCGCGTTGTCCTGGGCCAAAAACATGCCTCTCTGATTGGAGGAAATGTGACAGCTTCTCCGGTCTCCACCCAGGCCCTCTAGCCACAATGGCATGGGTCAATATGCTAGCCTGACTGCGAGACCTGAAGATGTGTGCATTGTACCCACCATGTTGACCAAATTATGTTATCCTATCCAGTATGGTTGTACTCCATTACACCTTGTTGCAAAGGGAGGTCATACTACCTGTATGGAACGTCTCCTTTCCACTCGTGGTATTGATGTGAACATTAAGGATGAGGTGAGTAGCTTTATGAATTACACAGATGCATGTTCTTTGTGAACATACATGTACACATAATGTATGTATATGCATGTACATGTATGTGCTAATAATGGGATGGGTCCTTGAGTTTTGTACGTAATGCTGTAATGCAAGCAAAAATAGTATACAAGAACTAACAATAAATAGGATAGGATAGATGCCTAAAAGGGTATGGTGTGTGTTCATTGACACACACAAAAGATATTCAGTTTGTAGTGCAAAAACGATTTCTGTCACCACTCAAACTGGCCAACTTTGGACACATGGTGTGAACCAATGGAACATTTTGCTGTATTCTAGCAAATACAGAAGCCATGATCTCCCAGCCTCTGTATACCTACACTACTAGGGGGACATAATGCCATCCTCTCTCCCCCTGTTCTCATGCTGCAGCTGAGAAACCTGAGGTCTGACCTGTACCTTGTGGTTAATTAGTTATTCAGATTAATTTGCAACACTTATTTAAATATACAAGTTGTGTACTTTTATTTAGCAGTTTCATCACTTGCAAGGAGCATGATATTTGACTTGAAATTTCCTCCAGTACATTTCTGTCTGCTAGCTAGTTTCAAAGGGTTATTTCATTGCTCCAGCCACCGCATCGTACTACTTGAACACAACCAGTTAGCCACACTTGTAACCAAAAATACTTTTATTACATCATCCCAATTGTTTCCACCTCCACCTTCTGGGAACGTGTTACTGTAAGTGTTCCATCTTTGCAGTGGTACAGTTAGGATAATCCACACCAAACTAATGTAGATCATTGAAACACACAGCGATGTACACACTGCTTCATGTAGAGCTGGCACCTTTCTTTGCTAATTGGTTTTGCGCATTGGTCACTAATAATCTAAAACATTCTGTGGTGTGCATATATACATGTATGTGTGTATGATGTATACATGTATGTGTTCATTGTACCCATCAAACTATTGTAATTTATGCACTCCAGCATGGTAATACTCCACTACCCTATGCTGCATATTGTGGTCATTGTGCTTGTGTGGAACATCTCCTTTCCACTCCTGGTATTGATGCGAACACGAAGATGGTGAGTTGGTTTGCATATACATTTGTGCATTCTATCTTTCATGTTTGCTGAACTGTTGTACCACACACGTATGCATTCCAGAATGGATGTACTGTGTTGTACTATGTTGCAATTGGAGGTCTTACTTCTGGTGTGGAACGTCTCCTGTCCACTCCTGGTATCGATGTGGATACTGCATTCCAGGAACTTTTCATTGATTACATGTAAATTTTATTTATACCCTTTTTGAAGTTATCTATCATGCATATTACATTAAACTGCTAATTAAGGACTGGTTTCATTTTCAATTTCTGAGCTATAGCTTAATTAGTGGTAGTCTATTTGTTAACCTGCTAAGCCATAAGAGAACCTCACTCCTCTGCCTTTTATGTGAAGTTTCATGGTGGTTGGGGGGCCAAGGTCCATGTGCCTAATAATATGTAAAAATACATGTACGCACTACAATACATAATTACAAGCACTTGTACTCTCGTGGTGCGCACTCATTCGAACAACCCTACACACTTGGAAAACTTTGGTGGCGAGAAGCCGAAGGAGTCTGGTATCGATGGACAAAGCCTTTGCCAATGAGTGCGCACCATGAGAGTACAAGTAGGTTTTCAGCATTGTGGCTTCGGCTAAAGATGGCAAGTAGCATGAGGTGGCCAGCCTACACATACCAATCGTAGAGGTAAGAATTTGGTCCAAGGAGCAAGGGATAGTAAGTCGACGTACGAAACTCTACATACACGACGGTCTGGGATGAGGAAGAGTTTATGCTGAAAACAAGATGGTGTATGGTAAGGTGTACAAACAAAAATTACAAAAGTATACGATTACCACTTTTCTTGGTAATGGCTAGTGCATGCGCGCTAGGTACCTTGGCAGTGTCTTCCAGGCCCTATTTTTCCCTACAATAACATAAAAATTGGGCCTGGGGACGAGGCTAGCATCTCATCCACTGTCATTATACATGTAAATAAATTTAGTGGGGTCCCATTGATATGTATGCATGCATTGGTTGTGTGTGGCCATTGTGGGGTTTAACGGCTCCACACATTGGATCTGGTAGCTCCAAGTGTGGGGCTGGGACCAATGTTGGCCCCTATTTTTGTGGGGGCTGGCTGCTGGCTCAACGTGGCTGGCATCTCCTGCACAGTTATCAGGCCCCTGGTGGCTCCCCTGCTGGCAGTATGGGGGGTCAGATAATTCCATCGTTCCATAAGTAGTGTTTGGAGGGGGTGAGGCATGTGTGGCTCCCTAAGAGTTGGGGCTGCCAACTCCACTTGCAGGGAAGTGTAAAGAGTGTGCAGATGGAGGTTGTAGAGAACTGAATAACTGATTGCACATGTGTGCACAGGCCTACATGGGAGTGTGTGTATATAGAGGTTGGGTAGAGGAAAGTTATACAACTCTATTCATGCAAGACTCATAACTCACAAGCATCAATGCTTAGAAAAGCCAAGCATCAATAATTATGCTCTGCTCACCGGAACTAGTGACTGAAGAAATTTAGGACATAGCTGGCATCACTTAATCACAGTTGCATGTATTCTTTTATTGCAATAGCATGAGCAAGTTTAATGCATGCACAGTATATTGTACATGTACTTCTATCTTAAATAGGTACGTGTGAGAGCATATAATTGATGTACTACAAAACACGTCAGTAGCAATCAATTGTACACATGGATCCTGATGTATCATTCAACACACACACTTCAGATACAGCTACGTGAGACACTGTTCTATGGGTTCAACAATTATAGAGAATTTCTTGCTGCATGGATTTAGCAAAGATGTCGACTGGGTTTGCCTGCACACTTCAAGTGCAGGTACACCTGATCATGTTCAGTATGCATCATAATGAATATTTGTATGATGCATGAACAGAAACGGGCAAAGACATTGCTGATGCAAGAAACACCATATGTGTGTGTACAAATCCAAAAGATCCACAAGATAACACCTTATACTCTCCAGCCAGCACTAATATTATTCAAGTCTGGCTTCACATAGTTGCAGCACACTAGATCTGAAATGCAAGAGACTGAGCATAAAAACTGCACATGAGGTATGCACGTGCGATGAAAGAAAACATACACATGCACATGATATAGTTCAGACTAATGATGGTGGTGCAATCGCATCAAAGGACTCAAGAGAAAATGTTACTGTCAACATGTTGCATGCATGCATGTCAATGCATTATGTATACATATCCCAATTGTAGTGGATTGTAGGAAAACTTAAAAACATAGAAAAACAATCACAATTCAGTAGAGAAGTTATGATCTCCACTCAATATGGTTGAGATTATCAATGGGTTTGATATAGAACTTAGTTATGGGCATTATAATATCTTGCAGCAGCAAATGTACGTGCAATTGAGGTTGATAATTCATTGCTTTGTTTTATTGCAGCAACAACAGATAGTGTGTTTGCATTTAACAATGGTGAGAAGTTCCATTGCACATTCCACCGTACTACTACCTAAATACTGCTACCTCACCCCTACCTGTCCTCTTTTGTACCCTGACCTATACCCACTACACCACCTCCTTCATACCCCACTCCCCTTAATACCTAATACCACTACCCTACCTAATCCACAATACCAAAACGTGTACAAGGGTATACGTATTGCCCATAGCTGCAGTGGGGACTAGGTTAATAGATCTACATGTGCATGTGCAAATGTAATGTGGATGTGCCACGGCTGTTACAATTGGACAAAAAGGGTCATAATTAGAGCACAGAAAAATGATTTACGGTTCAACAACCGTTTTCCCTTTACAAGCTCATTAAAGTTTCAACTTATAGTTTCCGCAGCCAATCGCGAATAAAATTGCAACAAACGGTAACTAGAAGTAGTCCTCTTATTAGAATTAGCCTCACGCATTCATTAGCCTCGAGTGGCGCTCTGCGTTTCGTTCCGCGCATACATGTAATATGGTTCTTTTTAGGCGGGAAAAGTAGCATAAAATCATGACTGTGTAGCTTTTTTCCCGCCCTTATAATGGGCTGTCGGTAAAAAACAGCTTATAGTGGTATCTTTGCCAGGTAAGAATATGTTTTTATTCCGTGGTGCCGCGTCTCCTACCCCCTGCTATAATTATTATACATGTAAGTTGATGTAACACACATACCCAAATTATGAATAACGCGAACCACAAGAATGGAAGCTGAAGTGCAGCACTAGTTGATCTGTGCCGAGTGCGCGGGTGCAAATTGCATAGAGGGATCAAAGCAAAGGGGAGAGCAGTAAAACCAGAGCCACCATACAGCTTTATCTCCTATGCTGACAAGTTTCTTGTGGCTTTTAACATCAACATTTTTGTTGATACACCTGACAGTCACATCCACCCCCAAATGTTTTGCACCTTGTGCTTAATTAAAGCTCACTTGTTTTTGCAGCAAAAGAGCTGAAGAATCACTTCAAGGGCAGCTACTAATGCACTTGTAAGGTATATGCAAATGGTTTCTTTTAAATATCCCTCACTCTACATGTATGCAACTTCACATGGGTACACCAATAGATGGCAATCACCCCACAAGCCTGGATGAGTGTACATAGGGGCATTGGATGGGTGTGTGTGCATGGGGGGCATCGGATGGGTATGCATTGGGGGGCATTGGATGGGTGTACATGGGGGGCATTGGATGGGTGTGCATGGAGGCATTGGATGGGTGTACATGGGGGCATTGGATGGGTGTACATTGGATGGGTGTACATGGGGGGCATTGGACGGGTGTACATGGGGCATTGGATGGGTGTACATGGGGCATTGGATGGGTGTACATGGGGGACATTGGATGGGTGTACATGGGGGACGTTGGATGGGTGTACATGGAGGCATTGGATGGGTATGCATTGGGGGGCATTGGATGGGTATGCATTGGGGGGCATTGGATGGGTGTACATGGGGGGCATTGGATGGGTGTGCATGGAGGCATTGGATGGGTGTACATGGGGGCATTGGATGGGTGTACATGGGGGCACTGGATGGGAGGCATTGGATAACCGGTTGTACAAGGGGGGCATTGGATGGGTGTACATGGGAGACATTGGATGGGTGTGCGTGGAAGGCATTGGATGGGTGTACATGGGGGCATTGGATGGGTGTACATGGGGGACATTGGATGGGTGTACATCGGAGGCATTGGATAACCGGTTGTACAAGGGGGGCATTGGATGGGTGTACATGGGGGACATTGGATGGGTGTGCGTGAAAGGCATTGGATGGGTGTACATGGGGGACATTGGATGGGTGTGCGTGGAAGGCATTGGATGGGTGTACATGGGGGACATTGGATGGGTATGCATTGGGGGGCATTGGATGGGTGTACATGGGGGGCATTGGATGGGTGTACATGGGGCATTGGATGGGTATGCATTGGGGGGCATTGGATGGGTATGCATTGGGGGGCATTGGATGGGTGTACATGGGGGACATTGGATGGGTGTGCATGGAGGCATTGGATGGGTGTACATGGGGGCATTGGATGGGTGTACATGGGGGACATTGGATGGGTGCACATCGGGGGCATTGGATAACAGGTTGTACAAGGGGGGCATTGGATGGGTGTACATGGGGGACGTTGGATGGGTGTGCGTGGGTGACAAGTCGCATTGGATGGGTGTACATGGGGGCATTGGATGGGTGTACATGGGGCATTGGATGGGTGTACATGGGGGGCATTGGATGGGTGTACATGGGGGACATTGGATGGGTGTGCATGGAGGCATTGGATGGGTGTGCGTGGAAGGCATTGGATGGGTGTGCATGGGGGCTTTGGAAGGGTGTACATGGGGGACATTGGATGGGTGTACATGGGGGGCATTGGATGGGTGTACATGGGGGGCATTGGATGGGTGTGCATGGGGAACAAGTCACATTGGATGGGTGTACATGGGGGGCATTGGATGGGTATACATGGGGGACATTGGATGGGTGTGCGTGGAAGGCATTGGATGGGTGTGCATGGGGGGCATTGGATGGGTGTACATGGTACATGGGGGACATTGGATGGGTGTACATGGGGGGCATTGGATGGGTGTACATGGGGGGGCATTGGATGGGTGTGCATGGGGGACAAGTCACATTGGATGGGTGTACATGGGGGACATTGGATGGGTATGTATTGGGGAGCATTGGATGGGTGTACATGGGGGACATTGGATGGGTATGCATTGGGGGGCATTGGATGGGTGTACATGGGGGACATTGGATGGGTATACATGGGGGGCATTGGATGGGTGTACATGGGGGGGCATTGGATGGGTGTGCATGGGGGGGCATTGGATGGGTGTGCATGGGGGACAAGTCACATTGGATGGGTGTACATGGGGGACATTGGATGGGTATGTAATGGGGAGCATTGGATGGGTGTACATGGGGGACATTGGATGGGTATGCATTGGGGGCATTGGATGGGTGTACATGGGGGACATTGGATGGGTGTACATGGGGGCATTGGATGGGTGTACATGGGGGCATTAGATACATGGGGGACATTGGATGGGTGTACATGGGGGGTATTGGATGGGTGTACATGGGGCATTGGATGGGTGTACATGGGGGACATTGGATGGGTATGCATTGGGGGGCATTGGATGGGTGTACATGGGGGGCATTGGATGGGTGTGCATGGAAGCATTGGATGGGTGTAGATGGGGGCATTGGATGGGTGTACATGGGGGACATTGGATGGGTGCACATGGGGGGCATTGGATGGGTGTACATCGGGGGCATTGGATAACCGGTTGTACAAGGGGGACATCGGATGGGTGTATATGGGGGACATTGGATGGGTGTGCGTTGAAGGCATTGGATGGGTGTGCATGGGGGCTTTGGAAGGGTGTACATGGGGGGCATTGGATGAGTGTACATGGGGGCATTGGATGGGTGTACATGGGGGACATTGGATGGGTGTACATGGGGGGCATTGGATGGGTGTACATGTACATGGGGGCATTGGATGGGTGTACATGGGGACATTGGATGGGTGTACATGGGGGCATTGGATGGGTGTACATGGGGGCATTGGATGGGTGTTCATCGGGGCATTGGATGGGTGTACATCGGGGACATTGGAAGGTGTACATGGGTGGCATTGGATGGGTGTACATGGGGGACATTGGAAGGTGTACATGGGGGGCATTGGATGAGTGTACATAGAGCATTGGATGGGTCATGGGTGTAAATGTGGCCAACTTCATGGACCATGGTTCCAGTAAAACCCCAGCAGACCTTGTTTCCAATACCACAGGCCTTGGCTCCACTCAGACCACATTGCTTGAAGACCATATGCAGGAATGGATAGGCCATATGCACCATATGCAGGAATATAATGGATAGGCCATATGCAAAATATGCAGGAATGGATAGGCCACATGCACTATATGCAGGATGCTGTCTCGTGGGAGAACGGCCCGGGCTGTGTCTTGTCATAACAGCCTTGGTTGGGTTCATCCCTTGCCCCGTTGCAGGAGGGTTTCACCTAGTATGCATCCAGAGTGCAATCTGGCTAAGATCCATCTTTACCAATGCATAGACAAATAGCCAATACACTATATAGAATATGGTGTCGCGGGTGATAGCGCTAAAAATAACAATATTCTGAAATCTGAAGGCTCACAACTTCTAGTAGAATACGTGGCACCATGAGATGACATTGGAAAATATAGAAATAACCTACCGGCTTTACACTGTTAAAATTTCATGGTACTTTATAAGGGCGGAAACTTTACCAGGGCAACGTTTATCCTCCTAGGTCGAGAATCTCCCCGTGGATTTGCAAGGTAATGCCACATCCAGGATTGAAAGATAGCGCCAGAGATGCACACCATTAATACCAGTAGAGTGAGTAGACATTGTAGAAACTGTACATATACAACGCCGGCACTGTATCGATACGGTCTGTACAAAAAGGTCCATCCACAAGAACAGATGTGTTGCTAGGGTCGTAATTAGGTCCGTTGCTATGAAATATTTTCGTATCAGGGGGCGTAGCCTTTTTGTCTAAGGTTTCAATGCAGTGAAACAGCCGTGTAATTAATTAATCAGAAGCCATACAACTTTTTGTACCACAATGTCACTGAAGGGTTTGAAGTATAAATTGATATTAATTTGTTGCTTATTCATGATCCACCCTGCAGCTATGACTCACATTTCACATTTGGTAAGAGAGACTTGGGGGATGTAGGAGGGAGGGTTGGGGGGTAGTATTATAGCTAGGAGGGTTGGGGGGTAATAGTATTATAGCTAGGATGGGGGGAGGGGTTATTATTATAGCTAGGATTGGGGGGGGGGGGGGGGGGGGGGGGGGGGGGGGGGGGGGGAGGGGTAGTATTATAGCTAGGATGGGGGGGGGGGGGGGGGGGGGTAGTATTATAGCTAGGATGGGGGGGGGGGTTAGTGTTATAGCTAGGATGGGGGGGGGGGGGGGGGGGGGGGGGTTAGTGTTATAGCTAGGGTGGGGGGGAGGGGGGGGGGTAAGTATAATAGCTTGGGGGGGGGTAAGTATAATAGCTTGGAGGGGGGGGGCTAGTATTATAGCTAGGATGGGGGGGTAGTATTATAGCTAGGATTGGGGGGTAGTATTATAGCTAGGATTGGGGGGGTTAGTATTATAGCTAGATGGGGGGGGGGGGGGGTTAGTATTATAGCTAGGATGGGGGGGGGGGGTTAGTATTATAGCTAGGGGGGGGGGGGTTAGTATTGTAGCTAGGATGGGGGGAAGGGGTTAGTATTATAGCTAGGATGGGGGGGGAGGGGTTATTATTATAGCTAGGATGGGGGGTGGGGTTATTATTATAGCTAGGATGGGGGTGGGTTATTATTATAGCTAGGATGGGGGGGGGGGGGGGGGGGGGTTTAGTATTATAGCTAGGATGGGGGGGGGGGTTAGTGTTATAGCTAGGATGGGGGGGGGGGGGGGGGGGGGGGGTTAGTGTTATAGCTAGGGTGGGGGGGAGGGGGGGGGGTAAGTATAATAGCTTGGGGGGGGGTAAGTATAATAGCTTGGAGGGGGGGGGCTAGTATTATAGCTAGGATGGGGGGGTAGTATTATAGCTAGGATTGGGGGGTAGTATTATAGCTAGGATTGGGGGGGTTAGTATTATAGCTAGATGGGGGGGGGGGGGGGTTAGTATTATAGCTAGGATGGGGGGGGGGGGTTAGTATTATAGCTAGGGGGGGGGGGGGGGTTAGTATTGTAGCTAGGATGGGGGGAAGGGGTTAGTATTATAGCTAGGATGGGGGGGGAGGGGTTATTATTATAGCTAGGATGGGGGGTGGGGTTATTATTATAGCTAGGATGGGGGTGGGTTATTATTATAGCTAGGATGGGGGGGGGGGGGGGGGGGGTTTAGTATTATAGCTTGGGGGGGGGGGGGCAGTATTATACCTAGGATGGGGGGGTCAGTATTATAGCTAGGATGGGGGCGGGGTAGTATTATAGCTAGGATGGGGGGGGGCAGTATTATTGCTAGGATGGGGGTAGTATTATAGCTAGGATGGGGGTAGTATTATAGCTATGATGGGGGTAGTATTATAGCTAGGATGGGGGTAGTATTATAGCTAGGATGAGGGTAGTATTATAGCTAGGATGAGGGGGGGGGGGGGGGGTAGTATTATACCTAGGAGGAGGGGGGGGGGGGGGGGTAGTATTATAGCTAGGAGGAGGGGAGGGGCTAGTATTATAGCTAGGAGGGGAGGGAATTGTATTATAGCTAGGAGGGGAGGGGCTAGTATTATAGCTAGGAGGGGAGGGGGTAGTATTATACCCAGGAGGGGAGGGGGTAGTATTATACCCAGGAGGGGAGGGGAAGAGGTAGTATTATAGCTAGGAGGAGGTAAGGAGCTAGTATTATAGCTAGGAAAAGGGGAGGAGGTGATAGGATTATAGCTAGGAGGGGAGGGAGGAGGTAGTATTATAGGTAGGAGGGGAGGGGGTAGTATTATAAATTTAAAAAAGGAAAAGAATTGAGTTACTGCACATTATGTGGCAGTATAGTTGGTAGATAACTACACCATGTTTGAAAGGCATGTACATGTGTATATTATGTTGACTGAACTCTTTTACCCACTCTAGCGTGGTCATACTCCATTACACCTTGCTGCATGGGGAGGTCATACTACTTGTGTGGAACATCTCCTTTCCACTCCTGGTATTGATGTTAACATTGAGGATAACGTGAGTTGGTCATAAGGCTACAGTTACATGGCCTGTGGGCAAAGTTTTAGAAAGTGTGTAAATCTCAATGAAGGCCATAACATTGTCTGGTATCCCTCCCACCCTAGATAGGGGGAGGGGCTGTGGTATCCCTCCCACCCTGGCTAGGGGGAGGGGCTGTGGTATCCCTCCCACCCTGGCTAGGGGGAGGGAAAAGTTGTTTGTTCATCAGGTGTTGAAGGCTTAACAGCTCCCCACCAGTTCTGCTACCACCTCTCCCCACCCCCTCCTTTGATCTACTATAATGGTACCACATACATGTGTACACTCTAGTGGTTTCATGTTTTTGAATGATTTTGTTGATTACCATGAACTATTGTACCCACTCCAGCGTGATCATACTCCATTACACTGGGCTGCAGAGGAAGGTCATACTACTTGTGTGGAATATCTCCTTTCTACTCCTGGTATTGATGTGAGCATTAAGAATTGGGCGAGTTGCTCCATTGAGCCCCCCTCTGCTCGCTGTGAAAAAAATTTACAAGTATTATTACTGTGTCTCATAACCATTTACGGTAGCACTTACCTTTTTCAAACTTTTTTAGTCCTGACTACCATTTCTTTCCAGGAAAAGGTTCCTGTTTGGCATCACACTGACATGAACTACTTTTGACAAGGTCAGATAACTTGTAACCTGGTTCAGGACAGCCATATCTTTTGAACTGCCCATCTCCAGTTTAAGCGGAAAATAGGGTAATATAAAGTAAAAACATCTTTTAGCACAGGAAACATGTTTTTGCTGCACTTACTTAATACTTGGTGGTGGTAAACATCGACAATATTATGATACCATCGAACCAACTATTTTAAGTTGGGTTGCAATGACATGTAGGCCCTATTCCGAACCATGTCTTCTTCTCATAGAGAATGGAACATCTTAAGATTGATGTGTACACAGGGTTGAAGTGGGTACATAAATTTTGATATGATTTTCGTCAAATGTGCAGCAATGTGTTGGATGTCTGAGCTATTGATGTGAACAATGTAGCCTGTTTATGACTGTCTGACCTTTGTAAATTACGATCTAATTGTCTACACAAACGCGTGCATACTTTACCTTATTTAACAATTTGAATCATTACTACCCCACATTAAATACAGTGGCTGTGAAATCGATGTATGTTATTCCCCAGTGATGCACGGATGTCTAGTAGTATTCTGGTCCTGAAATATACTGCTTATGCTATGATAATGGAGCAGCTTCAGTTACTGTTTTATTAGAAAAAATTTGTCATTAAAAGGCACATGTCAAAGTTAGTGGACTGCAAATGAAAAGTGGGTAGTAAGCTCATACATAAGTGTTACTATTCCAATGCAATGTAAGGAAATTCCCTGTATTTCACTAGCAGTGTCTGGGCCTGGCTTTTTAAATTGTGTACAGTTGTGCACACTGTAAAATACACCACACCCATAATGTATTAAAATTGTGTACTTCAAATATATTCCTGATAGAGGACAGTAAGTACTATTACTGTATATGAAATCAATCTAATAAGTTCTTTTTTATTTATTTTTTGTTGAGTTTGACAATACAGTGTGTACACTTGTGCACACTTTAATACCACGCATGGCAGCATGGTTACAAACCTCAATTGTTACTATTATCTCAAGCATTTAATGGCATAACATGTACATAGGATAGGAAGATGCAGTATTCCCCCATTGAAACACTGAATGAGACTCCTTTTCTTTGCATGTGCTAGCTGGCCTTTCGTTGTCATCAAACAGCAAATACATACCCACATACAAGTCAGAAAGAACTGCTTGCTCTGTTCTCTCAATGGCTCCTATTTATGGCCTGCCACATCCTATAGCTTGTCCTGCCACGTTCTACAGCTTGTGAACCAGTGTGCACTACACTACTTTATGCCTTGCCAAGTCCTATAGTTTGTGAACCTGTTTGCAGTCCCTAACTGACTGCCCTGCCACGTCCTAGAGTTTTATTAAACCTGTTTGCAGCCCCTAGCCGACTGTCGCCCCGCGTTCTTGAGTCAGCGCTGCGTTTTTAGCACCAACAGTGGGCTAATTGATTTTGCAAGTGGACACTGGTTCCATATTTGTTTTTAAACATCACGTGCATACGAATCTTTGATTGCTTTTCTGGCCAAAAACACTATGAGTTTGTAAGTACAGTTTTTTATGTTCTGTATTTCTCCATATTCAGCAAAGACCCATCTTTAAAATGATGTAAAATATGCTACAGGAATCCAACAACTGTTAAAGATATGAAGGTGTAAATAAAGTGTGCACACCTGTACACACTGTACGTACAGTATGCACACCTGTGCACACGGGCGCAAATAGACAATATACTGAATTTCCGCTTTTGGAGACTACCGGTTCAAAAGATATGGCTGTCCCAAACCAGGTAAGTTATCTGACTTTGTCAAAAGTAATTAATATCAGTGTGATGCCAAACATTAACTTTTTTCTGGAAAGAAATGGTAGTCCTACAAAAGTTTGAAAAATGCTACATGTAGCTTAAATGGTTGCTGAGATACTGTGATTTTTTTTAAAAAGTACCCTTTTTATTAATCTCCCACATTGTGGGTGGAAGGGGTACATATATGGGACAATTTCCACCAAACCTTCATTTCACTATGCGAACCAATATTTTGGAGTTTTGCACTATTAAAGCTCCATTCTGTAATGCAACATCCACTGGGCTCAAATCCTCCATAATGTTTGGCAGGAGTTTTGGCAGGACCGCAGGAGTACCAATTTTCTCCTTGAGAATGTTTTTATTTACTTGTTTTATATGTTTATTTTTTCCCCCAGTGGTCGTGTAATACAGTGATTATATGAGAGGGGTCAGGGGTGTCAAAATTATATTTTTCCACACAAATATTAATATTTTGGGGGCATGTTTAGTTCATCCACTCAAAAGCATTTGTAGCTGATATTATAGATAGTGTCACTAAAGTTTTCATCCTAGTGACCAGAAAATTAATATCAGATTAATGATGATAGTTATAACAGTTAGTTATGTAGTGGACAAACCCTCCACATGCAGCTCGGCCTCTCCTCCTCTTTTCCAACCTCCTCCTTCTCCCTGGTCCAGGCCTCCTCTGCCTCTAAATTCCTAAGAATAGCTTTTTCAACCACCATTGTACTCCACTAGTGCATGAGAGTTGCTATTTACTCTAAATGCCACTTACTTGAATGTCTCAATGTGGTATGCTGAAAGTATGGAAGTGGAAAGAATTGAGTTCAATTACTGCACATTGTATGGATGTATTTAGTGGGCAGAAAACTACATATGTATAAACCATTTTGTAAAGGCCATCAATGTACTACATGTACATGTGAACATTGTACCCACCATGTCGACTGAACTATTGTACCCACTCCAGGGTGGTTATACTCCATTACATTTTGCTGCATGGGGAGGTCATACTACCTGTGTGGAACATCTCCTTTCCACTCCTGGTATTAATGTGAACATTAGTAATGAGGTGAGTTGGTCATAAGGCTAAAGCTGCATGGCCTGTGAGCAGAGTTTTAGAAAGTTTGTAAATCTCAATGAAGGCCATAACATTGTCTGGTATCCCTCCCACCCTGGCTAGGGGGAGGGACTGTGGTATCCTTCCCACCCTGGCTAGGGGGAGGGGCTGTGGAATCCTCCCATCCTGGTTAGGGGGAGGGGCTGTGGTATTCCTCCCACCCTGGCTAGGGGGAGGGGCTGTGGTATCCTTCCGACCCTGGCTAGGGGGAGGGGCTGTGGTATCCCTCCCACCCTGGCTAGGGGGAGGGGCTGTGGTATCCCTCCCACCCTGGCTATGGGGAGGGAAAATTGTTATTGGTTCATGGTGTTCAAGGCTTAACAGCTCCCCAGTGTCATGTGTACTTTGGGCAAGACAATAACAAGTATTTGGTAATGCTCAAGAATTTGTTGTCTGCTGCTTTTATAATCAATATAATAATCAGTTTTGGGTACAAATCGGCTGCCAGACTTGCCCCACCAGTTCTGCTACCATCTCTCCCTACCCCCTCCTTTGATCTAAGATAATGGTACCACATACATGTGTACACTCTAGTGGCTTCATGTTTTTGAATGGTGTTGTTGATGACCATGAACTATTGTACCCACTGCAGTATGGTCATACTCCATTACACCTTGCTGCAATGAGAGGTCGTACCACTTGTCTGGAACGTCTCCTTTCCGCTCCTGGTATTGATGTGAACATTAAGGATGAGGTGAGTATAGATGCAAGATGGGTAGGGAGGAGTACTAGGGGGAGAATGGAGGACAAGACATATGCCTGTTGTTAGCCATACCACAGCCCCTACCTCTATGTAAAAATATTTATTTCGGCTAGGGGGAGGGGCTATGGTATACCTCCTTCCCTGGCTAGTTACAGGCATAACCATCAAGGCCATATAACATCCTTTTACATTTGAGACCACTCTGTTTGGCTGTCTCTGCACAGCAGATGGATCCAGGCAGCTGCCTACTCTCACAATTAACAGAAGTACATGTATGCCAATGCATGCATCTAAAACAATCCATGAGATTCATCATGAACATATTGCATGGCCACAAAATCATGTCATGTACCTAACAGCAGCCATGACCATATAAGGGAGATCCTTATCAACTGTGCAGAGGCAGTACAAGTGCATCCATGTAGGGCTTGGCAGGGGGAGTGGCTGTGGTATCCCTCCCACCCTGGCTAGGGGAGGGGCTGTGGTATCCCTCCCACCCTGGCTAGGGGAGGGGCTGTGGTATCCCTCCCACCCTGGCTAGGGGAAGGGGTGGGATAACACAGCCCTGCCAAGCCTTGCAGCATGTGAGTGTGTACTGTGTACTGTCAAACTGAAGGCACAAAAGAAGGTGGTCACTTCATAATGTAGTCCCCTTATCCCTCTCTCAGTCACATGACAGATAAGGGTCAGTGATTACCACAAGCTTTAGGTCTGTTGAAGACAACAACCACCAATTTGAGATACCTTTTAAATTTGGCATTTCAGAAGGATTCAATCAGCCAAGCTACATGTATGCAATTCTTACTGAGGATTTGGGTAAATACAACATGTACATGTAGTTGTCTTATCACTTGCAAGGAGCATTAAGGATAGGATGAGTAGGACCATTAAGTATGTTCCTTAGGAACATATACGTGTACATGTATGTGTGTGTGCAAGGTGATGTACATGCTCCTTTAAGAACAATGGTAGAGTTCTCAACACAGCAGAATTAATGATTACTGTGTTGACTTAAACAAGAGCATTTATTCCATTTGGGGCTGGGATGAGGGGGTAATTTTATAGTGCAAATTTGAATATACTATTGCACTTACTTTAGAATGGACGTACTCCATTACATCTTGCTGCAAGGGAAGGTCATACTACCTGTGTGGAACATCTCCTTTCCTCTCCTGGTATTGATCTGGATACTGCATTCCAGACAATCTTATAACCAATTATTTAATTTACATTACTAAAGAAACCCTGTAGCTGCAATGTACTGTACATGTGTACTAATTGATTGTAATAATGGAGACCTTGGGATGAAATTGTGTATGTTATCAGTAGGAGGGAGGGGGCATGACTTTTGTAATGGAAACAGAGAGCATGTATGGGAACAAAGGACATGTTTAAGTTGAGAGCATGTATGGGAATAGGACATGCTTAAGTTGAGAGCTTGTATGGGAACATGACATGCTTAAGTTGAGAGCATACAGTATGGGAACAGAGGACATGCTTAAGTTGAGAGCACGTATGGGAACAGGACATAAAGTAAGGTTACGTCAACAGCAATAGGGCGGATGTCTCCTGGGGTGGGCATGTTTAGGGCAGTAAGGTTACCTCCTGCAAGGAAGATGGCTATGTCCAGTGGAGCACTACCCGAGATCAGCAGATTGATGACATCATGGAGAGTGTGGAGGAGTGGAGTCTGCAGAGGAACCTCTGCCACATCAATCAGGTGTTGTATTGGGAGGCAAGAGGGTCCAGCTGCCGTTAACTTAGGAAATGATCTGAGGATGTCCATAAGGCTAACATCAGGTGGAGATTTGGAATCTGTGTTAGATGGGAGAGCAATGGCTGGGCAAGCACTACTTGGGTGCGTAGTGATGAGTAGCATGGCAAGAGCCATCCTATGTGTGGCCTTGACAGTTTGCTGCAATACACTAATAATCAGAATGCTGGGGCAAATGGTATTTCTCAGTGTGTCACATGAAATGGTGTGCACACTAGTGATGTATGCCATCCTAACTAGTCTTCACAATGCTATTATCCATTTGAGCATGTAATCAACAGGATCTTTGACATGTTTCATTGAAGCCTTCAATTTCACTTGAAGGAGCAATTGTATATATTCTGGGTTGTCATATAGTAGTGGATGAGTGCATGAGCTCTTGGAATGGTGCTGATGGAGAATTTGTGGCCCAAGGAATGCCTCATAAGACTAAAGTTGCACGCAAACCTGAAGGGGTAGGTGCTGAAATGAAGTCATTGGCATGTGGAGAGACATGTATTCTCTTGAAACTGGATATATATAATGGAAGGAATGGAAGCAAATCGAATTAAAGATTATGCCCAACTGTATGGTGAGGGAACAGCAGTAACATTATCCATGACCCAGCTGGAGTATTATGGCAGTGGTCAAGTTGTTCAAGCAGATTCTGCATTTTTATCAGTGAAGACACTTTTGGCTCTGCAGGAAGCGGGACTGCACTTCATGGGGATGGTAAAAACAGCACACAAAGAGTACCCTCTAGCATACCTAAATAAAGTCATAGGCACTTGGTCACGAGAGTGAAAAAGAACCAGCGAGAGGAAAGTTTTGTTTGTTGGAAGCAGAGGTTGAGAATGGCTTGCCCTTTTATGCTCTTGGCTGGGCTGATCGAAAGCTAAAGACAATCATATCAAATGTGGGTACAACCAATCCTGGTACCCCTAGCAAGCGTAAGATACCAACAGGAAATGGTAGATGGCATATGGGAAACTGTTTCATTTTCAAGGAGGTGAAGCGACCTGCAATGGTGGAAATTTTTTTTAGGTGTTTTGCAACCATTGATAGGCATGACCATCTACATCAAGGATCCCTTGCATTGGAACACGAGTGGTATACACATAAATTGTGCCATCACATTAATGCAACAGTATTTGGAATGTGCATAGCAGATGCATACTTGGCATATACAAGTTAGAAGTATTATTTTTGGGAAAATGGCTTATGAACTCATATACAATCTCTTTCAGAGTGACAGCATAAAACTTCGAGATATTCCATCTGTACATGTACATGTAAGTGATTTCTGGCATTGTAAAAAATAACATCTCTCTTTTGTATCTTAAGTTGAAACGCAGCACATATCCCTATTCCTTTTGTCATCTTTACTTATGTTTGCTACTTGTGCACAACAAGATGCAGTAGAAAATCATCAATCTGTTGTCAAAAATGCTCAGACATCAGAACTAAAAGTATTTACACAGTCTGCAAACCAAACACAAAACGAAACTGCTTCCAGTACCACTTAAATTGTATTTAGATTATTGTTTCCAAATGTGTTGATTGATTGGCTTGATTTAAAATAGTTCCTATCATGAACAGCGGAGTCCACCTTATACTTACTGCGTATTCCATAAGGAATGTTTTTATGTCAATAACTATTACCACAATTAATTATATATATAAGATAATGCCCATGCAATTATTAACCACATTACAGATATTCATTGTTATTATTATTATGCAACTAAATTAGTCTAAAGAATTGTGTAATAATTAATAATTTATTATAGCATATATGAAACTACTTGTCTAATCTCTTCTAACTGTTTAAACTGTTCAGTCTGTAAAATGCTGCTAAACATTGATGTCTAATTTGAGGAGAGCAAGAACAAAAGCAAACAAAAGTTTATTTATATATTTTCAAATTGCTTCTGGCTTCTGATAATTAATACATCCCAAATAGGAAACAACCAGATTTTAACTTGATTTTCGATGTCCAACTTTTGAGTCTACCATCAAATCCATTACATTTTCAACTGTACTACTCAGCCATGTCATAGATAGGTACACAAAAGTTGTGTTGTAATGTAAACAATGATAAATGCAGCATGAAAAAATGTCTTTACTTTGCTAAAATACAGATAAGTCATTTTAAGAACATATAGTGTAAACAGTCATCCTTATTTAAGGACAAAAAGCGATCTTAAAATAGGACGATGAGCAGGAGAATAAAGGTTAAGCCATGGGCAATCCTCTCAGTGCAAGGAGGCCACTCCAAATTAATATGGCTCAAATAATGATGATGCCATTTCTCAGATGATGTAGGCACCCCAACAGCAATAGGGCGGATGTCTCCTGGGGTGGGCATGTTTAGGGCAGTAAGGTTACCTCCTGCGAGGAAGATGGCTATGTCCAGTGGAGCACTACCCGAGATCGGAAGATTGATTACTGGCTTTAATTCTGTTGCACTTATGTGGGAGTGTTTGTAATATGCTATTGTTCACCTGCATGGCAAGAGCCAACCCTTCAAGTTTGGTCTCTCATCCTTTGCCAGTGTTTTAAAAATTGCTTTGTGTTGGACACCTCTGCCGGATTCCATATGGCTGCATGTAATTAATCAGAAGCCATACGTTGTTGTACCACAATGTCACTGTAGGGTTGGAGGTATAAATTGATATTGCTTATCTCTAATTCATGATTCACCAATCCTGGGCAATGCTTGCTCACATTTCCTATTTGGTAAAAGAGTAGTGGCATGAGAATGGTCAGAGGGTGGGGTGGTGGCATGAGATAGTTAGAGGGTGGGGTGCTGGCATGAGATAGTTAGAGGGTGGGGTGCTGGCATGAGATAGTTAGAGGGTGGGGTGCTGGCATGAGATAGTTAGAGGGTGGGGTGCTGGCATGAGATAGTTAGAGGGTGGGGTGCTGGCATGAGATAGTTAGAGGGTGGGGTGGTGGCATGAGGTAGTTAGAGGGTGGGGTGGTGGCATGAGGTAGTTAGAGGGTGGGGTGGTGGCATGAGGTAGTTAGAGGGTGGGTGGTGACATGAGGCAGAATAGGGTGGACTTGTGGTGTCAGAGGGTGGGCTTTGAAGAATTGCATTATTGAAACAATTGCATTAAATGTACTTTCCTCCAATTACCCTCCTCCCTAACAACCCTACTACTACCTGCCCCCCAACTAACTAATACTACTGCCCCTCCCCAGCTAACTAACCCCCCCAAGTAACTCATACATACTACTGCCCCCTAAGTCGACTAACTAATACTACTGCTGCCCCCCAACTAACTAATACTGTCCCCCCCCCCCCCAAAAAAAAAAAAAAAAACTAATCCACTACCCCCAACTCCCTAATACCACTACCCTCTCCCCCTACTAGCGTCCTAGCTACCTAACTACATGTTACAGTAGCTCATCCCCCAAGTCTCTGATACCAAATGTGAAATGTGAGCAAGGGCATTGCCCAGGTGGATCATGAATAAGGAACAAATTAATATCAATTTATACTTCAAACCCTACAGTGACATTGTGGTACAACAAAGTTGTATGGCTTCTGATTAATTACATTTGCACATGCACATATAGAACTATTAACCTAGTGAGTCCCCACAGGGTGTAGAACTTTCAATATTCTGATCATGACCTATATATCGATCGGAATAATTAAGTATGGATACTGTATATCGATTGTCAGGCCGTTCAATAATGAAAGTAGGTCTGGAATCGGGAAAGTCTGGAAGCAAGTAATATTTACTATTCTATTTGATTTCAGCATGTTTCTACGCAATTATATGCTATGTTTTGTGACTTAATAAGTGCGAAAGTTGCAAAGCGGCTCGGGCGGAGCCCCAGACCCCGATGGGGGCGCTTACAGGCTATAGCGCTCCCCTATACCCCCTAGCTGAGAGTAGGCGGGCCCCGCCCCGCATTTAACCCCTCCCCCCCCCCCCCCCCCCCCCCCCCCGGATCCGCCCCTGCACACTGATTGGAATGACTCAATGGCGGCGGATGAGAATTATAAGTGTTTCAGGCATTTTTTTTTTTTTACCGAAATGTTCGCCCGCTATCAACGCACTACTAGGTATGGGACAAGTAACTGAAATATTGAGCTTACTGAGATAAGAATGAATATAACTAGTTTTCTAAAGAGTCATTAGCATGTCCACCCCGCTGTCCCCGTAGCTTTTTTTTTAATTGCGCTCGAAAGAGCTAAAATGTTCCATTCAGGTACAAATTTAAATGCTTGAAACAACCATCCGCCGCCCTCGCCTCAATAATTCGATACAGAGCCTACAGAACCAGCTAGAAATCTACACCGCACCACGCATATATATGACAAAGCCGCCAATCAAGACATGCATGTACGATATTCAGAATGCCGGTGTCATAGGGTATACGGTCCCCCGGACCCAACTCCCTAGGGAACTCGGTCCCCCGGACCGAGTTCCCTGGTTGTACAAAACCAATTAACCGGACTCAATTCCCTAGGGAATTGAGTCCCCCCCCCCGGACCGTATTCCCTAGGCCTGGTTTTAAATACATGCATGTATATGTATATTCCACCCCTTGCATTCACATAAGGGCACAAAAGCCAATAATTGCAGGTCGTCAACTACATACAGCTTCTGTAACAATTAACTTCTTCGTTCTGTAACAGCACATTTGGTTCGAAAAGCAAAAGCCAATGATTCCAGGTTGTCAACTATATATTCAGCTTCTGTAACAATTCACTTTTTTCTTCGGTCTGTAACAATGAACTGTTTTCTTTGGTCTGGGATGCTTATATGCTTATAATTATATGGGACAGTGTACGTGTCCAGCAAAATCGGGCTTGTGGGGTTATAATTTTATCACTATAAAAATTGCTCGTTGTACTCAACAACACATCTTCGCGACGGTACTACGTTTTCCTTTCAAATTTCGTACACTTGTTTCCACACCATTTCTCTGTGTGAAAGTCGATTTTTGTGATCTACACATTTTCCGTGCCGTGGATACAACAATCGGTACGGGTTAGAATTCCTCATTTATCCATGTACAAGTGTTAAAAAAACGCGTCAAATTCGGGTTGCACATGCATAGAGGAGTCCTGTACATTGTAGCTATTGATTTGTTCTGTTCATTAATTTCTATATCATCCGTTACGGAAATACAGTTGAACAAACTACGGGCACGTTTTCCCGCTTGATTCGCGCCAATGATTTTGGCAAATCGCGTCCCGCTCAGTGAATGGCCATGGGAAGGCGGTGATTATATCATTGGCGCGAATCAAGCGGGAAAATGTGCCTGCAGTTTGCTCAACTGTATCTCCGTAACGGATGATTCAGAATCTAACGAACAGAACAAATCAATAGCTGCAGGACTCCTCTATGCACGCTCCGAATTTGACACACTCGTACTTGGTTTTTAACCCGCGGGGTTAACGATTGTTGTATCCACGGCACGGAAAAGGTATAGATCACAAAAATCAATTTTAATGGTGTGGGAACAAGTGTATGAAATTTGAAAGGAAAGGTAGTACCGTCGTGATGATGTGTTGTTTAGTACAACGTGCAATTTTTATAGGATAAAATTATAACCACTGTCCCATATATAGATCGGAATATTTAACGACACCCTGTGAGTGAAGATCCTCCCCCTCATTAGGAATTTTTTGCGAAATTCCTATCCTCATACCCCACAGTTACAATACGTACGCGTATGGTTGGTCGCGCGATCTCTACAGAGGTTATTGGACAAGTGGAGATATTATCTGTGTATACTCGACGTAAAGCGTTGGCATGACTTCAGTTGGACTTAGAGAACGGAAGCTTCAAGATGCGGCACAGAAGGGTAATAGTCGCAAGGTGGCGAGATTGATAAAAAGTGGAGTATCTGTAAATTCAGCTAGCGAGGTGAGCTACATGTACGTACATTTAATACTGTATTCTGCTGTTAGAAGATAATACTGTTGCATGTTTGGTGTACGTGTGATGGGTGGGCCTAGCCAGTGCGAGGGTGTGGCTACATCAGACTATAGGATCTAGTGCATCTACTTTGTCTCTCGATCAAGTACATGTAGAACACTCAGGACTGACCTCTGTGTGTGTGTGGACATCAAACCCACTTACATGAACACAAGTGCGTGAGCAGATTAACATAAGATAGCCCTTTAAAATATGTATTGTACCAGCCATGTTGACTGAACTATTATACCCATTACAGTATTGTACATCCTTCTCCTTTCGACTCCTGGTATTGATGCAAACAGTACTGTGCGTCTCTAAATATACCTGCGAATAAAGTAGCTAAAAAGTTAATGATAATAATGCTAAATTTAAATGATATATGTGCACATAGTATACACAAAGGCAAGTAATGGCATATGTAAATGCACTAATATATTGCTTAGAACTAAAAGGGGAAGTTAGAAAGTAATTTTTAAGGACTCAGAAAGTGGATCTTGGACAAAAAGTGGGAGGGGTGTTTGGCTTCAGCAGAGGGAAAAAAATGTTTTAAAGGGCTATCTCATATCAATATGCACAATGGCAGCAATTCAACACCAGCAATAATGAATACTTCCGCAATCCTTGCCCTTAAGTGTATCAGGTTGCAACCCGATACACTTTGTCATGGCATGAAGGACAATGATTGTGGTAGTCTTCGTTCTTCATATCGAACTCGTACATGATATTTCACGGCGGTGCAGCTTCATTATAGGTATATATATATAGAAAAAGGAGCTCTTGCTGCCCTGCATTCAGCGTACGTAGTCAACGTTGGTTCATACCTGTACGGATGTGCTCGCTGCTGTTGCTGTATCGCTGCCATTGTGCATATTAAGATAGCCATTTAAATGCTTTTATTTCTTTTTTAGGCCATGTCAAAGCCAAACACCCCTCCCACTTTTTTGTCCACTTTCTGAGTGTCCTCAAAACTTACTTCCTAACTTTTTGAGTACTCAATTTAACTTTATTCGTAGGAATTTAGAGACACACAGTAATAATGAGGTGATTTGGTCTAGCAGCTATAGATCTCCTGTGCTAGTAATCTGCTGACCCAACAGCATAATTTTAACTCAAGATTTTAATAAACATGTACATGTAATTACATGTAATACATGTAGACCAAGGTCAGGAATGTGATAGAAAAGCTCAAGGTTATGACCTCTTACATAACACATGTACAAGGTATTGTGAAGGACGTAACCATGTACTTGTGTACATTGTCCAGCCATGTCGACTGACCATTATACCCATTGCATATACATGTACAGTAGTATGGTCCTTCTCCTTTCTACTCCTGGTATTGATGGAAACATTAACGATGAGGTGATTTGGTCAAGCAGTTTTTATCTCTACTGCTAGTATTCTGCTGACCATGTGATAATCTTACTATTAATGATAGACCCTTCTCATGTAAGGTCAGGAATGTGATAACAAGGCTCAAGCTTAGGACATAATTTGATGCCTTCTTTGCTTGGTTGTATCAACTTCCTCATATCTAGGGGAGAAGGATCTATTGCATCCCATGGGACCCTAGAGCCCCTGTGAGTGGTGGTGGCTACACACTGCAGTATGTGTTCCAAGCCCAGGCACTGGTCTGGGCACTGGTCTAGGCTCTGGTCTGGGCACTGGTCTAGGCACTGGTCTGGGCACTGGTCTAGGCACTGGTCTGGGCACTGGCACTAGTCAGGACATTGCTCTAGGCAGTGGTCTAGGCTTGGCTGGCTGAATATAGGGTTAAATCCCTCAGGGATCTGCCCCATCTAGATGGTAGGCTTGTCAATAAAGTTCTTCTATTGATGCTAGTGAATTTTACATATACATATATGTACATGTATATGTGAAGTAGCACAGTGACTGAGGTACATGTACACATATAAATGTACAACATTTACATGTAGTTTCTCTGGTCCAACAGCTGAAATAAACCCAGGGCAATGTTTAGCATGTTGCATGTTGCACTTACGGTTTCTAACCCTCATTAGATCAGGCAGACATTGTTCAATCATACATGTACACATGTGTGTACATTGTACCCACCATGATGTTGACTGAACCATTGTACTCACTCTAGGGTGGTGATACCCCATTGCACTATGCTGCAAGGGAAGGTCATACTACTTGTGTGAAACGTCTCATTTCCACTCCTGGTATTGATGTGAACATTAAGGATAAGGTGAGTTGATGCTTCCTGAATAGGATTCATGATACTTGTTGTGTACGCACTGGTCGTGTTGTTATCGTTTAATATGCAGGGTGTTACACAAAACACGGAAAATTAAATACAAACAGTTAACTGACTGATAATGGTGTTCGAATTTCCATCATTAATAGTAGAAATGCTAGTGAAAAAAATTAATATCATATTTAATGCGGTAATGAAATATTGATATATGATGAGTGATTGCAAACAAGGACATTTATCAAATGGTGCCTTCACCATTATACATGTACATGTACAAGGTGTAGCAGTTGCTGATGAAGTTCAATTAGTAACTACCCACATGTAGCTTAATTAATACTGAGCAATTTGCATGTGCATATGGGGTCAAACTCTTGAATGCATGCATCCAGGCATGCAGTGTATATGTAGCATGGGACAGAGTCAATGCACATGCCAGTGAATATTGACATTTGCCCGGTGGTCCTTACACAAGTAGAAATTCCCATTGGACCAGTGACATAAGGACCCACGATAGTGGGTTATATTTAGGACTGGCGGTTGTCTCCAGGGATGTGTGAAATAAAGTATGTGCAATGAATAATTGAAGTGGGGGAAACTTTACAAGTGCCCAATAGAGGTCACGAAGTCAAGCTGACTACGCAGCACACTCAGGACACCAATATGACTCTGAATCTTTGCATGCTACATTGCAATGGATACACCAAGTGCAAGATCAATGAATTAAATATTGAACATTTCTGTGTTGCCTGGTTTTGAACCAATTGCATCAATACTCCTGAAAAAAATTGAGGGGAACATGTAAATCAAAAACTTCTCTATCGAGAAAATGATTTGTGGATGTACATGTGTAGGATTGGTGGTGCAAAAACTAGTTACAGTAGTGTTACAGTGAGAATCATACAACTACAATGTACACATGTACATGTAGCAGTCGTACATTTTACAAATACATGTACATGTAGGCTTAGGACTGTTAGTTGTGTACTACACCTGGTTTCTTTGCGTTTTGCACCCACAATCCTACATGTACATAAACCCATTACACAACCCGCTAATGGAAGCATAAACATGCATCATTTGCGTAATAATTTCTCAAATGATTAGTAAGCAGCCACCAAGAAAGAAAAGGAAGGTTTTATGAAGAAGATAAGCGTGAAAGGGTATTTGATCCAGAGGGTACTTGGCCATGGGTTGCATGTGATGTAGGTTTTGCAAAATGTAAAGATGCAGCTGACATGGGAGCTGTTAAACCAACTCATATCGGCTATGCTATGTACCTTAACCAACCCTGCCTATTTAGTTTTTTAATGTTGTAAGAATTGCGAATAAATGCTTTATGATGAAAGTACAAAGCATAAGTTTTAGTGCATAAAGTCTTTCAAAGAGAATGCTAGTGCCATAAAACCTATCAAGCAAGTGGAGATGCAATTTGAACACTGTTGCATACCACATGTACATTGCAAAGAAAAATGAGTAGCCATACATATATACTGACTTTCCAGATCTAATTGCCCGTAATGTACATGTATGTACCAGGGGTCAAAAATGCCATTGTCTAATATAGCTTGCAATAGGCATGTACATGTATGATGTAGAAAATAGATCAGCTTATTAAATTTAGAAGCTCGTTTCTTTTCAGTTATACTGACTGTGCAAACATTGAAAATGAACTGGTTTATGTGCTTGATGGCTGCCATACCCTGCCTATTTAGTTTTATGAACTGGTTTATGTGAGATATCTAGATATGGGTACCGGTGTTGTTACATCTTTTATTGGCATTGAGGATGCAACAGTTACAGCAGAAGGCATCCTTGAAACTGATCCAACGAGGGGGTCCTGGGGGTCCGGACCCCCCCCCCCCCCCCCCCCCCCAGGACCCATGATGAGTGTAATTACTATTAATACCTCAGTCACGTGCGCATAAAGGTGCTTCGTGCTTCGGTGTATTGTTCCTCGACGACGCGTCGTTTAAATCGTTGCTTTGCATTCTTCGTATATCATATCGGCGTCGGAAGGTAAATTACGAAATTTAACCTAGGCGGCTAATTTAATTTCATACAATGACATCGTTCGTACACGCGACAGTGACATAGAGACGATATACTATTTCTGGTGACGCATAAAATTGCATGCGTCGCCTATGTAATTCCCGCACTTGACCAGCATTTATACGTGCCAAGAGCTAGGTGGTTTTCAAACTGCAGGCTATATAGGTCCGCTGAGGATTTATGCAGCTGATGTACAGGGAATACTGTTCATTGCTTGAAGTAGGTTATCTGAGTGTGATGAAGTGGATCAAGTATAAATAAGCGCACGTACAAAATAAATCTGACGAAACTGACAGATGAAACACACCCATTTAAAATCCACATCAGCCTGGGAACAAGAACTTAACTGAGTGCAAGTGACTGCCTCCGTTTCCATGCAATCTCTCTATGGATATGGAATAACATGCAAAAAAATTGCGCGCGCCCCTCCCCTCATCTATTATTCATGTCGGACCCCCCCCCTCGCCGAATTCCTGGATCCGCCACTGTGCTAGGAGTGTTCGATAGGTGTAAAAAAGTGATTGTACAGATGGGGTAGCGTCCAATTTAGACAGCAAGGAAGGGGTAGCTGCAAAGCTATGCCATTGACAGTACACTATCACTATAGCTCATGATACAGCACCATCTACTTCAAATAATGCTCTTGTTCATTTGTATGAGTCAAAAGATCAAAGACCTTCAGAGAACTGTGATGATGTCGCTTGGTGAGGTGTTGAAAGAGAAGGTTCTGAAATCAAAAAATCTTTCTGGTGCTTGATGGCTGCCATACCATTATCGAGCTTTACTCATTGCTTGCCAATGTTACAAAGTATTTGTTGCACATTTTGAGGAAATTATCAGCACAGAGCAACCAAGAAAATCGTCACCATCCCAGGTTGCAAGGGCAAACAATCTGCTTAAGTTATGAAAGACTTCAAGTGTTTGCTGCTTATGTTTTTCATGCATGGCATATTCTGTATTTGTTTTCATAACTAAGTCTTACCTTTCAAAAGGTGAACTCACTGTGGGTGAAGCAATCTTAGAGAGATACATGTATGTGTGTGAGGAAACCTATCTCTCAATCAGATTTACACACTGTAGGCCTGTACATTGTAGGAGATACTTGTATGTTGCAAGGCCAGGTGATGGCTGATTTGATTGCTACCCCTGGAATTTACGATGATGTAGAGTTGAATAATTTTAATGCTACCCCAAGGGCAACAGAAACAAGGATGAGGGTCAAGGAAGATATTTCCACATCACGTTGACATCTTGATGATCACCTTAAAGACTTGAGTCAGGATAGTACCCTGGCACTTTTGATCCATCTACATGTACATGTACATGTACATGGCCAAATCTTGACCACCATGATTTTTGTTCTAAGAAATCTTTCATTTAATCTGGCAAACAGGGTGTTATCACACTTTATAAGCACTGACTACATCAGCATGTTTAGATGGACTTATGTTTCTGCAGAATTCTTGTTCAGTGAATTTATTGGGTACAAGACATTTCCAGAAGAACAATATAAGGTTTGTGCAAACTTTTTTTTTCTGACATTGCAAGGACTTCAAATAAATTTCCTGGCTTAGTGACCTTAATGATTTGCATGCATAAAGTTGAATGAGTGGAGGGCTTCAGTGAAAACACCTTAGCACTGGAGGGACCACACCCAGATGTCTTTGATGCCAGGGATGCTGTGCACAGATGGTGGGGTTCAAATCTTCTCAGTCACAAAAAGAGGCGTCCTGGGTTCGACCCCAACCAAGAAGTACATGTATAGTGCTAGAAGACTTGTCTGCTGAGCTTCAACAAATTAATACATGTACATGTATGAAGCAGGAGTAGCCCATAATTCCTTCAGATAACCCAGATAACTCTAAATGCAATATACATTACCAGACAATGACTCTCCATGTTGTTCGCATACAACTGTGTATACACTGTACATGGATATTTGTGTGAATGGCCAGCCAATACATGTAGCTAAAAGTGCTTTAATGTTGACCTCTGCATACCATATCATTTTAAAAATTGTATTCAGTAACACATACATGTACATATAACTAAAGGTACACATGTACAGATATGTACATTTGCAGCAATTGATGTACAGTGTTGCAATAGTACAGATGCATGTACCCATGTTGACTGGAAAACTTCCACAACTCAAGGATAAAGGTGATACTCCATTACACCTTGCTGCATGGGGAGGTCATACTACTTGTGTGGAATGTCTCCTTTCTGCTCCTGGTATTGATGTGACCATCACGAAGTGGGTGAGTTGGTCCAATGAATATTAAAACAAATATTGCTGTACATGTATTAATAATCCAGATGCATGTCCTTTAGGAATAGACACATGTACATGTATGTGCTAATTAATGTATGTGGGAGGTATGTACATGTACATGCTCTTAGGAACAGTGCAAGGGATGTAGATCTGTGAGCAAGTGGTAGAGTGTTGTTTATAAGCAGGAAAGTGCAGATGCTTAAAGGGGTATGGGGTGCGGTTATTATGGAAAGTAGCACAGTGACTAGGACATCCTAACCTGTCCTGTCTGATTCTTTAAACACCTAATAGCTGAAACACACCCTATGAAACATGTAGTATGTTGTGCTTTCAGTTTCTAGCCCTCATTAGCTCAGGTAGACTTAGTTCTATCATATGTCCACTGCACCAACCTTGATGTTAACTGCACTCCAGTGACCAGGTGTATGCTTATTTCTATCATACAGTTGCACATGTATGTCCATTGGTCCCACCATGATGTTAACTGAACTATTGTTCCCACAATCCAGTATGGCATTACTCCATTACACCTTGCTGCAAGTGGAGGTCATACTGCTTGTGTGGAGCGTCTCCTTTCCACCCCAGGTATTGATGTGAACATACAGGATAAGGTGAGTTGTTGCTCTGTGAAAAATAATTATGCATTAGGAGTGGATGATATGTGTGGGAGGTACATGTGTGTACATGCCCTTAGGAACAATGGGAGGGATGTATACCGGTGAGCAAGTAATAGAGTTTTGTTTTGTACATGTACATGTAAGAGAAATGTCTTTGCCTAAATTATTGCTTACATATAGGAACATAACAATAGCACATAATCTGCTATTTTCAGAACATTTTGGGAAATTTCCAACCTACGGTACTTTTGACCAATCATTTTTTTCAGCGATTCTAATGCACTTTTGTAGCAGTAATGTGTGGCATTCCAGTACTGAGCTTAAATATCATTTACATGTACATGTAACTCAACAAATGCTTCTGCAAAAGCATATATTACAAGTACTGTACCACTCCCAATGAAAGGGATCCCTTAAGTCACATGTAGTTAAACGTGGGGGGGGGGGGGGGGGGGGTTGTGTGCACAATGAAGTGATCAGTGACCAGTGTAACATGTGCAATGTTTCATGTACAGCCAGAGGGAGAAGTAAGGAGGAAGGTTGTACATGTACATGTACATGTAGCTTTGAAAACCTTCCAGAAGTGACCTCCTAAGATGGATCGATAAACACGTTTACTTCTGTGTAGACATGCATCACTTATTATTTGCATATTTACTCAGTATTATACAGTTAAAAAAATAATGGCTGACCATTTCTAAAAAAAAAGGCCTACCAGATTCAACTTTTGCTGGTCATTTGGCCCATTTCTTAAAATTAGCTATGTGGGACCTGGATGACTGCTCAAGGCCATCCTGTAAATGTATAGTTTCTGTGGTTGTTTAAAAAAACAATACCCTAAAAACAACCAATAGCTGAAACAGGAGGAATCACATGTACACATGTGTACATGTACATCTCCTGTACCAACTCCAGGGTGGTGATACTCCATTACACAATGCTGCAATTAGAAATTATACTTCTTGTATTGAACGTCTCCTTTCCACTCCTGGTATTGGTGTGAACATCAAGAACCGGGTGAGTTCATGCATGATGCATGTTTGTACTTGTACATGCATGTGAACAGTTGGATACAGTCATAAAACATAATTAACATACGTATGTGTCGTTCAGCAAGCCTCTTGACAGCAGAGGACTAAGCTAGGCCTCCTCCTATGGAGGCTGCCATGGCTCACAACTGCAATCCTTCACTATAAATGCTTCTCGTAAATTGTATTATCACACTGCCATCTTAAAGAGCTTGATCAGTTATGCACGGTCTCTGAAGTATCAGCTGTCTATGATACAGGCCTTGGTGATGGAATGTTGGGCCAATGACAGGGCATGAACGTTTTCTATGAGTAACTAGATTCCATAGGAACACAAAAATCATGTATTAACAGCACATGCCACTCCCTCCCACTTCGTCATCATAATTCTCCTCCTGTCATTTCTGTTTTGTGCTTTGTGTACATGTAATTACTCTGGAGTTGTGCAATGGCAGGTCCCCCAGCCACTTTCATCATCCTTTGCCACCATACTCCACATGCAAAAAAAATCCTAATCTGTAATGAAAAGTATATCAGTTGCACTCTTTAGTGGATACCCTGTAGTATATTGCCAAGGGTGGTATGTGGTTGAGCCATGTCATTTTTATATCCAGCTGTGAGGAATCTTTAGCTAGCAATTTCATATAAATGAATGGGCCTCGCTGTTATGTATACATGTATGTGGCTTCATCCTTTTTTTTTTGTTACTAGCCATGTGCTAACGTGTACATTGTATCCACCATGTTGATACCCACTTCAGACTGATAATACTCCATTGCACCTTGCCATACGTGTAAGTGGAGGTGATACTTGTGTGGGATGTCTCCTTACCTCGCCTGATATTGATGTGAACATTAAGAATCAGGTGAGTTGGTCTATTGAGTAGTTGTATTTGTATGAATAATACAGATGCATGTCCTTTGCGAACATACATGTATACATTTTACATGACATGCATGTACTAATGCATGTATAGGGATGGGTGCTTATGTAATGTCTTTGCTTTAATACAAGCCGTACTAACAATAAATAGGATAGCACAGATGCCTAAAAAGAGGTATGGGGTTGTCTGCATGTACATGCACATGTAGACATTCAGTTTGTAGAGCAAGAACAAATTTTATAACCACAGAAATTGGTCAATGGTATGAGCCAAATTGGAAATTCTTGTTGTATTCTAACAAGTACAGATAAGCTTCAAGTAGCAGAATCCTTGGAGAGAATTTTGTTTTACCCATTTCACATGAAAATTACATGTACTTGGTGGTTTTTTCTTTATTTACAAAATTATTACCCTTGTTAATTAACTGACACACATGCATAAGCACACCTGAACTGTTACTGCTTCATGTAGAGCTGGCACCTTTCTGTGCTACATGTACATTGCAGGTCATGCAGAACGTTCTGTGGTGTGCATATACATAGTAGACATGCATATATGTTAGAAGGGCGCGCGCGCGCGGTAACCGTTTACATGTGTACTACAGGTACACTGTACATGTACATGTACATGTGTGGATAACGTGTCTGCACCCAGTCAAGTAATAGTAGCTCAGTAATAACAATGAAACAGAACACTCATGATATACATGTACATGTATATAGACTAATGGTTTTTTTAGAACCTTCTAAGTGTTTCTGGTGCGTGAGCATGTCATTTGCCTGCTTAGCATTAGCAGCAGCCAATTGCAAAGTACAAATGTACAAAACTGTAGCTGGCACTACACTCCTCACCCTCTCTTCCTGAGCTCAGTACCCGAATTTGACTGGTGCATTCCTAGGCTCCTTGAAGTGGTTTACTCCCAGTGGTTCCCATGGCTGTGCACTGCTGTTTGCTGGCGTTGCTGGAGTTGACTGCTGGCTGGATTTGTAGATGAAGACAGTTGGTGTGCACCACTTTTGCGTGTTCTCCATAAGAAATCTCCACCATGACTGGTGATGTCACACTCATTATCCCGTTCCCCTTTTATCGCATTTACCTACTGTGGGCACTGACAACCACACCAGGTCCCCAGCCTTGAAATGCCTCACTTCGGAATGTCTGTCATGGTTTACTTTCTGCCTGTGCTTACTCGGTGATGTGCAGTACTGCAGGCCTGGTAGGATGTGGCTTCATACCCTCCAGAAAGGGTCAAGTTTTTGGGCTGGGGATGCCTATCATACATCAGCTGGAATGGGGACACTCCAGTGGAGGTGTGCATGGCAGTTCTGTATGCATACAGCGCCAGTGGTACATGTAGGTGTTGTTCCCAGTCGTCTTATCTCTCCGCATACATGTAGGTTTGCAATAGCTGCAGCAATGAACGGCTGAACCTCCATCACCCTGTGGATGATAACCTATGGTGTGCTTTTCTTTACTCCAAAGGCATCCAATATGCTATGGACAAGGCTGCTTTCAATGTTTTGACCCTAGTCTGAGTGAACGATTTCTGGGACACTGTGCATAGAACAGCTTAACCAGTTCTGCTGTGATTCTTATGGCTGGTTTGTGAAGTAGTCTTGTATAACCAGAAGATATCTTGGTGGACACAGCTGGTACATGTACTTACAATGTACATGTAGGATGTCAATCGCAAACATCTGCCATGGCCATCTGACAGGAATGTTTGTGAGCGGTGACCTCACTCTCATTGGTAGTTTGGACCTTTGGCATGTGACTCATTCCCTGCACTGCCTGTCCACATCTTGGGCCATGTTCACCCAGTAGGCCTCCTGTCGTATCATGTTTCTGGTAACAAAGTGACCACAACGTTAGGGGAGTGGAATGCACTTTATAGCTGCTGGATTGTGTCATCCTGATTCTGTGCTTGCCTGATCTCTTATACTGTGAGGCCAGAATGCCCTGTGGTCAAGGAGGTTTTCGATTTCTGGCCCTCTCCTTCATGACAGTGCATCAGCATTTCCATTGTATGTTCCTGTCCTATATATGATCTCAAAGTTGAATTCCTGTATTGCCACAGCCCAGAGACAGAGGAGGCCCTCTTCTGCTCACCCTGCCTTTGCAGGGGGGCATGGTCCGTCATTAATACATATACATGTACAGTAGGTTGTGGTGGAACTGCTTCAAGGCCCAAACAATTGCTAAATACTCAGAACACACTGTGTTTGGCCTCTGCTTTGGTGAGTGCGACTAGCATAGCCAATCACTTGCTGATCTTGCTTCAGGACAGCCCCTGGCCGTACATGTACATTGCTGGCATCTGACTGCACTACTTCAAACCGCAGGTATGCCAGGACTGGTGCTTCTGTGCTTTCAGCCTCTTACATGTCTCCTCACTGCCCTATTTCCATTGGAAGGGAGTGTCGATCCTTCTGAGTCAGCCGGTGTAATATCAGCAAACTTATCAATGTATTTGTGGTCGTCCCACCTCTGCTTCATCCTTTGGCTGGGGCCAGTTTGTTATCACTTCCACCTTGCTGCTATCTGGTGGGATTCTTTTTCTGGAGGAGAAATCACCTGTGCCATCCCGATCTGACACTTGCTTTCTCTGAGGGTCAGTCCTGCCTCTCTCAATCATGAAAGAATTAATATATATGGAAACTGCCTGAAGAGAATTAAGGAGGTGAGGATGGGAATTAGGCACTTAAGTTCTTGTTGCAGCATAAAAGCAAAATCAATTGTAGCCTGACTGCATCAGTTCTTCACCTCTGTCTGTCAAGGATTAGCTTCAATTCGGAAAAAAAACATGTTCAGAAGGTGCACTTGATGCTGGAACAGCCAAATACTTTAGTGCCATCATTGCTATATTCGGAAAATTTCCTTCATAAATGCTCCACCAGTCCATGACATTATTTACACGTCAATCACATGTAGGTATCGATGAAACTCATCGTTTACCGTCTCTTTGCTGGTTATCTGCATCACAGTAGGATCAGCAGCCAAATGCTCTATATCATGTTTATCAAAATCAAAAAAAGCATCCAATGCAATTGTTGTGTCTTCTCCAGTCAATTGGACATCTGCATGGGCATCATCAGTACTAATACCAGCAATATTGTAAAGCTCTTCCTTGAACTTGGCATGAGCCTGTGCTTTGTGGGCAACTGTCAACCATGATAAATTCGGATGGGCAAGAGCTGCATCAGTGAGGAGATGCGAAAATGGAAGAAATCATGTTTGGAACCCTGATTTCAATAACAGGTACATGTAGCATTCAAATACCTCTGCAGGAAAAGGGTTCCAGTTCTGTACTTCCAGATTCCAGGAAGGTAGAGGGCCAGCATTGGCAAATGCAGAATTTTTAAGGTAGATATTAGCCTTGAAATGCTGCATAGGGTCGGGTACTTCGAAAATAACTGACATCTCTTGAAGTGGCATCAAAAGCTTACAATGTTTGGAGGCAGCTTCCCATTGCTGAGTACTTGGAGCTGACTGCATATTAAATTCCCTGCATACCTCTTTCATGAATGGCTCCAATATCATGTATCACTCCAACATGTAATAGGTGGAGTTCCATCGGGTAATGATATCTTTGATCACGGCTAAAGCTACTGAGTGGTTGTACTTTCAGGGAGGACATCACCACTACATAATTCTAGCAATTCTTTGTCAGGGTTCTTTTTTTCTCCCTGCAATTGTTTTAGACATTCCAATCTCTGAAAACTGTTCTTGATGTTACTGGTAATGGTACGAAACAAGTGAACCAGATCACTAGTTAAGGAATCTAGAACCTTTGGATCAAGTGCATTTTTTACCACAAGGCTAAATGTGTGGCAGGCACAGGATGGATCCGCTTCAACAATGTTTTGTTCTCTGGGTTTGTTGATCGTTGCTCTGAAATTGGCACCATTGTCAGTGGTTACACTGTTTAGCCTTGTTCCCAGCTGGTACTACTTCACATTGACACAGTCTGTCAGCAGTGCAGCAATATTCTCAGCTGTATGCGATTCATTGTCAATTTTGACTGGCGCCAATTTCCAGGAGAATTTTCCAACTACAGGTGAAGGCTGCCTGTCAATCCAGTGCCCAGTCACACCAACATATGATTCACCAGTATGAGCAAGATTGCTGTCAGTGGTTAACGATACTCATGAAGCCCGCAAAGCTGATGCTTTGATCTGTAGTAAAGTTTTGTAAGCATGTAAAATGGCATTGATCTTTAAACTATAATGTCACTTGCTGCTTCATTATGTAGGTCTGTGGTCTTGGTATGATGTGGCAGAGCATAAGAACCATGGGGGATGAACCCTCGATATTCTGGTATGTCGTTTACCAGAGGAGGCAAAAGTGCTGCACAGTGTGCTCGACGTATATGCTTTCTTATGCTCTTCAACAGACATAAGGGTCCGAGCAAAGTGCTTAGTAATTAATCCTGCATGAGACGAAGTGGCCATCTATTTCACATCATTGCGGGATCGTTCCTGCTTGCATTCCTTCAGATCTCTAGAGTACACATGTAAGTGGAGGAACGATATTAAAACGTTATCACGCATATGAAACAGCCTTAGTCAGGGGACCAGACCTAAAATAAATTGTGTGGTCCCCAGGCACACATAACTGCATACCCCGGTATAAGGAATATTAAGTATTTGACATACAACTTGTGTTCATCTGTCAAATGCTTCCTCATCTTTGAAGTAGAACCATCAACTCTGGATATCCATGTAATCCTTTTTTCCTGTTCACAGAGAGTGCACAAACTCCATTTATTGAACTGGGCCACCCGAGCCAACTTGAAGTGTTTCCACAACTTTGTGGAAACTTTGAACCAGGTGGATAGTAAGCACTTTTCAATCAGCTCTCTATGGTGGTTTATCCAATTTCAGCATTTTTGAAACTGGTACAGCTACATGTAATAGTATCGTTATGGGTTCTTTCATATCGTCAGCCACATTGCAGTAGCTAATTAACCGTAAGTGACCGGATAATATATTTTTACAGTTAGCCATAAAATTCTGACTATGACGAGAACTGCATATGCAGAAATCAGTGGTTACCAGGAAAGTGATGGTGTTGAAAAAGACGTGGGCAGCAAAGTTATTTACAATTCTAATCTCTTCATCATGCATTTACCATGCATGCAATTGAGAGCTGGTTTGACTATATTTGTGTACATAGCTTTGCAAATGGGTAAATTCATTACTGCACAGTCGGTGCAGTGCAGTCATGTTGACGTGTACAATGTATCTTGCACTGTATTGTCTTGCATAATGCACAATGAACTTAATTAATCATAGGCTATGAAAGCTTAATAGGATCACCGTCGCAATGTATATATTACAATGCATACACGGATAATGCTCGTAATGTGTGTAATGAACAAGAAGAGCAAGGAGTTAGTAACTGAGCGTTGTCCGAACTAGGTTACCAGGCAATAGAGTCCTATAAAAATTGGTGAGCTTGAAATAGACAACTGTTTGAAATAGACAACTGCATTGCAAGTAATACAGTGAGTGCTACTGACAAATGACATGAGGTATATCCCACGTGGCACGACACATCGAGTATTATAAAGTCCCTATCAGCACATAAGAACTTCTATCCACATATGCGTAGTAGTATCACAGTGCCACACCGGCCCTTGAATTTTCGTTGCAGAGGTGGAGCTTTAATTTGGCATGCTGCATATTATAAATGTAGCAGCCTTATGACTTTGGTTAATTTACTACATGTATTACCAGATTCAAATCAATGTTCTCATGCTACAACAAGATTTGTGAGCTAGAGTCTCGTGACCAGATGTCATTAATTATTTTAAATACACACTATGAATAAATTACGAATGCTTGAAATTAATACATTTGTCTTGATTTTTGTAAAAGGGTGCTTAATGTTTATTATTATCAAATCGATTTTTAGAGAATATTAGACATGTTTAAAATTCAATTAGGAAATAAACAACAAGATGACTGCCTATGTATGGGCCATTTTCTGGATATGTGTGCCTGTGTAGCTGTAGATGATATTTTGGGAGGTAAGCTGCTCCAGGTTGTGTACCATTTTGCTATCTTCCTTTGTTGGTCAGGCTTTTCTACCACACACGAGGCATTTAACATGCTGTTGAGCCATGTGGTTAATATGCCTTGCATGTGACTTAGTGTTATGAATAATATATTTCGTATGATGCGGTTACGTGATTAAATTACAGGTAGCATGTTTGAATATGTAAACACTGGCCAATGCCGCCAGACATACATCTAATGCTAGTCCCCAGTCCACATCATAGTACGGTCACGTTGAGGTACGTCAGGCTTGTGAGGCTGTATCAAAATGCATGAACCATTCGTGGATGTTGCCCAACACAAATGTACCCAGCCCCAATGTACGTAAGCATTATTGCCTATCTAGTTAATGGAGGTAATACATGTACTGAAACATTGTATACATGTACATGTAATAAAACACAGAAAACTTTTAAATGTAAGATACCGGTATAAGAAAGGTTTTACTGAGTACAAGCATGTTATACTGTTTGTAAACAAGCCATAAAGCTTACGGACATTTGGGTCTGGGTACAAGACTAACTGACATGAGCATTGTCTGTTACCAATGTAATGTGCACACACCCAGTCATGAACAACAGCTCAGTAAGAATAGTGAATCTGCACAGAAAATGCACAATATATTATATACAGCACTGTATAAACTACATTTACATGTAGATATTTCTGGTGCATGTGCCTGCTTAACACCCAAAGTGTAATGTACATGTAGCTGGCACTAAGTGTGCATTGTACCCACCATGTTGACTGAACTATTGTACCCATTCCAGTTTGGTTATACACCACTACACATTGCTGCAAGGGTAGGTAATACTGCTTGTTTGGAACATATCCTTTCCGCTCATTGTATTGATGTGAACATTAAGGATAAGGTGAGTTGGTCTACATGTACAATTGTGCATGGTACCCACCCTTTTGTCTGAACTATTGTACCCACTCCAGGATGGTCATACTTCATTACACCTTGCTGCAAGTGGAGGTCATACTGCTTGTATGGAACGCCTCCTTTCCATTCCTAGTACATGTATTGATGTGAACATTAAGGTGGTCAGTTGGTCTACATGTACCATGTGTGCATTGTACCTACATGTACTACATGTATGTTTGCTGACACTCAGGGTGGTCATACTCTATTGTACTATGCAGCAAGGGAGGGTCTGCCTACTGGTGTGGAACGTCTACTTTCCTCTGCTGGTGGTGATGTGGATACTGCATTCCAGGAACTTTTTAATGACTAAAATTTTAAATCCCTTTTTGAAGTTATCTACATGTATATGGGTATTAATCATTTTTCATACAATGTACATATACACTAGCCAGATGAATTACCATTTATACATATACATATATGTGTTGTGTTAATAAGGAAATTGATTCTTAATGTAATGTCATTGCTGTAATACAAGCTTAAATAAAGGAACTAACAATAAGCATGATAGCACAGATGCCTAAAGCAGTATTAACATTGTTGTGTGTACACACATAGTTTGTTGTATTGCAACAGATACATGTATAAGCTTCACATAACATCATTTTTCAGAGGAAATTTTGTGCAATCTGAAATTGGCCCATTTTACGTAATGGTGCTAAAAGCTATAATCATGCACTAGTGGTATTTTTCCATTTACAAAAAAATTAACCCTTGTTAATTAACTAACACACAGACATACACATACAGAGGTTGGATGGACCGCATCAGAACTATGCTGATACAGATACAATGAACACTCAGGTTCATGACAGCACCAAACGAACACTGTACAACAGGCGTTACTATTTGTTCAACCTCCAATGGCAATTTTTGTTACATATGTCAACTTTATTAGGACACAGCTTGATCAATATGTTTTGATGACTTGGAAAGGCAAAAATGGAATAGGATGGTGAAGAGCTAGGAAATGAAGAGGATGATGAGGATAAAGAAGAGGGCAATGCTATGGTGATGATGAGGGGTAAGGACTAAGGAAATGGAATTGAAGGTACTAATGTGGGGCACTGTTGCTGATGAATTATAAAGCGATATTTACAGGAAAGGAAACAAATAATTAACCCATTGTGGCTGCAAGCAATTTTTCTGTTTACCAGTACTCTGCTGCATCAAAAGTATCTGATAGACATGGCTGTGATGGTGATGAGGATGTTAGCAATATTGTACTCTACTACATGTACGTACATGTATTTATCACGGAGACATTCTTGCACTATATTTTAATAGTGATTTTTAAAAGTCATGTGCATGCTGGTATTGGTGGTGAATGGAAGTTGGAAGTCGTCTGAGACATGATGCACAAAGCACATGGCCTGCTAATGTGCTTGTTCCTATAGGGTTCTGGGAAAGCCTGCAGATTTTGACCTCTCACACCACTGCTAACTCTTAACACATAAAACGAAGCCAGCAATGACACAAAGTGTTAAGAGGTTGGATGGGTTTGTGTGCCTTTGGCAGTAGAGTTCTATGGTTGCTGGGGACCTGCACCTCTGAGCTTGCTTCACACCTTGCTATCAGAACCCATTATTCCAAGTCAACTGGTCACTTCTGCTCTCTTCTCTGGCATTAGCACGTAACAACAGTTCAGTTATCGTGATCCTTGGCCAGTCAGTTATACATGTACTAGTGTAGCTGTATACATGTATATATATATATATATATATTGACATGCATTATACATGTATATAATTATGTAGTTAAATAATAATAATAAATAACTATTATTATTATGTATATAAGTTAATCCACAACCTACAGCACAGTATAAGAAGACATCATAACTTGCAATACACTTGGTCAAGGTGAGTCTGGGTCTGCTGTAGATGTCAAAGATAAGCCTGCATTCTTTTGAGTTCGGCAAAGCCAGTTATTCTCCCCCCAATTGCCATATTAGGTCTCAAACCCATACCAAATCTTTATAGCCACATGCAAATCTTAATAGCTGCTACATGTAGGTGCCAACCCAGCTCCACAGTGGACACCACTGAAAGCCAAGAGGCTTTGTGTGATTCATTATTTAATAGTGGGGTCAAACACACACAAATATAGATATTAGTAATGTGCACAATGTGTCTAGCCTATTTGCGTTTCGGAATCCTTCTGGTGGATATTGAAAAAAAATTACTACTGTTATGCTCGCAGAGTTACATGGCTTAAAAGTATAAATAGCGTCTCTTGGGTTATACGAATTAAGGCTGAAACCCCCTCTTCAGTTGTTGTGCGACGCAATGATTATTCATCAGTCGGGCTTTGCATGTATAAAGATCGATGCCTGCAGTACGATTTCAGGAGGAGCTGAAAACATCAAATTACCTTCTGGGCTATCGAGCCATATCATGTGGAGAAACACCAAATACGGATACACAGTGCCCATATCCAGAAATATAGGCGGTCATCTTGCTTTTTTCTTCAATTTGAATTTTAATCAATTAACTCTATAATGTACTTTAAGCAGGTCTGATCAAGTTAAGGTATATGTACTTCAAAAAATTATTCGATTAAACTAAAATCAAGACAAAACCATATCCGTTAAGTAATTATTTCGCGGTTTGTGAATCAACGACTGTTCCCGTATATATTTCCATAGACATGTATGGGGTACTTGAATACCAAGCACACCTGATTTTTCTCAGCATTTGCCATGAGGGATTGTTAATTTGTTAGTGCATTACATTTGCCATGATTTTTAGTGGGGTCGCTGTTTTTATTTAAGACGTCGCTTCCCTAGGATTGTCATAACATTGTCCTCAATGTATGGTATAACCATACACTAACAATCCCTCATGGGAAATGCTGAGAAAAATCTGGCGTGCTTGATATTCAAGTACCCCATACATGTCTATGGAAAGATATACGGGAATATTCGTTGATTCGCAAACCGCGAATTAATTACTTCTGGCTTTTGACCGCTCATTTTTGGATATGCCGAAGGTTCAGCCATGTGCTGGGTCCTCATAGTGGCACACGTACGCGTGATGAACATTGGCTGCTGGTGTACGTACGTGTATGACAGAGCCCAGAAGGGTCCGGTATGAGAAAAGTCCAACGTCTCTCACAAGGAGGACGTTGTGAATAAGGTGAACCTTATATCCCATAGTTAGTGCGCTGTGCACTTGGAGAAAAAGTGCACTCGGACTCTGCGCAATTTTGTATGCTACGCAATTTCGCACAATGCTCTACGCGCGACCTACCGGGCTACCGTACTTCTATGGTGAAGGCATGACGCATGCGCTCCGATCATTACAGGTGCTAATTTATATAACACTCTTGATATGGAGTTTTAAGCTTAGATATGGGATAAAGCCATAGTTGCGGGACTACGGCACGCAATACTATTAGTCGATTTCACCCAATATACTCAATGACATTTAGCCTTTGCATGCTGCGATTTCACGTGTAGATAATGTAAGCTAGGCATCGACACATTAGACGCATCATTACATTCGAACGTGAACTTTTCGGAAGTCGGCTTTATTAGCCTATAGCTCTAATCACCGCCTAAATCTGCCGCTTATGAGGCCTCGCCGGCAATTAGCTAAACAGCGTTCAGTAATTAAGACTAAAGTATTTGTATACCAATCGCACATAGTGACATACTGCAGTACGTTTAATGGAATAACAAGTGCATGCTTACCACAACTTGCAGACACTAATGGAGAACCGTCAGTCAATGCTATAGGTTAAATCGAGAAAAAGAAAAGAAAAAAAAAAACGCCTCACAGATAATTATAAAATTATGTACAATACAGATAAACAAGCACATAACGTTACATTACCTACCACCTAGACTAAATAATATATCAGTAGCCTGTGTCTGAGATGGCCCTTGAAAGAAGAGCATTTGCCCTAACAAGGGTCATGCTCAACCTCTGATATAGGGCTGTGACAGATGCAGACTTTGGGCAGTTCTGACGTGTGGCCAAGCGAGAGGCTAGCTGCGATAGTGCCCACTTTGCTTCAGTGCCCCAACACCCATAGGTCTCCACAGCTATTGGGATGCATACCCAACCCAGTTCTGCACATTTGGAGTCATTGGCCTTATGCTTCCTCTCCTCTGCTGCAAAGGCTGCAGACCCTGCTGTCACACTCGCTTCAGGTAAATTACTTGAGGTTAGCGGTGATTAGTTGGGCGTAGCCCGACCTTCGCGTATTACGCGAAGGTCGGGCTACGCCCAACTAAGCGGTGATGTGATAAAATATGTTACCGTTTTTAAAAATATTAATATTACATAATATATTCAATGACTAAAATTGGCATGGGAGACTTTTAAAAACGGGAAGTGACAAATCCATAGTTACGGCACACTATTTAAACTTCCAGTTTACTCAAGAGCAGTTAGCCTTTGCATACTGCGATGTGACGTGTAGATAAGCTAGCTATCGCTATAAATCTATCACCATGGCATCGACGCTTTGCTTTATACAGAGACACATAGTTCGTTAGGACGTGAACTTTTCGGAAGTCTAATCATCGCCTAAATCTCCCGCTTATGAAGTCTCGCTGGCAAGCAGCTAGGAAACGTTCAGTAAGCTATGTAACTACATTTGTACCCATCGTATGTATACATGTACAATTATATATAACTACTGACACGTTTAATGGAACGTGAAATTGAGTACCAAGTTTAGCTCTTAGCGGGCCCTAGGGTTTTTGAGTGGGATACCGTGCCGCTTATCATGGGATACCGTGCCGCTTACCATGTCTAACAGTGCTAGGACACTCACAGGCTAGGCTTTGTTGACGCGCATAGCCCCCTATACATAATATAATATAAGGGACTGTATAAATACGGCGTCCAAATAGCCCCTTTATTAACCCGTAGTTGTAGCTAGTTTTTAGCTGTAGTGTTGGTCCAGATCCATGTTTACTTTTATTCGAGCCATACGGCCCCATTGTTTTTTGTGTTTACAATACACTATGTCCCTATATGTACGTATGACTGAATGCTTAAATACCGACATAATTGCGGTTAATTCATTACAAGCTCTCTCAGCTCAGTAAGCAATTTATTTTAAACCCACTTTTTTTTATTGTGCGATGGCATTAAACTCGGCCGACACTCATTTTCATGCATGCTCACAGCTCAGGCATGCATTCTTTGGACTTGATCGGACAGGATGAGTTATATGGATATCCCTAGTTTGCCTGTTCGACTAATTTGACTCTTTATGTAAGAGGGAGGGGTAACCCCTCTCTCACCCTCCCCACTTTCTTTTTACTAATAACGGACGTTACCAACACTCCATGAAATGAAATTAAAAGGGAAGGGTAAGGGAGGGGGAACCCCTCCCTCCTTTAAAGAACACTATTAAGGTTGTTGAAAGTTGCATTGTATATGTACATGTGTATGGTTAACGGTAAGATGCTGGTATCGTTGCGTTCCTTGTTGTATGCCGCCCAAAGGTCCGACCGATATTATAGTAGTTCCCGGCGCAATATGTTGGCTAATTATCGGCAGAAAGCGTAGCGGCATCACGACGGTCTACTGCCTAACTGGACATAAAAGCAACTTTCAAACTAACTACACAACTAACAACCTCAGTAGGAAGAAGCGGAGGAATAGAAACAGTACATGTAGCAACAGCCATCGGCATCGTAATAAAGCAGGTGGTTATCGTTATACGTAAATAAACATACAAGCATTACGTAAACGCAATAATTAAAGTGTGTGTGTGTGTGTGGGGGGGGGGGGGGGGGGGGGGGAACTGCATAAGTGCCAACAAAAGCCCTTTATGCCGTGCATACATTCTCCTAGCTACGTGTATATGAACTTTCTAAATGTTGCTGTCAATCGATCCCGATCAATGTTAATTTGAGTGCAGTATACATGATATCAGAGTCAGTACTCGTTATTGTTGATCACTGGCTAATATATGTACATGTAGGTATGCCCAAAACTAATGCTATAATAAGGTTTGAACTATTTCAGACGATATATGGTCTGGTTAATCATTTCCCAGATGTATAAAAATACAGCGCACGCGAATGTCATGAATCGACTGACCAAATCTATATAGTTCAGTAATGTATTCCATGCTCTTGAGAGTGTATTCTGTAATTACAATCATATACAAATGAATAATGATCATGAGGTGGTTTTTCAAATATGGCTATAGTATACCTGTACGATTCATATATATCTTGTTGCAGAGAAAGGCGCTTCTTATGATGAAGAAAGCAATGTCACAGTTGCTGTGTCAGGTAAGAGTGCAAAATATGACGGGCATGTGGTGAACAGTCGGTACGTTTACACAACGCGAGCAGAGAGAAGCTACAACAGTGCAAGACGCGATAAAACCGTTGCCGGTTCTTGAAGACGTTGACCATGCGGTACATGTCTCTCATCAGCTTCAGTCCACTAGAACGGTAGGTGACCCGGCTATTTCAATCTACATGTACATGTCAGTATATGTACATTGTAAATTTAGATGATACAGAGAATAAGGCTCTACAGTGCATAACATGCTAGTTGATGATATAATTTTTTGCATCACTTTTACATTTAAGTGGACTTTTTAACAACATGGTTTGGGATATCAAAAATCTAATTACAGAATATTGTTTATGCATCATCTGACATTAAAAGTACAAAACCACAACTGCTCAAGTGACTTCCTGATTGCATAGCGTTTCATTACCCTAAATATGTGGTTTTTAAGGGATTTCTCCACCATTACATACTGGATTGCGCTGAAATTTGGTGTGTAAGTGTAGCATGGCTCCTTATCGAAAACTACCGTGTCCGATTTCGAATGCGGGAAACAGTTTCGGTATTGGCATCCTTTAAGGACAGATTTTAGAGGGAATTGTGCTTAGTATGGAATTTCGTTGCGTGCGCGATCTGAGGTCCCAGGATCAGCTAGCAGATAGTAAAATGATGGTTGGATCCAAGGCAGTTGCATTCATGACTTTACTGATGGTTTGGAAGCGAATAGAAAGCCTTAAGTCGGAGGATGAAAAAAAGTCGGCCATATACAATGAATAGCATTATAAAGTTGACGTCATTGGCTGAAAAGTGGGAGTGGTAGCGTTCTATTCAGAACCAAACCCTGCTGGAGACCACAAGCGGGCGATAAATCAGATGTAGGAAAGCATCATCACCTATTTGGGCACCTCTGAAGAGGAAAAGAACCGTTGTCGACTTGATCACCACGCCCACAAAATACAATGACATCAACGTTATAATGTTATTCATTGTATATGGCCGACTTTTTTTCATCCTCCGACTTAGAGGCTTTCTATTCGCTTCCAAACCATCAGTAAAGTCATGAATGCAACTGCCTTGGATCCAACCATCATTTTACTATCTGCTAGCTGATCCTGGGACCTCAGATCGCGCACGCAACGAAATTCCATACTAAGCACAATTCCCTCTAAAATCTGTTCTTAATGGATGCCAATACCGAAACTGTTTCCCGCATTCGAAATCGGACACGGTAGTTTTCGATAAGGGGCCATGTTACACTTACACACCAAATTTCAGCGCAATCCAGTATGTAATGGTGGAGAAATCCCTTAAAAACCACTTATTTAGGGTAGTTTCTGAAAATGAAACGCTATGCAATCAGGAAGTCACTTGAGCAGTTGTGGTTTTGTACTTTTAATGTCAGATGATGCATAAACAATATTCTGTAATTAGATTTTTGATATCCCAAACCATGTTGTTAAAAAGTCTACTCAAATGTAAAAGTGATGCAAAAATTTTATCATCAACTAGCATGTTATGCACTGTACGTCTTACATGCTCTGCCTTCTCGTACGACACAGGTCTCTCCGCAGGGTACCCCTGGAGGACGTTTTAATGCGGAAGGAAACGACGAGCACCTCTTAGAGCGCCAATTAGAGGGCAACTCCGCGCAGGAGAATGATGTCCATGTACATGCACCACCAGATCAGCTCATCAAAGATGGCTTCATGACGGAAAATAAGGACGAACGCCCACAGTGCGACGGTACTTCAGATGGCTTCAAGCAATGTGGAGAAAGTGGCACCAAGGAGGAATGTGGCGGCATTGTAGGAGGACTTGAGAAACTCCATGTAATGACGCATGAGGATGTAGGTAACGAGCAGTGTGTAAAAGAGGACGATACCAGCAAAGAATGTGCCAACGATGCTGTAGGAGTTGACCTCAAGAACAACTGTGACACGTATGATAACAAACGGCATGCTGAAGCTGGTGTTGATAGCAAGATGTCTGATAACAGTGGCTGCACAGCTAAAGATCCCTGCAAAGAGGGTGACAGTAATAAATGCATTAAGGGATGTGCCAATGGCAAAGCAATAGTACATACTGAAGATGACTGCCACACAAACATTGAAGTCAATGAACACTCCAGCTCACTGGGAAAGGAAGAAAGCACTACTTCCTTTAGGAAGCTGCACAGCAATGTGGTGGAGAGGCTGACCTCCCTATGCCAGCAGTGGGAACAGAGACAAACAGTTATTATTGTCCCAGAAGAGCGCCAAGAAGATGGTATAATGCACATGTATCACATTATTGCATTTAGAATTAAGACATGGTTATTATGCAGTGTTGCTTCATTCCTTTCATGCTTGTGATGATATATAAGGAGAAATAATTGGGTTGTACAGAATTAGAAATGTGAGGGAGGTTTAGAAGCATTGGAAAATTACAAATTTAATCTGCTATCAGTTTTAACATCAACACTTTATTGTTCACAGTTCTTGGTCAGATTCGCACCACAGTGTGCCAAGCTCAGCTGTTGATGAAACAGAAACTAAAGCAGTACATCCAGCTCGTGGGACAGGCCGAACATGGTGGAGGGGAACAGCCCACCAAGGTGGAGGACCTCCAGGGATTTTGGGACATGGTGTACTTCCAAGTGGAGGACATCTTGAAGAAGTTCCAGGGACTGGAGAGCCTGGAAAAAAACAATTGGCAAGCTGAGTTGGAATCCAAAGTTTCTTCAAAGAAAGGAAAGGTGAGTGTATTTCATGAATTAAAAATAAAAACAAAACAATAAAAAACAAAAACAAACTGATGATGCTCTAACCTTTTGGAAGTGGAAAAGGGGGGGGGGGGGGGGGGGGGGGGGGCTGGGGGGGGGGGAATGTAATACTGCTAAGAAATGCATACCTGTATCCACATTAGCTTAGTTTGTAGGGGATAGACTTTCTTTGTATATACATATTATAAAGGCGCCCATTGTTATGCAAAAAAAAAAAAAAACAGATGGATGGGTTCACACATCAAATATATGTTGCATTGTATGTTAAATGAACAATTGTACAATATAACATATAAAGGGGTAAATATTGATATTGCTCACACCTCAGCAGAAGCAAGCTACTGCAATTACTAAAAAAGTTACATCCACCACGGCTGGGCTGAGTGAGAAGCAGCTAGCTGCCAGGGAGAAGCGCGAAGCAGCACGCCTGAAGATACTGGAACTGAAAGCATTGGCAGTCAGCAAGAAGGAGCAGGATGACAAAGCTGCTGATACCAAGGTTGAATGCTCGCGATCTAGTGGAGATGGCAAAGTTGAGGCACCACATGTTGATGCTCAGGTAGAGACTAAATCGGAGCCAATCAGTTGTGAAGCCAAAGTTGAGCCCACGGGCATAAAAGGTAAGCATGGATGAATCAGACTAATTATCACACTTTGCCACAAATCAGGTTGCAGTGACTCAAACTCAGTGCATGGCAACGTAGCAAGTCAAGATCATAATGTGTCTATTCTACTGAACGATACAGAGGCTTCAGAATCTGACCAAGCCTTTGTATCCACTGCTTCATGATAGGCTCCTACTTCACATGCAATATAAAAAGGTTAGGCATGTAAAATGATAGTGTCTGTTAGTTGACCATGAATGCTCACATTTACAGCTGTGTCCCACAAAGGCTTGCTACTACATTAATAAATATGTCACTTGATTGCCCATGAATTTATGAGAACTGAGAAATCGACTGAACTTTGTTAGACATCCTACCCAGTTGCATTTATTGTATGTGATTCATTTGCCTTGTGATATGTGTACACTGGTCAGTACTGTGTTATGACTCCACTTGCAGCACATTGTATGTTTTAGCCAAATTATCTCAAAAGAATTGTGGTGCAAAATTGTGCATGTACTTGAAATTGATTTGCCAATCATGTTAATCAGTTATTCAACGCATGCACATCCATACACATTAGCAGTACAATACCTGTAGCCTTTAAAGCTATTCTAGGCTGTACTAAACATGTGCAGGGCCTGTCTTCATCAAAATTACTGAGTTCCACACAGGATAATATTGAGCATTTAACTCTTGGAAGACAAATAACCAATCAAGGTCAGTACGTAGCCTCTATGTTTTTTTTTTTTTTTTTAAATCATCACAAGGAATTACGTAACACTAGAGAAAGAAACAATGCATCTCTATTGGAACTGTATTTTATCCTACATGCAATATATTGGGCTGCTTTAGCCATGCTGTCAATTGATGGTCCTGTTTTTGCACCTTAAAACTGGTAAACCTCCAACTTGTGTCCAAAGCCAAGGAAAGTTGTGAATCATAAGATGGAAACAATAACTTTGGCCCTATGCCTAAACTGATTCTATATGCAATGTGATGCAAGTGCAACATAACTCTCTGGACTTGGCCTTTATTTTAATACGCTTGACTTAATCAAGCATATCCTGTTCCCATACATGTACATGCTCTCAACTTAAGCATGTCCTCTGTTCCCATACATGCTCTCAACTTAAACATGTCCTCTGTTCCTATTCATGCTCTCAACTTAAACATGTCCTCTGTTCCCATACATGCTCTCAACTTAAGCATGTCCTCTGTTCCCTTACATGTACATGCTATCAAATTAAGCATGTCCTGTTCCAATATATGTACAAGCATGTATGTTCCCATACAAAAGCTCTCATAAGCATGTCCTGTGCTCTAATAAGCATGTCCTGTGCTCTCATAAGCATGTCCTGTTCCCATACACATGATCTCATCTGCATCCCATAAATGCTCTAGCAGGTACCTCTATGCCCCTCCCCCACTGTTAACTACAGGTATGGTGCATGTTTCCGTCTCAAAGGTTTCCATTTTATAATTAATTTGCAAGTATGGTACACATAATAGCACAATGATGTAAGTAAATTTTGTTTCCATCCTAGGACATGTAGATTTTATTTTTTAACTGTGAAGATACATGTACAGAAAAAACTCAATTGATTGGTGTATGGAATGTAGTATTCACATCAATACCAGCAGTGGAAAGGAGACGTTCCACACAGTAGTATGACCTCCCCTTGCAGCATAGTGTAATGAAGTATACCCTTTTTGGAGAATGTGCAATACACGCAATGAATACATTAACCCAGGCCAATACATGAAACATCTGTACTGATATGCAGGGGAGTCAAAAACATTCATCACACATATACATGTTTATGCAGTTGCATTAATAAACAAACGTCAATACAAATAGCCTAAGGTAGTTTGAGCCATATTAAAGGATTAGATGAGCTATTTAATATCAAGAGCAACTGCCAAGGGTTGGCCATGAGCAGACATGACACACTTTCAGACTTGATGACCTAGTCCAAACCAACTTCTTCAAGACACCATTTTTATACAGTTTTCTAAGCACATTTGGTTCCATGTAGAGATTTTCTTATCCATCGGCACTCTCTCCTTTCACTGTCAGGCTCTGAACCTGTATGGAGCTACCCTTGTACTCTATCTTTGCCCAAACACATAACCATTCATAACTGCCATACTGAAACATTTCCTGCTAAAATTCCATCAGGATTGTAAAGAGGACTTAGAGCATATTGTGCAACTTTGGTACGTTAAAATTAACCCCATGTGGCTATATATAGATCACCTTGAAATCTATATTAACCAAAGGCTTAAATTAAAGTGTTGGTGGGTCTTTAAAGATGGATTCTTTGCTCAATAGTTCAAATGAGCTAGGCTGAAATGGTTACTCTGCATCTGGTAGCAAGGATGTACTCTTTTCACATCAGCTATAGCTCTCAGCCTGCCAATAGTGAAGATGTAGATCGGATTTTATGGATGATGGAATCAAAGCTATAGTTTCTAAAAAAAAAATTGTAATATTATCCGGGACCACTTGTGCCATGTTAGGCTCTAACGGTCATTGTCCATTTCAACTGAACCCTCAGATCAGCATGATAAAAAAGATTAGCAGACATACTACATTCTGTGCTGCTAACAAAAATTCTACCAGTTGCTGCACATCTCTACATATTTCACACTGTTCTTTAAGGATATGTACATTCCCTCCCACATTCCTTTTTCATCACATACATGTAAATGTACATCTATCTGTTCCTAAGGGAAATCATCTATGTCATTCATACAGCAACCTCACTCAAAGATTGAGTTCCCCAACTCACCTTATCCTTGATGTTCACATCAATACCAGGGGACCAGATTTACAATTTTATATGTACATGTAACCTCGTGACTATTGTGTGTTTGAGAAGGATAGGGGCCCTTAAAAGCCTAGGTCTAACAAAGAGAGTATTTATACATGGATGACCTCAGGATCCACTGAATCCAACTGAGATGAGCAGTATCTTAAAGTAGCAAAGCAGCAGCAGATTAATAAAAGAGGTCATACCTTTATGATAATTTACTACTCAACAAATGATATCTTGATGATGGCAGATGTAGGTACCCTTTCCTTCTTGAAATCCTATTCACCCAGTTAGGCTGTGAATTATTAATGGCCAGAATTCTGATTATCCACAATGGGTTCAGCAATCTTGTCTTTCCATGGCTATTCTATGATGTTTAGCATCCCAACGTGGTATGATGTGTGTGCTGAACACATATACCAGTGTGGAAGAAAAGTAGTTACATTATATGGTACCTTGCTTTGCACTGTTTTAAAATACTTTGCAGTATAATAACGGTTACCACTATAATTATAATTATAACTAATATAGATAACCATAATAGTATAAATGAGGTGGTATTACTGTTTATGACGAGCTCAGTCATTGTATTTGTGATGTTATGTGTACACAATCTGAATATTTCATTGATACTGTCAAGTGCCATAAACATTTATTTCTAAAAATATGCAGCCAACCTACACGCTGCATTAATTAAAGGAACCTATCATGGGGAGAAAATATATGGTAATGGTGCTAACTGTGAAATATTCAGACAACATATACTTTCATCAAAGTGATCAGAGTATGGTATTAATTCAAATACATGATTGTAAAAAAAAAGGATATGCACCTACATGTATGGCTTTTAAAACATATGGCAAGTGGGGCAAAGAAGCTCAGAGCACCATCTCACAGCTGGCCTCTAGCCTAGCCATTTGTTCTTAACCACATAAAATGAGAGTAATCTCCTAACAGTTGAACGTGCTCCTGGTATGTGAGCAAGTCTGTATGGCAAATTCAATTGTTGGACAGTCATAAGAGCAATGGTGAAATTCAATTCCCTTCCTTAGAACAGTTAAAAATTTACAGATAGCAATATTAAGTTACTTTTTTATGCCTCAATTAAGGGTGTATAGGATTGATATTGGCGCTGGCATGCAATTGAGTTTTCTTTTTCTTCAGTGCAAATAATAAACATAGCAAAGATCGCAACTTTCTTATCTGCATAACCACTACACACAATTTATGATATGATTCAGAACATGCATATTTAATCTTGATGTCTACTCTTCCTGTTAAGGTAGGCCACTTCAGCCATTTGGTACAACTGTTCTGAACCTGATGGCCCCATTTTGTCCACCATCTTATTTAGCAGCGAGTTTTGGTCTTTCAAGAGGATGTAAGGGTCATCGAATTCGATCACCTCCCCTCCATCCAAGACCTAAATAGCATTCAGTTAAGCTCATTTTGTGTGTTACCTTGCTATGTGACATACCATGATTCTGTCAGAGTCAATGATGGTATTCAGACGGTGAGCTACAGTGAGCACAGTACACTGTGCAAAGGTCTCATGCAAGATTTTCTGAATAGTGGCATCAGTTCTGACAAGTCAGCATATAAAATATAACACTGACACAGTGGAACAGATGTGCACTTACACATAGTCCACATTTGCTGTAGCCTCATCAAGAACTAGGATCTTGTTCTTCCTCAGAATTGCCCGTGCCAGGCATACCAGTTGTCTCTGACCAATGCTAAAGTTCCTACCTCCTTCAGACACTTTGAATTCAAGCTGTCCATCCCATTTTTCAACTGCAGATTTCAATTGAACCTAACCCACAGAGAGGTGGGTGTAACAAGAAACAAACATACATATTTTGCTAGTGCACAGTATCCAATAGAGACACCATGGTTTTAAAGTGCATGAATTTTACAGCAAAGCATATCCATTTAGGTGTATTAATAACTAGCCTGTTCCAATGCACTCCATAGAGCTGGGTCCTTGTACTCTTCAAACGGGTCAAGGTTATATCGCAAGGAACCACTAAAAAGCACTGGGTCCTAGGTAAAGAACAAACCATTCTTATTACATGTCGTACATGTCCATCATGTAAGTAACAAACCTGAGGTATAATAGACATGCATTTTCTAAGCTCATTCAATGCTATTTGCTTTGTATCAATTCCATCAATATAGATATTTCCAGTATGTTCCGCCATTCTGAACAGCATCTGAATGAGTGATGACTTCCCAGCTCCAGTCCTGCCAATAATTCCCACCTGTTCCAAATATTCAAATTTATGATATGCCCTGAACATGTGCAATGAATGCTCACCTTCTCGCCAGGTTGAATAGTAAAGGAGAGAGACTTAAGTACCAGAGGGGTATCAGCTGAGTAACAGAAAGATGCTTTATCAAAGACTATCATTCCAGCATTTGGCCATCCAGAATCTGGTTTCTTGTCAGAATGAGAGCTTAGTGAGGTTTCAGTTTCTAAATGACTATATTGGAGTAGCCTTTCAGCAGACACCATCTTTGAGAACGCAACGAATAACACAACACCTTCCAATTATATAATCCACCACTTACAGTGTTCTCCACATCAGCACTGAGCCGCACACAAAATTGGAACATGCCACTTAATGAAACAGTGTATGTCAATGCAAGTCCAACTAGCCCAGGATCAAGAGCTGCAAGCATAAATAACCGCATGCATGACATTTTGTACATGTGTATAATAATGTACTCACTTGACGCTAGAGGAATGCTTGAAAATGCAACTGCAGCCAGCAGGATTGCCATAAGACCATCAATTCTCATTCCAAACCATCGTGTAGTAATAAAGTACAAGTAGCATCCCTTAGAGTACTGGTCTAAGTATTGGTGAAAGTACTCTTGGGCTGTCTGCTCTCTGCCAAATGTCCTAATGGTTGACAAACCCAACAAAGACTCTGACAGGTGGGAGTATATAGGGCTTCGGGCTAAGAAGTTAACATCAAGGTGGTAGTAGATAGTTAATAAAAGACAGGGGAATTAGAAGCACTTTTGTGCAAAAAATGCCTACCAATCGCCTCTAGTCGTTTGATGTCACGAGATGTTTTCAGATAGTACCATCTCAGTGCAAAAAATGCTCCCACAAAAAGACATGTTGGGATGAGTATCCACACATTAGCAATTGTGCTAGTCAGCATCGCAGCAACCGAGCGCAAGGAGAGCTGCATGAGACAACAAAATGTGCTATAATGCATGAGCATTAGGTAGCCATAACCACCATACTAGAAGGAGCTCTGTTATTTGAATTGGTAAGTAGTCATCTAGACTTGACACATCTTTAGAGAAGCGATTCAAAATGCGACCTGTGCAGGTAGATGTAGATGGTTCACACATGTCCTATAATGTTTTTTTTTTAAAGTTCGTACCAATTGGGTTAATGTCAAAGAACCTTATGGGGAGCCCAAGAACTGAAGCTAGCATTCCATTATGAAGGGCATTGGAAGCTTTAATAAGAATTACATACATGAATGCAACTCTTCCCATGTTTAGTATCACATTAGCTATTGTGATTCCAGCATATATTTCCAATCTTTCAGTTCTAGTTAGAAGACATGAGCGCTGGTCATTGATTTTTGGAAATGTGTCATTTACTAATGAATAGCAGTCTGCCCTGAGGGGATAAATGGTTTTCTTGTAAATTGTATTTTGAATAGCTCTGCACGTACCAGTCAGCAATCCACCAATCTGACACTACTCGACTTGCCTATGTGTATGTTTGTTAATATAGGGAATTTGCATTATTCCAGGCATCAAGCAAACCTATATGTGATCACCTCTCCCACAGCCAGCACTCCAAACACCAGTACAAGGATCATGGGACTGGCCCCCATCTTGAGGTACTGAATGTAGGTTTGGAGTTTGATAGTTCCATGGTTTCTTTCTTCGCTGCTATTAGCAGGAGTCTGAGTACATCATCATAATTGAATGACCATCCCATTAAAAAACAAACACACATATATGCACACAAACCAATCACATGCAGCTTACTCTACATGTACCTTTCTGGTATTGCTACTGGCACATGTGCTCTCATCTGTATTGTTCCCACCTATGACATAAAAAACATCACTTTTACACTTTGCATGTACATGTATAAACATGTGTCTCTATGGTCATCGCAGTCCGTTTAGGATAATTATTATTGTCAGGCCAAGAAGCACTTTGTCTGTCAAACTATCACAATGGTTCCTTCCTTCTATCCATACCATAGAAACATTCTTTAGACTTTAATGTCACTCTCATGCAAATGCTGTTTATAATTAGTTTTATGTTCAAACTGTGGCTGCTTTTTTTCTTGACTATTACAATACCTCACTTTGCTGCTGCATTTTACATTGAGGTTATTATCTGTTACATTGTATTAACTCAGCACCACAAACTGAGAAAAGATGCCCTACCACAGACAGGTGTGCACCAGTGAGATTTGGGCACTGAGCTCAGGATGAGAGGGTGACAAGTGTAGTGCCAGCTTTCACCTTTGGGTGTTAAGCAGGCACACTAGAAGGATCTAGGAATACCATTAGTCTATATATATCATGCATGTTCTGTGCAGATCCATTCTTGTTACCGAGCAGTTATTAGTGACTGGGTACGCGCACGCTATATTGGTACCATATTGTATATGTGTCCTAATGAACAGGTTCGTTACAAGACATGTAAGTATATGTCATGTAACAAGTACATAATAGTTTGCAAGTGACCATTCACCTATTGCTATTTCAGCACTACATTGACATGTAGAACAATAATGGTGTGGATGCCGATATAATACAACCAACCATGACAAAAAGTTTGAAAATGTGTGATGATCTGTGACTTTCAATCAAGGCTTTAGTGATGGATTTAGGTAACAAATACCAATTAAGCCATGGCATTTTAGATCAGTTTAAAATGTTTGTATACAGCCAAATAGTCAAATATTGTGTGATGTATTTGGCCCAGCTTATGGTGCTCACCTCGTTCTATATAGTGTTTAGAATGAGGTGAGCAAAAGTTCTACTTGTGGTAACCCACTGATTCAAACAGCACAATACCAGCTAGAAGCATTGCTTGAAAGCACACCACTACAGAGAACAGCATGCCATGCAGTAAGTTGTATCTATATCATTGAAAACTCTGCGTCTCCTCAATGCACATAATGCATGTGATGGGTGAGGAATAATCACCATACCTGGACATGTATTAACCTTTGTATGCATGGAACTCTGTCATTAGATACACAAGTCCCAAACTAATAAATGACCCGTCAAGACTTCATCCACACCCAACTGGCCTATCCTCATGGCAAGTGTATGTGTGCTGCGCTTATAGGCAGTGGATGTGTGAGAGAGGTTTCAGAGGTGTCAATGAGGATGCTTCATGGCACCAAACTTCAAAACATCAGCGAAACTACTGTTATGCCTCAGATTTCCTTACCCAGTTCTTGTCCCAAGGAAAACATTTTTCATAAGTCTCCAGTTCTAAATGGAGCTACTTAAGATTATGCTTTTAAGCAATGGAACAAGATCATCCAATGAATGACCTGAGGAACTGAAAATTTGCATTGAATTGTCAGATAGTATGAATATTGCATAAGTACTAGTGCCTAAATTTAGTTACAAACAGAAGCAATTAAAACAAATGATGGTAGTTGGGGCTCATAGCTATTCAGAGAGATAAATGTACCTGCCAATCATAACAGCAAGTACACACGATGAATTATTGGACTTACAATGTACATCATATGAGCATTATTACATATTTTATGTACTATTAATTGTCATGTTGCATTAGTATATATGACATTGCTTTCATATTGTATTGGCAACCCATGATGTGGTATTTTAACAAATGGCAGGCCCAACCCATGTGGTATAGGTCACTTTCACCAGCTTTCAAATCAGCACTTAAATTCAGAACCAAAATGCATGTTTAAATAAGTGCTAAGCGTTGTTGATATATTCAACTTTTAGTATTCACTGATCTGATAAAACTGACTTTGTTAGGAAGCTATTTTGTTCACATCAAGATGCATGTTGTTGAAAGTACTAAAGAAACTGTGCAAAAAATGTCACTAATATTAAACTGACTTGATGATTTGTCTTTTGTCTTCATTCCCAGTATCTTTGTTGGATCAGTGTAGTTTGTCCTCAGTTGCTTCATGCTGCCATAAGCAGTCATCTTTCCCTGAGATGGAGATGTACACATACTTGGCAAGGATATTCGTAGCACTCACATCATTGATAACTAGGATGTTATCAGCCTGTTCAGCAAAATGCACTTGATGGGTCACAAGTACCACCAGACGGTCCTTCAATAACCCACGTATACATCTGAATGGAATGTGAGTCATTTACGTATAAAGATAGCACTCACTCTGGGGAAGGGGGGGGGGGGGGGGTAGGAGAATTAACCTTTCAAATATATGTTTGGCCACTACTGTATCCACTGCGCTCAGAGGGTCATCCAACAAGTACACATCACAGTCTGTGTAGACAGCCCTGGCTAGGCTCACCCTGGCCTTTTGGCCCCCACTGAGAGTTACCCCCCTTTCACCTATGATGGTCAGATCCCTGTTTGGGAGTTTTTCAATGTCCTATATCATGAAAAAATCATTTTTATGCTAAAACGCATGTTCACAATACCTGGTGCAAGGCACAAGCATCCAGTACGGCATCGTACCAATCTATGTGTAGGGGGCTTCCAAAAAGTATATTTTCTCGAAGTGTGCCAGTGAATAACCATGGATCTTGGGTCGCATATGACAGTTTTCCTCTCACATCTACATTACCATGAACTGGTTTAAGCTCTCCCAAGAGACATTGAAGCAAAGTGGACTATGTCAAAAGTAAAATAAAAAGAAAGACAAGAGAGATGGAAAAATAGTGGCAATAAAAATAGGGCCCAGAGGAAAGGAGGCAGAAGAACAATTAAGGGTAGAGCAGAGAAGGATGACAATATTCAAGAGTTAGATATCTACATTGCACATGTTCAAATGCAATATTTACTTACCTGCACATTTCTGCTTTGCAAATTATTATCTTTGGTAACACATGAATAATTTTTAACTTTTGTGAACATTCTGTATCTATGCACGGTTGGTATGACCATCTAGCCAACACAATGCATGCACTAGGCTACAGTAGAATGAGTATGCATGACCTGCTTTGTATGTTAATATACACATAAAATATTATTGTATGTTGTAATTGCTGTTTTTTTCCATCCAATACAAAGTATAAGGAACAAAACAGTAAATATACATTGACCTTACAAAATACCTAGTACAATTTATCACTTGATTCTGCATTTTGTGCCATTATCATTCATGCTATTTATAACTACATGTACACGTAGATGTGTAACCCAACCATATAGCCACCATTTCAGAATAATGTTTATGAGCTATACTACATTTATATTTGCATGCACACAACTGAAGATCTAGCGAAAATTTAAGTGCACTGTACCTTTCCTGCTCCTATGGGACCAACAATGGCAAGGAATGGTGCATCTTTGTTGACACTAAATGTGATATTCTGAAGTGTCATGTTTTCTTTTTCATTTTTTGCCCATGAAGCATAGAGATGCTTAGCTTCAATGTGTTGCTGTTTGCTTAATGACTTCATATCATCACCATTTTTGTCTATATTGCTCCGAGTTTCTCCAACTGTAGAATTCAAATTACTCTACAGTCTGATGTTAGAATATGCAGTACCTTTATGCTTTACTTGTACATCGTCTGGTGAACTACCTTCTCCCAACTCTAGAAATGCCTAATAGCAATACATTTTTTTTTTAAACTTTGATTAAAAATATAACATACATGTACCTTTATCCTTGTGACTGCAACATTTGCCTCAATTACAAGAAATACTGCCCTTATGTATAAACGCATTATGTTCCTTTGGATCAATGAAAGCAGTGACAGAACTGTAAATACTGTTTTAGCAGTCAAAATCCCACCAGTTGCCATATGAACTGAGAATATGCCAAACATCATCAGTGGAATAGACATATGTTCAATAGCCAGATTGCTACCATGTAACAATCCTGCCTTTAGTACGCATAAAGACTCCTTCCTATTTTAATATATAAGACAGCGAAGTAAATGTGTACATATCAATATACCTTGTTGATTTTCTTATTTTAAATGTGCAGCCAGCCTAAAGTGACAATTTCCCTACCTTCTTAACTGCCTGACTATTCTTTTGAAAGCCTCCTCCCATCCATACATCTTGATAACTCTCATTCCCGATATTATCTCATTCATGATCTTTATCCGCTTGTCTGTATGGGAGGCTGATGTAAATCTACATTGATGAAGGCAGTGCTATAAACTTATCATTGAATTATGTGTTTTTGGGCATACCTCACACTTGAGAATAATTGTGACAGAAGTGCTTGTACTGGCAGTGCTACAAGGATTATTTCCATAGGAATTAAACTTGCAAACCCCAAATTAGTGTAGAGAAGATAGGTAAAAGTAGCCAGTAGCAATGGACCTATCCATAACTGATGCAGAAACATGAATGCCTAAGCAAAGACATAGCAATTGGTAAAGTACGGTAACCAAAGTGATAGCATACCTACCTGGTCAAATCTTTGAACATCATTTGATGCAAGGTTGACCACATGACCAGCTGACAATTGTCCAACTGTTTCCTGATTAATCTTCATGATCTGAGTGCAATACAATATTTTTTATATAGTGCTCATTCAATCCTATTTCAGTCGCATGCAATTTCATGTAGGAGGGCTAACTAAAGCAAGTACTGATGTACATTTAACCAATGTCTTTGAAGGGTATATTGTCTATTTGCTTCTGAAGTGTGTGCATACTGATTCACAATTTGAAACATTACTCCACCACATTAAACTCAGTAGCTGTAAAAATATTAATGTGTGTCATTCTCCATTGATGCACTGCTGCATTAGTAGAATCCTGGTCTAAAAGTAAGCAGCTTAACCTATGGTAATGGAGCAACTTTAGTTGCTATTTTCTGACAAAAATCTACTCCTTATAGGACTGCACTGAAATTAAATGTGGGTAGTAAGATGTTTACTATACCAATACAATGTACATGTAAGGGAATTCCTATCATTTCACTAACTGTGCCTGGGCCCTGTCATTTTAAATTGTATACAGGTGTGCACACTGTTAAATGCATCACACCTGTAAAGTGTTTTGTGTAATTGAACTGATGTGTTACTAATAGGGGACATTAATTAAGTACTACAATAACAATTACTGTGCCACGCCCGCTCATTGTGTATTCATAGTTTATAGTTTAACCTCCCACTATAAAACACCTTCCGCCGCCCCTGTGATGTGCCTTCACTTGGGACTGGTACAACCCAGCGCTGCCAACAGGTACTAGGGATAATAAATTGCATTCGTTAACATGCTATTTGGTAACCAAGCGACAGTTCGTTAACAGCTGACACTCCATATTTATTTTTAAATGTTATGTGCGTTTTGATGTTGCTTTTCAGGCCATAAAACTGTGAGGTTACAGTATAGTATAGAGTCTGTTATGTTCTGTATTTACCTACATTCTGAATCTTTAATGTGTACAAATATGAAGGTGTAAAGTGCGCACTTACCTAAATATATAGATAAGCGAGATTAAACTATAACTTGATGTTTGCAATTTACACTTCTTTGCATATGTTGTCTATTTGCGCCCGTGGGCATGTGCCATACTGCCTTTACGTACGGTGTGTACAAGTGTCAAAGCTGGTATTATTTATTAACCGAAAATAGTAGCAAGTTTTGACAGTACATATTAATAATCAGTTTCCAGAGCAATAACGCTGTATCTTCGCTTGAACAACTGTTTCAACTTCCTAGATGCATTGCTATAAATAATAAGTAAACTCGTTCATATATATATATTTGCATGCTTATTATGCTTTACCGTTTCTGCTCACTGCAAACAATGAGTTGATACACAATTAGGCCAATTACAATGTCAAAATAATGCGCATTGATGTGCATCTATGTCTTATGAAATTCCTTGGACTTTTATTAACTTAAGTTAAAACTATTGAATAAAGCGAAATAAAAATAAAATTTAGCAACAATGAATAAACATGAACTTGCTAAACGTATGAGTACAAATATATTGCGTAATATACCATATCGTCGTAATCCGTGTGTACTTTATTGGTGCAAGTTACACCTACCCTGTCCCTTAGAGATATACATGATATGCTGACCTTATTGTGAATAGCTGCACTGGTGGATATTCGGACAATCATTCCTATCTTTTGTCCCATGAGGAGTGCATGCCCGTGTATTACCGACACCAACAGAGCCATTGCTACCAGACCTGTAGGTACGGTAACGGTACAAAGCATATGGGACAGTGTCCAGCAAAATCGGGCTTGTGAGGTTATAATTTTTTCACTATAAAAATTGCATGTTATAGTAAACAACATATCTTTGCAACGGTACAACCTTTTCTTTTAAAAGTTCGGACACTTGTTTTCACACCATCTCTCTATGTGGAAATCGATTTTGGTGCTCTAATTATTTTCCATGCCGCGAGTACAAAGATCGCTAACCCAACGGGTTAGAATTCAACATTTCTCCATGTACGTGTGTGGAAAACGCATCAAATTTAGGTTGTACATAGAGGAGTCCTGTAGCTATTGATTTGTTCTGTTCGTTAATTTTTGTATCATCTGTTACGGAGATACGGTTGAGCAAACTACGCGCACGTTTTCCCGCTCGATTGGCGCCAATGATTTTGGCAAATCGCGTCCCGCTCTATGTATGGGGAGGCGGTGATTATACCTTTGGCGCAAATCAAGCGGGAAAACATGCGTGTAGTTTGCTCATCTGTATCTCTGTAATGGATGATACAGGAATTAACGAACAGGACAAATCAATAGCTACAGGACTCCTCTATGTACACCCCGAATTTGACGCGTTTTCAACATTCGTACATGGCGAGATGTGAAATTCTAACCTGTTAGATTAGCGATATTTGTACTGACGGCATAGAAAATAATTATAGCTCCATAATGGAAACGAACATAGTAAAATGATGTGGAAATATTTGTACGAAATATGAAAGGAAAAGGTTGTACCGTTGCGAAGATATGTGTGTTAGTGTAACGTGCCATTTTTATAGTGATAAAATTATAATCCCACAAGCCCGATTTTGCTGGACACTATACACGTATGTCCTTTTTGCAAGTCACATAAACGATGTATAATTAGATTTTCATTTTACGAGTGGCTAGCAGCCCGATCGACCTTAATTCGCTTATCAAACCTATAATACGTAAACTTGTGGTAGGGATTGCATTTCAATCGGAATCAAAGGTTGTTGATTATTACATGGATTGGGATCTGTCATAATTAGCTTGGGTCGTTCTATATATGAAGTATTCATCAGTGAGGTCATTAAAAAAAAAAATAATAATAATAATAATAATAATAATAATAATAGCAGTTGAGACTTATGGTTGCTGGGGTGCAGAAGCCCAGTCCACCATTTCTCGGCTAGCATCCCGTCTGGCCTTCCAGTTGCAGTGTAGCAAATCCAAGGCCATCACTACCATCTACCAACGTCTCAATGTAACACTGGTGAGAGCAAATGTTCGAGCTTTGCTTTCACGCTCAGGCTTTTTCAGGTCTGAGGGTGGAGTTTAACTTTGATTTTTGCATGTTTTTCAAGTGGTGTATATGTGTACTTGTAATTGCAATAATAATGTGTTAGATGGTTTAGATGACTTTTAGTTCTGTGTGTGAGTGATCGAGTGTGTTAGTGTGCCAGTACATTGTATATGTTAGGTTGTGTTGTTGTTAGCCATATATGTTAGTTTATCATGTTTATTATAATATAAATAAATTAATAATCAAGGTGGATTTGTCTAACGCATTCAACTTGGTGTCTTGTCAGGCTCTCCTGGAGGAATGTGCAGTCCATTTCCCAGAGCTTTTTCCCTGGGTAGGCTGGTGTTACGAGGTCCACCCCGCATTATGGCACCCTTGGACAGATAAGTTCGGAGACAGGTGTCCAGCAAGGGGATCCTCTGGGTCCACTTCTCTTTTTCATAGTTCTGCACAATTCAAGTTGGTGTTATCCCTCGCACAGGACAAGGAATGTGTATCTCTATTGTTTAACAGATGGTTCCTTGACAATGGTGTTTTGGCAGGACACTCTCAGGCTGTTACCAGGGCGGTGACTCTTATTAAGTCTTATTCAAGAGATGGGTCCATCATTCAGTGGGGCTGTTTATCAACTTCTCTAAGTGCGAGTTGTTTGGACAGGGTGACCTGTCCTCTTCCCTCCTGAGATGAAAGTGTCACGAGTACCTAACCTCGAGATTCTTGGTGCACCAATTGGTAATCCCATTTTTGCGCCAAATTCTTAGCACAAAAGCGTGCCGATGCAGCGAAACTCCTATCCCAATTGGCAGAAGTACGGCAGTGTGCTGCATTCTGTAAGTTGGTGCACCTTGCCCGTTCCACACCTCCTTCATACATCTCTGAGGGCTTGGCTTTATTTGACAAGGATATGCGCCAATGCTTCTCTGAATGCACAGCGTTAAACACCTCTGATATTGATTGGATGCTAGCACAGTTCAGTCTTAGTAGGGGTGGACTTGGCCTTCGTAGCTTGTCATGCCATTCCGCTGCAGCGTACCTAGCTTTGCTTAGTAGTTCAGGCTTTAACAACTCCTTTAACTTGCATTTGTCTGAATCAATCATGCTTTTTAATGAGTTAGTGCCAGCAGGTGATTCCATCTCTGAAGAGATATTAGCCATGCACCTCTAACCTGCGCCAGCACACTTTGTCTAGCAAAATTGAAGATCAGCAGTTTCGGCAGCTGTTTGATCTCTCCTCTCCGGCCAATAGAGCTCGCTTATTATCAGTCTCTTCACGTCATGCCGCTTCTTGGCTTACTGTTATCAGGCCTTAACCTGCATCTAGAGCCTAATGAATTTCAGGTTGCCATCAAGTGGTGGGAGTCTATGGACATTTCTTTTGACTCATTCTGTCCCTATTGTCCTAACCACAGGCTGGACCAAGACTTGGTCACCATGTATTGACGTGCAAACACGGGGGTGATGTGGTCTTGCGTCACAACAGCCTTCGTGATGTTTTTGTGGAGTTCTGTCATAGGGATTGCTTAGGAGGTCAGGTCGAAGTTGGAAGTGGTCTTGGTCTTGACGGGCTGCACTCTCGTCATCTTGGCAAACCTGCTGCTTTTGACCTCACTATCCCTTCACCACTTAACCCAACCACTTTGACTGAAGCGGGGGTGAGGTGCGGGTCTTCTGCTCTGGTTGCTGAGGCGAGAAAGCATAATGCCAATGATTCCATGCAAGTGTGCTGAGCGTGGATGGGTGTGCATTCCCCTAGCTGGGTTTAAAATGTTACGCTTACGCTCGCTGAATGTTGCGGCAGCGTCAGCATCAGCGTCGCTGAAACGTCATTTTGTAAACAATTATTATATACCCCAGCTGACGTGACGTGACGTGACGTGACGCTGGAATACACTTGAGTTCTATTCCAGCGTCGGCGTCACGAATTAGACAAGGCCGTAGACAATGGGGTGCTTGGGGGTGCTGAAGCAACCCCAAATTTTTTGGAGACCTTTAAAAAATATAGCGGTTTTCTTAATTGTATTGATGGTGTAGCTTAATTTGACGTGAAGTATAAAATTAATACAGGTATGTGTATAATCATGCGCATAAAAAATGAATTATATTTAATAGACTTCTCCGCGGTTTATAACTTTTGCTGTTCATTGCTCGATTCTACGTGTGTGCCTCCGCAAAGCAAGTGTGCTTAATTTGGTACATGTATGTCCACTTTCGTGTATTTCAAAAGTCCTGCATGGACTAGGAGTATAGAATGCGCTACCGCAACTCATATCGCCCGGCCAGCAATCGGATGGCAGTTCCTGTGAGCTCTAAGATGTTGCGCGGTCTGTTGCAATCCCAGAACCACACAACTACGGACTGATTTGAAGGCAATGGTGCATGGTGTCAAAAGGAAGGGAACAAGGGAGTGGAGATATACAATAATTATTCCTATATTTAGCACTTAGTAGAACGGCATGCAGTATATTTATGTTGCTAAATATAGGAATAATCAAAAGTTATTGTATCTCCACTCCCTTGCTCCCTTCCTTTTTACACCACCATTGCCTTCAAATCCTATATACCACAAACTTTCTCAGAGAGAATGTTTTTTTTATATCTTGCCGGTTTCATTCTTTTTTTTTTTAACTACTAGTATACTTATAATTACAACCGGCCAACACATTTTTGTTATCTTTGCAGCTGTTCTACATCGAAACTCGCGCACCAAGCTTTATGCGCTCGCTTTATTTCAGGATCCGCGAGCATTGTACGTTGATAAATATAAGACTATTCACAAATGACGTTGATCCAAATCGTAACTCTCTTTAAATAGAAGCGCGGTTCGCATTGTACCGAACCCGGGGAGGTTTCTAATTCACGGACACCCTCTCTACGTTTGGCTCCTCTCTGTCGTTCCCGTGCATTTAGACAACGCTAGTTAAAAACATGGCGAACAAACAACAAACAATTATGGTACCATAAAGTTTCTAATTATATAACGTATAGGTATTGTCATGGGAACGCTTGTGTTAAGTATTCAATATGGCGTAATTATTGCTTGGTACTAAAGCTGTATATCTGACACCAATGGGCAGTCGGTATATAAATTCAACATCTAATGGTGCAACTGGAGCTCCTAAAACTGTTCCTATCCCGAGTTATACTCACCCAGGAAAAAACTGTCGGAGGAGAAATTTGGGACTGGGAACGAGAACTACGAGCTTTTTTGTTCTCTTAAAGCAAACTGTTTGGCGCCATGAACAAAACGTGTAAATGATCGTCCTTCCATTCTGGTTCGATAGCAACAAAGAGCTAAACTATCCGTTTCTGGGTTCATGAGTTATACGCGGGTCGCGGCTTTTTAATGATATTCATGATACGGCACAAATCCTATGTGAGAGTTACTGCCGCAACTCTTGATGTATGGATGTGCACTGGTACTTGCTCAACAGCCTACCATGCATATGCATCTACCTGTTATTGGAGATTGTGAGCGTTCAACGAGTTAATGTTTTTCTACATAGATGGTCGTATATATGTTACTGCCCGGTTTGAATCCGTGACCCGATTTAAAGCGGGTCGGGAGTTAAAATCCGGTCGACCGGATTGTTGGTGTCAGTGAGTCTGAATTTGACGCAATCCTACCAGAGAAATTCCCTCCTAACGGAAAGAGAGGAGCTGCGGCGTGTACTATTCAGAGAGTGCCACGGTATAAAACAATCTCTTCAAAATCCTGTTTTGTGCGGCAACACAAAGTGCGACAGTTCATCGAGCGAAACAAAGTCCAGCTAATGTATTTGACGTGCGCGTGCCTTGATGTAGAGGGCGTCCTCGTTGTTGCCGGTACTGTATAGTAGTATCTGACGCGCAGGGTGTTACAATTTATGTGAATTGTCTGGCCATGGTAAGAATGCATACTACACCAACTCATTCCAGTCCAGTCAAAATAAGCAATCCGAATAATGTGAGCCATGGTTCTGCTATCATCTGTGTTTGTTTTTTGCACTGCATGAATTGTGGCTCTCACAATGTAGATCGTATCAGCATACAAGTCCTCACCGGCCATGTAGCACTGATGATATCTATGCTTTGTCACATACTTGTGTCAGCTGTTATGCTTAGGCCAGAAAAGGTGACCTCTTGCAGCTTTTTCCCTACTGCATGTGTGGTGTCTCCCAGGCAACAGAATTAAAGTAACAAAGAGCTTATACAGCCGGGCTATTTTTGGACCATTCACTCCATGGTGCAGGTGTCTTCAGCTTACTCGTCATTATCTCTCCTCCTATAATTTCTTTTGAAGTGTTTGATGAGTCACATTTCACTAACCCCCTATAGCTTTGTGGATGACGAGGTCGACCACTCACTATAGCTAGTTGTATTTCTGTGTGCCATATTGCCTGTAAATCTTCAATCACATGATTTACAAATTCTCGGCCATTGTCCGAATGAAGTATGCGAGGTATATACTAAATTAGCATGTTTAATACATTTGCAAAATGTATAGTTGTTTTGCTTTCAATGGCATAGGCAAAATTGAATTTGGACCAATGATCTATACATTATGAAGAATGCACTCAGTTCATTTCTCCATGTGGCAAGTGCCTCATGCCTATGAGATCAATCTGGGAAATAAATGCGCACAAGTGACACAAATATTGCCAGTGCAACACAGTGTTTATTGAAGCTACGGTATGGCACACCAGGCTTGCAAATTCTTTACTAGGATCCACTGGTCCCTTTGAAGTGATTGGAGAATTTATCCATATGCTTCACTCAACGACCATTGGCTAACAATATCAACCATGTATGACAGCATGATTCCTCCCAGTACAAAGCAGCAGATCTGTTCGATTCTTATATCAACCGAACGTCTTATCAGCGTATAGAATTCGTTGCTGTTCAGTGATAGGCAAAATAATTCTAACTATTGTGGTCTTTTCGCGTTGGCTTTTGCCACTGCTCTTTGTGCTGGGGGAAGAACCCTTGTACTTGCACTTCAACACTCAGTCTGAAGCCAAGGTACATCAATACGGGACAATTTACACATGTACAACATGCAGTGTTTAGAGAATGGTGTGATACAAGTCATACAACCCTTTCCTTCTGAAATGCTGAAAAGAAGGAGAGCGCGTAGGGACATGAAAAATGACAAGATTGAGGTATGTTGCACGTGCCGGAGTACCGAAGTCAAAGGTATGTTGGAGTGTGTTAAATGTGGACCGTGCGTGCATCAAAGAGTCCAATAGGATTGGAATGGAAGACTGGATGTATAGCATAACGCGGCTATGCGACTCGTACACCTATTCAGTAGCCTGCATGTACGCATTTGGCTGTAAATGCTGTAAAGCAGTGTTGTCACGATTTGATATGATGAATTTTCACTTTCATTACAAAACACCAAGTGCATATATACTAACTCAATGACGTTGATTTTTATTATCAAAACGGTCAGACTGTGCACTATCCTCGAAAACTACATAGCGGGTCAAAAAACACCGACCCTTTGCATGAAAGATCGTAAGTACGATAAACGTCACGTCTGGAGTAAAAACCACAGCGATTGCCTAGAGACGTTGTGTCACGTTCGCGGACCGTTGCGTAATAAAATGGCAACGCTAGCGCTCGTAGTCATTCCTTCCCGCTCAGACAGTCCGACTAGACAGTGATCCTTTGGCCGATCCAGTTCCTGGTCAAACTATGCTGCCAACAGTAAGTTTGACCGAGTCTGACATACCCAGCCCGGAGCCTTTTTAAAGCCATCCACAAGGCTCCGGGTATGTCAGACTCGGTCAAGCTTACTGTTGGCAGCATAGTTTGACCAGGAACTGGATCGGCCGAAGGATCACTCACTGTCCGAGCTGAAAGGAATGACTATGAACGTTGCCATTTTATTACGCAAAGGCCCGCGAACGTGACACAATGTCTCTAGGCAACCGCTGTAGTTTTTACTCCGGACGTGACGTTATCGTACTTCCGATCTTTCATGCAAAGGCCATTCAAATCGGGTCAAGATAAGTGCAATGCCAAAAACCGGGTCAACCGGCTTTAAATCCGGTCAACCAGTTTTGAATCGGGTCAATCCGCTTTAAATCGGGTCAACCCAATTTAAGTCGGGTCACGGATTCAAATCGGGCCGTAACATATAGATTATAATTACAATCATTATAATAATTATATTATAATATTATGTTATTTTGTTTCTTTAACTTAAATTTGCAACTTACATGTGATATTTATCGCCAATTATCGGCTCAAATGTGAGGCCAGCTACATTCGATTACAAAGCGGGTCGAATATTCGAATATATTCGAATATAAAACACACAGAGAATAATCGATTTATTCGCTATTCAAATATATTCGGTCACAACCCTAGCCTATTTATAATGTTACAAAACATACATGTAGGTTTTCGCGGATACTGTCCCATATATATATATATATATATTATAATTATTATAATAAAATGTTCCCAACAGAAATGAAGAGATCTAGTGTACCTCATTTGGAGATCCGGAGCTCCTATTGGGGATGCAATTTTTTGTGCCAAAGTTGTATCCCAGAAGTGTGCTACAGCCTCCAAGTTACTCTCCCAACTGGAAGAGGTTGGTTCTTTGGACAGTGGACCCCCAATTTGCTCTGCTTCTGTTACGACAGTGTGGCGGATTTGTCGGCTTTCAGAACATTAATCTGCCTGTTATATAGCATCTCTAAGCATGGCTGGCATGTGCTTTGAGACCAATCAGCACCTGTTGAATGCCATCGATAAGTTTAATGAACATGTTTCTAATGAGGATACGGTTACATTGGAAGCTATCAGGGAGACATCATGCCGCCAAAAGGTGCTTTCGAACAAATTGGAAGACAGCCTGTTTGCACAGCTTTTTTCAAAATCATCATTGCCTGACAGAGCTCACCTTTTATCAGTTTCATCTCCCCATGCTGCAGCATGGCTTTCCACAGTTCCTTCTCCTGGTCTCAATCTGCAGTTGGAGCCTTCTGAGTTCCAAGCAGCCATACAATGGTGGCTTGGTGTTAGTATCTCAGGCTCTCAGGGTGCCACATGTCCTCACTGTCCAGCTCATTCTTTGGACCCTTTAGGCCATCATGCTTTGACATGCAAGCATGGGGGCGATGTGGTCATTCGTCACAACAGGCTCTGGGATGTATTTGCAGAGTCATGTAGGAGAGCCTGCATAAGTGCTCAGGTGGAGGTTGGGTATGGTTTTACATCTGAGGAGCGCCACACGCGACCAGCTAATGTCCTGGCAGCAAACTGGATGATGGGAAAGCCTGCTGCATTTAACTTTACTGTCACATCACCGCTAACCTCAAGTAATTTACCTGAAGCGAGTGTGACAGCAGGGTCTGCAGCCTTTGCAGCAGAGGAGAGAAAGCATAAGGCCTATGACTCCAAATGTGCAGAACTGGGTTGGGTATGCATCCCAATAGCTGTGGAGACCTATGGGTGTTGGGGCTCTGAAGCAAAGTGGGCAATATCGCAGCTAGCCTCTCGCTTGGCCACACGTCAGAATTGCCCAAAGTCTGCATCTGTCACAGCCCTATATCAGAGGTTGAGCATGACCCTTGTTAGGGCAAATGTGAGGGCTCTTCTTTCAAGGGCCATCTCAGACACAGGCTACTAATGTATATTATTTAGTCTAGGTGGTAGGTAATTTAACGTTATGTGCTTATTGTTTATCTGTATTGTACAAGTTTTCAAACTGCCCTGTAAATGTATTAATTCGATCACATAATAATAATTATTATTATTATCATTATTATTATTATTATTATTAAATCTAGTGCGCAGTTGAGCGGTGCTCTCTCTCATCCACGGCCGTTTCAATACATTGAAAAGTTGAACATTAGGCCTCCGCTATTAACTACCTAGTTACGTACTAATTATCGACCTGGCAACCACGTGCGAATGGAATTCGCTTTGCTACTAATCTTTGGTTGTAGTGATGCACATAACTAACGAACGGATGGATAGTGTAATCTCTCCTGATGAGAACAGTGCAAGTCCTGTCTTGGCAGCACTCTCCTACGCAACACTGTAATTGCGGAAGCTACCATACCCGTGTCGAATAGGGTACGAACACGAGGCTTGTTTGCACCAACTGCCACAGAGATGTGAAAATCCCTTATACTCGGTATAGTGGACAGATGGGTGTATAAATGTATAGCGTGTTCTAAGATGGACGCTTTTTCTGATGGCTATACTAAAGCCCTTGAATATGGCATTTTCCAAGATGGCGTTTACAGGTTAAAATAAACGGCTGAGTGTAAAGTAATAAAAGGTCGCTTTGATGGTGGTTTTCCGGCTTCCAGTGTAGGACAAACGCTTAAAAAGCATTATGCCTTTCAGCCTTTCAACTTTGTCCTTGCATTTCGTGTACATCATGCACCAAATATGTACTGGGTGGTGGACACTGTAATTTCAAATTGTCAACATGGACACTACTTGACCAACATGTATTTATTTATATAGAAATCCACTGTGCACCATAGCATGCACTGCATTCTT